>CAJQZJ010033798.1:3103932-3119387 GCA_907164525.1 Lophiomys imhausi
TGTGTGTGTGTGTGTGTGTGTGTGTGTGTGTGTGTGTGTGTGTGTGTAGAGGGCAGAGTGGAGCTGAGTTCTCTCCTTCCACCATGTACATTCTGGGGATCAAAGTGGTCAGGCTTGGTGACAAAGCCTTCTCCAGGTTGACACAATGAGATAGTCAGAAATGCTCAGCTTGTGTGAGCCATTAAGTCTAGCTTTATTTACTTTTTTAGAATCTCACTGCATTTATTATTTGTGTGTGTGTGTGTGTGTGTATAGAGGGCAGAGTGTCTCACCATCCTCCCCACACCCATTTTTTTTTTTTTTTTTTTTGGAGACAGGATCACATGTGGCCTAAACTGGCCTTGATGTCAGTGTGCAGCTGACCTTGAACGTCATCCTCCTATCTCCTGAGGGCTTGGGTTTACAGCAAGCACCATCTAGCCTGGTTTTCTTCAGTGCTTGGGATCAGACCCTGCACAGGGCAAGCACTCTTCTAACTGAGCTGTATGCCCAGTCATTTTTTGATGTTGCTTTGAAACAGGGTCTCATGTATTGCAGGCTGGTCTACCTCCTCTTTCTAGCCTAGGATGACTTTGAACTCCTAATCTTCCTGCCTTATCCAAAATACTGAGATACCAGAAGGGCCTTGGCTCTGGTATATTGATTATTTTTTAATAGGCAAACTTATTACTTGAACTTCATGTAGTTGTTGGGAAAACCAAGAAAGCCTCTAATTCCTGTTAGTTCCTTGAGCATGTAATGCAGAAACCTCTTGTGGCTCCAGGGACAGACTCATTTCCCAGTTGGAAATAGGTGTTCTTGGAGCAGTGTATGTATTTCATACTTCAATGGTATCTCCACCTTCAGTCCGCACAACCTTTTCCATCCGTGTGCAGCAAGTGCTCTGTGTTTCCTGAAGCCCTGCTTCATATTTCACATGACAGCACATTCTGAGGACCTCAGAAAGCTGACAGACAGTCCATCACTGTGGTATTTTATTATCTATGCAAACTGAGTAGTATGTTTATGAGAATTTGCACTGTTGTCATGTCTGTCTGTGACATTTTATAAATCAGTCAGCTGGAAAAAATATGTGAAGAGGTCCCATTCATTCATTCTCTTCTTTAGAAAGATTATTGACATGTTTCATTAAAAATTATTGTGTTGGGAATAATGGTACATGTACTCCCAGTACTAGAGAGGTGGAGACAAGATCAGAAGTTCAAGGCTACTCTTGACTACATAGCAGGTTTGAGGCCAGCTGAATAACCTGAGAATGCGTATATATTTTATTTTTTATTATTTAGTACTTTATGTGTGCAAAGAAGCTCTGTGCTCCACCATAAAGGAGCAACACAGTGACTTGGGGATTGCTTCCCAGGGACTGTCTTCATTGAGTTGTCAGATAAGATATTGGCCTTCATATTGTAGTTGTTAAAAATTCTGTTTAAAAGGCATTGAGGAATAGGGCTGAGAAAGGTTCTGAAAATAGATTCATTTTGCCCGTGATGTGCGGTTTGTAATGAAGCGGCCCTGAGTGGCCTTTATAGACAGAAGGGGTGTCATGGAAGAGAGGAGTGCATTTGTTATCTGTGTTCTTAAAATGGGGGCAAATGGTGGAGGGTATGGAAGAAAGGGTTATGTCTAAGAAGGAGCTTCCCAGTGGTCCAAGTCTTAGGATGCGGATGGGCAGGGGAGGGGACTGAGCTCACAGCAGCTGAATCACGTGGATGCTGTTTATCCTGAAGATTGTTTGGCCCTCTCAGTGGATGTCCTTAGGGCATTCAGGTGTGACATACTTTTGGGATTCATAATTTTCACTACTCATGTGTCAAGCCACGTGTTAAATATCACAAGGTTTAGCTTTAAAAACTTAAAACTAGGGCTGGAGGGATGGCTCAGAGGACAAGAGCACTTACTGCTTTGGCAGAGGACCTGGATTCAATTCCCAGAATCCACCTACAGTGGCTCACAACCACCTGTCCTTCCAGTTCTGGGGCATCTAATCTGATGCCCTCTTGCCTCTAGTCACACAGTGGATTCAAACTCACAGAGGCCCACACACATGCATCTAAATAAAAATAACACAGATATTTAAAAATCCCTCACAACTCCCCTTTGTGATGTCTCACACAGCAGATCAGCTCAGTTGTCATTGGCCGTTCTTTCGGTTTCCAACTGCCTGTGGCTGAGCCAATATCAGTTTGACATTGAATGGAACGAGGAGGAAGTCAGCTCTTGGCTCTCTGCTGAGCTTGCTGCATTTCGTTCTGGTAGAGATGAGAGAAAACATCTTGGACATGTTAAGCAGGGTTTGCTTTTTGTTTTTCTTCTCAGTTTTAAATGACAGGCTCTCCCGCAGTCCAGGCCTGCTGGCCTCAAACTCACTAAGTAGCTGAGGGTGACCTTGGCTGTTTGTGAGGGCTGGGACTATGGGAGCGGGCTGCCACAGCTGGCTCATGCTGTTCTGTGGATGGAATCCAGGGTTTCATCTAGACCAGCACCTAACCCCCTAGCCATACCCACAGCCTTTGTTACCTTTCTGAATCTTACATGAGAGGAACCTCTCCCTGCTCTTTGGGTGGTAGAAAGCTGTGGCTGTTGTGTGTCTCTCTAAAATGAAGGTTATGAGGACATTTAAAAAGACATTGTGGTTTCAAGAGTTTGGGAGTTCGATCCATGAAAACTAATACTAATCATTATGAGAACTTTTTTTTTCTTTTTTCAGGCCTGCAATTTCAGTCAGCAGTGTTGGAGTGGAAAAAGACTCCTTCAAGGAATATTTTGAAGTTAAGAGGAAGTAGAGCCGTTAGGATTTCAGGAGGACAGGTTGAAAAAACTAATTCAAACACTATGTTAGTTATTCCTTTTCGTTGCTACAATGAAATAACTGTCAGAAGCAACTTAGGGAGGGAAAGATTTATTTTGGCCCCTGGTTTGAGAAGATGTGGCAGGGAAAGCTCAGCCCAAGCTGGTGAGGCTCCTGCCGGTGGTCTGGAGTCAGGAAACAGGAAGGTGAGAGGTGGTTTTCTCCTTTCCTTTTTTTTTTTTTTTCAGTCCAGGACCTTGGCTGCTGACATGGTGCCACCTACATTCAGTGTGGGCCCTTCTTTCTCAGTTAATCTACTCTGGACCTGTCCCCCCTTAGACACATCCAGAAGTGTGCCTCCTAGGTGACTCTAAATCTAGCAGGTTGTCAATAAGGATGAATCATGACAGTAATGCAAACAGAGTCTTTGTTCTTACTTCTTGATTTTTCAGAAGGTAAAATATAATTTATATGTTCTAAATTTTATCATTATATTAATTGCTATGAATTTCACAGAGCAGATAACATTGATAGCAAGCTGATGATGTATTAGTACATACGGAATAACTGAATGACCTTTTCTTTTTGTTTGCTTTTTGAGAAAGTCTCTCTATGTAGCCTTGGACCTTACTAGATAGATCAGGCCAGCCTCGAATGCAGAGAGATCCACCTGCCTCTGCTCAATGTGGTCTTAAGTATGGTGGCCCATCCATGTTTTGGGGCAGCCCTGGGAGGAGGATTAAGAATTCAAGGCCTGCCCACCTCACATTTTAAGTTGTGAGTTGTGTTGTGTGCAGGTTGTTGGAAATTTCTTCAAAAACATTTCAGAGATTTTTAAAAATTTTTTGAGATTATAATATACTTACATTATTTCCCTCTTCCCTTTCCTCCCTTCAAACCCTTTATATACTCCTTCCTGCTCTGTTTCAAATTTATGGCCTTTTAAAAATTAATTGTTGTTACATATATACATCTATCAACACATGTGCACACACACATTCCTAAATACATAAATACAACTTATTTATTTTGCATGATGTTGCTTGTATGTATGTTTTCAGGGCTGACCATTTGGTATTAGAAAATAATTGGTGTGTTCTTCTCTGGGAAAGATGATTTCTTCCTTCCTTCCTTCCTTCCTTCCTTCCTTCCTTCCTTCCTTTCTTTTTTTTTTTGCTTGGTTTTTCTTGACAGGGTTCTCTGTGTGGCCCTGGATGTCCTGGACTCACTTTGTAGACCAGGCTGGCCTAAAACTCAAAGAGATCTGCCTGCCTCTGCCTCCTTAGTGCTGGGATTAAAGGTGTGCACCACTAGGCCTGGCAAGACTATTTTTCTAGTTCTCAGCATTCTGTAGTTGCCTGTATTTCTTTGGGTGGGGTTCAGGCCTTGTGGGCTTTCCCCTGTCCACTTTAGCATGACTATTATTGTCCTTGTTTAGCTCTTGTATAGTGGTGAGACATTATGAGTATAGCTTCTGACATTGCTAAGAGACACACAGTCTTACACAAAACCAAATCCCCAATCTGGCTCTTACAATCTTTCTGCCCCCTCTTCCACAATGTTCTCTGAGCTTTAGATGGGGGTGTTGCCTTATAGATGTATCCTTTGGGACTGGGCTCTACAGATCTGCATTTTGATTGCTTATGGAATATTGATAATCTTTTATTCTCCAGTTGTTTTGGAAGCTGACCCCTGTGTACTGAAAGTGTATGAAAAAAGCAATATAGTGTTTCTCTCCCATGAATTGAGAAAAAAATGAATATCTATGTGAATATATAGCTGGTGTATAACTGGACAGTAGGGTGGTCCTATGTCTGCCTTCTTCACTGCAGACATTATGTTCATTGGATACACACACACATGTGCATACATGCACAAATGCATGTGTCTGTATATGTATATATTTATATTTATATGTGTATATATAATACACATTAAGAATTCAAGGCCTGCCCACCTCACATTTTAAGTTGTAAGTTGTATTGTGTGGAGGTTGTTGGAAATTTCTTCAAAAACATTTAAGAGTTTTTTTAAAATTTTTTGAGATTATAATATACTTACATTATTTTCCTCTTCCCTTTCCTCCCTCCAAACCTTTTATATATTCCTTCCTGCTCTGTTTCAAATTTATGGCCTTTTAAAAATTGTTGTTACACACACACACATATATATATATATATATATATATGTTTTAAAAGCTATGTTTCTATAGTTCAGACCAGTCTCAAATTGGTGATTCACCTGTCTCAGCTTCCTCAATGCTGTGATTGGAGGTATGTGCCACCATGTCTGGTCAAAGAACATTCTTTTAATACAGAAAATTATCATTAGACATTATACATCTAAAGTGAGGCATGGGTAGTACATGTTCTATGCAATGGGGAGCCTAAAGTTGGAGGATTGTAAGTTCTAAGCTAGTCTGGGTTGTGTAGTAAAATTTTGTCTCAAAAAAAAAAATCCATATGTAAAATCTCCCAAACAAACAAAAACAATTTCCCCAACCATTACAGTGAACTTATTTAGTACTATGCTGAGTTTATGGTTCAGTGGCAATGGGCGTATTCAGTGTGCAGACTGATTTCATCATTTATGCCTAGTCCCCTCAGCAACAGCTCCCCATGCCCACTCCTGGCCCTGTGACTGCTGTTCTGCTCTCAGTCTCTAAGATGCATTTATTCCGGACACTTCATAAGAGTGGAATCATGTGATATTTGGCCTTTTGTGTCTAGCACATGTTATCTAGCATAGTATTTTCATTTATCTTTCGTTTCTTTGTATTTTGTTATTGAGAGATGGTCTTGCTCTGTAGTCCAATCTGAGCTAGAATTTGTGGTGATCCTCATGCCTCTGAATGCCTCCCCACATGGTTGTAGTTTGCAGAAATTCATTCTTTTAAAGGCTAAATAATATTCTGTTTAAGCATGTATGTATGTTCCCCTATAATTTTTATTTATTATTGTGTATGTATGTGTGTATGATGTGTGTGGCAGGGTATGTGCCTGTTACGCTGCGCACATCCGTGCAGGTCAGAGGGCATCATTCAGGAGTTACTTCTCTCTTTCCACCTGTTGAGTCTGGGACTGGCTTGACAAACATTTTTACCACTGGACTTTCTTGTAGCTCTCCATGGTTTTTGGTTGTTGCTCCTTTATCCTTTGGTGGACACAGACTGCTTCCTCCTGTTGGCAGTAGGGACAGTGCTGGGAGCTGCCTCAGTTTCTCTGGCCACTGCCCTCTGCTCCTTTCCTGCATGCTGAGAGTTGCTGTATCACTCAGGAACACTAGGGGTCCTGCTAGAGAATCCAGTAGGCTGTGTCCTGCCCACCCCCACTTTTAGAACTGAGCAACAGAAACCATGTTTGTGAGAAATGTTCTCATATTTATCAGCCATGGAATTTTCAACTAGAGGCAAGAACAGAGTGTTCTTTGGTAATTTTTTAAAATTGTTTTTTCATTGTGGAACTTTCTGTTTGTTCCTTGCCTGTTGGAGTTTGGGTACCTGTGAGTTCCCCACTTTCTTTCACCTGCTTTGCACTCTTCTATCATTGATCACTTTTGTGTATCTTCCACAGCATGTGAGATACCGATTAGAGGTATACAGCATAACTCTAAACCATAAAACAGATCTGCTGACAATGCTTGGTTTTGCTCTGCTACTTTTAAGATCTGATATCATCTCTTAATTTATTTTGGCTACAGAAGAGGAAGTATTCCTGCTTTTAAAAATAAATATTAAAAGTCAACAGAGAGGAGTATTTAGACAGCAGGGACCTGCTTCCACATGGAGTCTAAATAGCGTGGGAAGGAGATACTATTGTTAGATTGCCCTCCGCCACCTTGTCCTTGTTGCTTATATACTGACTTTCCTGTGGCTCACTGGCAGGATAGAAATATGCAGGTTTTTCTTTGTATTTAAATTTTTTTATTAAAATATATTCATTTTATTTTATGTGTGAATGCTTTGCCTGCATGTATGTGTGTGCACAACATTTGTGCTTGGTGCCTGAGGAGGTCAGAAGAAGGCACTGGAGCTGGGGTCCACTGTAAGAGCAACAAGTGCATTAACCACTGAGCTATCTCTCTAGCCTCCTCCCAGCCCCCCCCCCCCCTTTTTCAGACAAAAATCTCACTGTGAAGTCCATTTGGCATGGAACTTGTAGCAATCCTCCTGCCTCTGCTTCCTGAGTGTTTGAATTACAGGCATGTGCTACTGTACCTGGCTTAAATTTTTAGTTTAAACATTTTTTTTTGAGAGATGAGGGGTGAGTGAAAGAGGGATTATAGTACTCGTTGGTTTTGTTTTTACTAGATATTGAGAATCTTTCACTACTTGACTCAAAACGCTGTCCACTCATTAGCTAGGAATGGTGACACCAGCCTGTACTCTTGATAATTAGTGGTGGAGGTCAGGAGATTAGGAATTAAAAGTCAACCTGGTCTACACAGTACCTGTCTCACAGAATGAAAGTGTGTGTGTTTACTTACTTCCCAAAAGCATACCTTGCAGGCAGCTGTGGATGTTGGCTTTCAAACACACAGTGATAAGACATTAAATGGGTAGTCATTGGGTATGTTCTGGCTAAAATGACTGCGTTAAACTCCTTCTTTTACATTGCTGTAAAATTTTATTCTTTTAAACAGAAGTATCGCTTTTGGGTTCTTCCATTTCCCCCAAGGAAACATGAGTTCTTTTTTTTTTTTTTTTATATCTTTGGGTGGTTAACTGTTGGTCATAGCTGAGCTGCAACTGTTTTTGTAGAAATTAAGCTTAAATTCACAGTTGGTATGAGGACAGTGCTTCTTGATGGACCTGGTGAGCTTTCGTTAGACCACCACACTACAGGACAGTGTTGCCCAGCTTTCCCCTCAAAAATGGAATAGGTAGAAAAAATATTTTTGTCTTTCGAAGAAAAAAAGTTCAGGGCTAGGGAGATAGCTGAGTGGGTAAAGCACTTGTGAAGACTTGAGGACCAGAGGTCAGATCCCCAGCACCCACAAAAATGCCATTTGGGGCCATAGCCTGCCTGTAATCCCAGTGCTTGGGATGTAGAGACTGGGGGGATTTCCACAGTAAGATGACCAGCCTGACTAGCTGAATTTACACATTCTGGATTCAGGTGAGAGACCCTGTGTTAATGAATAAGGGTGGAGAGGGATTATTTAGAAGACCGGTATTGACCCTTAGCTTCCATATGTGCGTGCGCGCGCACACACAGGATTGCATCTACATATACACATGCGCCCCTACACATACAAGCACACAGTTACATGCACACTTATAACCCACATAAACATGCAAAAAAAAATCCTTGAGAATCTTCAAGGGTATGGGACTTGAAGGTTATGGTATTGATGGTAGTTAATGAAAGCGAAGTCCGTTTCCTTCTGCAGGAGTTTTATCTGGAGGCTCCTCAGGTGGAAGCTTCCACAGGGCCGAGGAATTGTAGCCAGTACAAGAGGCAGCATCATCATTGTAAGTAGTGTGTGTGGCCATCCCCCTGCATGTCTCTAAGTGGATACTTGTGTACATAGTGTGGAGGCAGGAGGTCAGTTTGAGTATCATCCCTAAGTAGATATCCACCATTTTTTTTCCTTTTTTTTTTTCATTGTTCTATTCTTTGTCCATTTCATACACTGTATATAACAAATTTCAGTTTGTTCCATAAGCTATTCCCATCTTTCCTCTTTCCTCTAGAAACCTTCTTCTTCCTCCTAGAACTTCCTACTTTCATGTTTTTTTATGTGTGGCTCACTGAACAAAAAATGCTTTGTTTAGTTTTGTTTTTTGCAGGAACCCAGGGTTCACAAGTTTAACTCACCTTCTGAAAATGCTTTTCAGCTAGGCTAGGCTGACCAGCAAGCCCTAGGAGTCCTCTTTTCTCTGTCTCCCCAGTGCTTGGATTACAGATGCCCAACACAACACCATACTTCCCTTTTGATGTGACAGCCGGGGATTGAACCCAGGTCCTCAGTCTTGTTTAGTGGCTGAGCTGTCTCCTCAGCCCCTGTTTGCTACCATTGGTTTTTTTTAGACAGGATCTCATGTAACTGAGCCTGACCTTGATCTTGCTATGCAGTGGCTGAGAGTGGCCTTAAATTGCTGGTTCCACATCTTGAGAGGGCACACAGGAGTGGTGAGGTACAATTGGCTATAGACAGGCGTGGAAATGCCAGGATGAATTCCTTTGCACTACATCCATTTTCTTTCTTAAAAACAGCTTTATTAAGGTTGGCTCCCTGCTCTAGAAGCCGCAACTGAGTGGGTATTAGCACGTGAACATCCAGCACCCTAGTCTATTTTTGCCGAGGGCGTTTTGCTTCCTTAGTGAAACCTCATGCTCTTCAGCTCTCACACCAACCTTCTTTTCTCAGCATCTGGCCAGTGATAATCTACTTGCTGCTTTATGCATGAGCCTGTCCTGGATATTTCATATAAATGGATTATATAATAAGTGACTTTTTGTGGCTGGTATATGCCACTTACCCTTATGTTTCCAAGGCTCCTTCGTGTTATAACTCACCCCACTACTTAACTTCCTTTTTATGGCAAAAATAGTATTTTATGTGTGGATATACCATACTTTGTATATCCACTTCTCTGTTAATGACCATTTCAGTTGTCTTATCTTTTGGATTTGTGAGTGGTGCTACTATGAAAAATTGGTTAGAAGCCAATTTTTCCCTGGGGCCATTAAGGTGGCTCAGTGGGTAAAGGCTCTTGTCACCAATCCTGACGACCTAAGTTCAATCCCCAGGACTCATGTTGGAAGAAGAGAACTGACTCCTGCAAGTCATCCTCTGGCTTCCACATCTTCACTTTGACATGTGTGTCTCCCTCTGTACCTAAATCAATGTCTCCCTCTGCATCTTTTCTTTCTTTCTTTTTTTTTTTTGCTTTTGTATAAATGTTTTATTCTTTTGGACCCTGTGGATAGGCTCGTCTCTGGGATGGAAGCTGTTGTACTAATATGGAAGGCTTAGGTGCTGTAGTGTGTAAGAGAGGGAAGCACAACTCACAGTTAAGAGATCAGGAGGCTCTTGCTGGGACTGAGCATCCAGCTGCGCTTCTACAGGTTAAATAAAAGCCTTTCTGTAAGTACCATCCATTGATGGGTTGTGACTTCCATTCTGAGTCACAGCCAACCTTTTTGGGAAGTGAGCTAAAATGGGAGACTGTGTGTAGCAGGGGTTGGGGGCAGTGAGTGGGAAGAGGGGCCTGGAATCCTGCCAGTGCTGTATGAACAGGTAGAAAGTATAGTAGAAGATATGTTCTGTTGTGTGTGTCCCAGTCAGAGCAGTGTGCCCGCCAACTGCTGTTCTGGGGATCGGTGGGAACGGACACTGGATGAGCCCTTTGGAGCTGAAAGCTTCCACTCAAAGAGAAAGGGGCACAGGGTGAGAGAGATGATGGATGAGACAGGAATTTGAAGATCCTTTGAAGATGACAGTTCTGTGATGTTTGTGTATGTGTTTTAAGACACGGTCTCTCTGTGTAGTCCTGGTTGAAGTCATCCTCCTGCCTTGTCTCTTGGTTTGCCAGGATTACAGGCTTACTTCTCCATGTCTGGCTGGAAGAAGCTGGACTGTAAAGGCCTCAGCAAGGGATGCCAACTCCTCAGTGTGCTCCTAATGCAATGGGATATGGAACTGAAAGACAGCTTGATTGAAGGCTTGCTACAGCTTTCACCCCATCTCTACTTCTACCCCGATAGTGGGACTTCCCTCCTGTCTTGCAGAAGGTTCTATATGAAGCTGTAAACTACTAGCTACTGACTCCCCTCCACACTCCTTCCACACCTAAGACATGAAGTGTGCGCTATCAGACATGGTTCAGTGATTCCAGATAAGTCAGGGAAGGATGAAGGGGCTTGAGATCTCAGAGGGCTGAGAACTGTTGTGGAAAGCTGCCTCTACAGCGGTGCTTCTCACCCTAATGTTTAATACAGTTCGTTCTTCATGTTGTGGTGACCCCCAACCATAAAATTATTTTTGTTGCTACTTCATAACTTTAATTTTGTTACTGTTATGAATTGTAATGTAGATATCTGATATACAGGATGGTCTTAGGTGACCCCCGTGAAAGGGTCATTTGACCCCCAAAAGGGTCACAACCCACAGGTTAAGAACCAATAGTCTAGAATGTTGCAGAAGATACAGCCTTCCACCCTCATCTTTGCTTCCTGGTCTCTGATTCGGAGGCCCAGGCTGGGTGGCAAAGTCACTGGACTTGTTGAGGTCAGAGTCTATGTCCTGGTAGCTGTGACATATTAGGCTCAATCACAGTCCTCAATAGGCCAATTAAACAAAACAAGTAAGAGTGAAAGGAAGAGAAAGAACCACTCGATGTGGCTACAGTAGGAAGAACAAAGTGGTCCAGGGACCTCCCGATCACCTCCGTCTCCAGGGGCTCCTGATATGGGGTTTAGGTTTAAATGGAGGGTAAAAGATATGCATAGTAAGGTAGTCAGGTCTAGCTAGGCCTGGCCCTACCCAGGATGGACCCATTATTGTCTCTACCTATGATAGCTCCTCTAACAAGCCCTCAGAACTGCAGATCTCTTCCTGGGAGACAAGCTCCTCCCATGGCTGGCATCAGGCATCAGTCTGGTTCCTCCTCCCAGAATTGCTGAGGAAATTCCAATTTCTTGAGGTTCATCGTTTGATAGCCAATTGACAGCCCAAAGGGAGGGGCACAAGGGTCCCTTTAGAATGTCTTCACTCCTGCCTGGATGGTCACACAAAGGAAAACAAAAAGAGAGGGGAAATATTGAAAATTCAAACAGGTTTATAGTTACTGAATAAACTTTTTTGTTTTGTTTTGAGACAGAGTCTTGTTAAGTAGCCTAGGTTGGCTTCAAACTTGTGGCGATCCGATCCTCCTGCTTCAGCCTCCTGAGTGCTTGGAAATTACAAATGTATGCCACCACATCTGGCTCAAATGCTTTCAAAATAAGGTATCTTGTCAAGGTAAGGGTCAACTCCCTGCTTTGTTTTGTCTTGTCTGCACTTCTGAGCTGCATAGCCAGCCCTGTGTGGCTTTCTGCAGTGTCTTTAGAGGAGGCTGAGCTCCCTGTGTGTGAATATTCTGAAAAATTCCCTTTGTGTTAGTCTAAGATCATGTGTCCCACCAAAACACAGACCAGGAACTGCTCTGAGGTTCAGATGTTGAGGGTGTCTCTGAGTTTTAGGCAGTCTTCCTTTCCTTTTTCTTCCACTTTTGTCCTTTTAGGAAAAGGGCCAGCGGCGTTACAAAGCATAAGCCATCCATTATACAGGCAGGCTGAGTTCTGTGAAAGTGGAGGAACAACATGTTTTGCTTAGTTTTTATTCATGTATGTAGCATGTCTCTAAAATTTAGGCTACTTGGTTGGGAAATTCATATCATGAATGGAAACTCTTTTTCCCCCCAGTAGGGTGTCTCACTTTGTATTCCATCCTGGTTTGGAGCTCATATTTGCCATAATCCTCCTGGCTCAGCTCTCCCTAATTGCTGACATTACAGGCCAGGTATGTGCCATCATACTTTACTTTGGAGACTTTACAGTTTATTTATTTGCATTTTTTGGTCAACCCGTCTAGGAATGATTTTAGGATTGCCCATCCTGCCCCTTCTAGTGGCTTGTTTCTTTTTTCACTGAGAAAGCACGGGAGGCCACATTGCCAGGCTGTAAGCTTTGTGTTGTTTGAGGAGACCACTAGCCCAGCTCTGTAGTGACCTACCTCTGTTCTGCCACTGACTGACATTTCCTTTGCATGACTCAGTTTAAAAAAAAAAAATAGAAAGAGAAAAAAACCTAGGGATCAGAGTGAGCCAGTGAGTGGGAGGAGATGCCGGTGTTTTCCCTTCTGAGCTGTAAGGGCCTTTGTGCAGGTCTTTAGGGAACTGAGCCAGGTTCTCGAGCCACTTGGGGCCTGTGCTGAACCTAGAGCATCCCTCCTCCTTCGTCACTTAGTAAGAACTCAGGATCTGTGATCTCTCCAGGTCTTCAGTACCAAGCATGAATTCCCTATTGTTGAGTGGGTCTAAGTCAACAGTGCCACTCTTTCACCATTGTGATGTCTTGCTGGGCCAGCCATTTCATTGTTATGGTTCATAGGCTTTGGAGCTGGGCAGGACAGCAGAGGGCTCCTCTCTTGGGAGCTTGCCTAGTGCCTTCCAATAACACTATGACAGCTAGTCTTCAAAGAGGAGACTTCCAAGTCACTTCTACCTCGGCTCTCCAAGTCTGTGTCAGGTGTCTTAAGCAATAGGGTGTGTGTGTGTGTGTGTGTGTGTGTGTTTAATTATAACTAATTACTTTAAAAATATCTTATTTTTTTTATTAGTCCTTTGGGAATTTTATAGAATGTGTTTTGATCATACTTACTTTCTGCACATTCTTTCCAGATTCTCCTTGGCTTCCCTTCCCCACCCAGCATTGTGTCATCTTTGTCATTTCCCCCCCACCCATCAAGTCCAATGTGTGCTGCCTATATACCCTTGCAGGCGTGGGCTTCCACTGGAGTGTCCTCTTGCCAAGAGGCTTTACCCTTATAGAAAGCTGACTTTCCCTCTCTCAGTAGCCATCAATTACCAGTAGCTGTTGCTGGCTTCACCAGTAGCTGGAGGTGCCCTGCTGATGTCCGAGGATACTGTTCCTTGTATTCGTCCATCACTTCTGTCTTACAGACTTCCTGCCTCCTTTTCCAGAATAAACTCTTGTCACATCCTCACCAGTGAAGAGTGGAGAGACAAAGAACTCACCCTGCTGCTTGTGCTCTCTGGATTTCTTCACCGTCACATAGTTCAGGACTTAATTCGAGGTTATGTCAAGTTGGTGATTATAGCTAATCATTGCAGCATTTTATTTTATTTTATGACAGAGGCTCAGTATATAGCCCAAGCTAGTCTCCAATTTGCAATGATCCTTCTGCCTCAGCCTCCATAATGCCGGGATTGTAGGCCCACCATGCTCAGTTGGCAGGCATTTTGTGGTGTGCATAACTCACTCCTTGAGAGTAGCATGGGTCTCTCAGTGACACTTGTCTCCCTGACGGTACAGCCCTGGCATACCTGCTCCCTCCACTGCTCTCCTTGAAGGTCTCCTCAGGAATCTACCTGCAGTGGAGGATGCCAGGCCCAGCTCTCCTTCCCTACCACACACAACCTCCTTCTTCATTTCTCAGCAGCCTCTTCTTACACCTCTTTTTGGTTTTGGTGTTTTTATCCAAGCAGACTAATTCCATTTCGTGTCTCCTCTCACATCTTGTGGCATAGAGAATGTTCTCCCTCCACACCATTGTCATACCAATGGATGCTCTCTTTCTCTAATGGCAGAGTTAGCAAGATGGGTGAGTCTATATCCTTCACCCTCGCTTTTCTGTTCCTTGTCCCACACTCAAACTAGAGACAACATTGTAAAGCAGAAGCAGTAGGCACTCACTAGGCTTGCTACTTGAATTATGGTCCACAAGTCAGCACTGCTTGTTAAAAACAGTCTCATCCCTGTCTGGAGTCCATAGCTTTGCTGTGGTTACTGTAAGTTAAATGCAGCAGACACTGTGAGCATGTGCCTTCACTCCCGCCCCCTATCCTGCCTGTCTCTAGGCTTGCCTTGAACATGTATCCCCTGCCAATGCTCTTTGATCGCCTCCATTTTCTTTAAAGATGGCTTCATTGTGTTGATCAGGCTGGCCTTAAACTTGATCTTTCGTCAGTCACATCTGGCTTAGTGTTCCACAATCTTCATTTTCCTTTGCTCTCTCAAGTTCTTGTTGGGAGTCACGAGGGAACATGTCGACCTGGATAGGTTACTGGAAGAAGCAGTAAGCATGCTCACTGGCTTTCTGCTTTATCAGTCTTGCCTGCTGAGGAGCTTCATGTGCAGCTGGGCTCTCTGTGTCACACCATGCAGCCATTTGGCTGCAGGAATGCATGCCATGTCTGTGGTCTCAGATCACAGTATCTCCATATTGAAAATGAAGAGGAGAGATGAAGATGGGAGAAAATAAGACCCATCCTGGCTACCAGTGAGGTGCAGAGAGTACGGAGAAGCGGGCTGGGTTTCTGATCCTTGGGAGAAATATTTTATATTTTATGGTCTTTACTGGATCTGGAGGAACTAAGCCTTCGGCCAACAGAGAGACTTTAAAAAGTCGTATTTGTCACCCTCTCTTCCCCCACTTCACCCTAAGTCAGCACAGTGGGGTGGTGTGCTCATGTAATTGCAGGACCCAGGGGTGAGGTTGCTGAGGCAGGAGGATTGTCATGAATTCCAGGCCAGCCAGGTCTGTATGAGATGATGCTGTCTCAAAGACCGAAGCAAAGCAAAGCAAACGTAAACGTGGCCTAGGGAGATGGCTTAGTGAGTAAAGGGCTTGCCACACAAGTGTAAAATTTGAATTTGATCCCCCAGCACTCAGCAAAAAGCTGTGTGTGGAAGCAAGCTACTGTAATCCCAGCTTCAGGGAGGCAGATAGAGGAGGACCCCAGAGGCTTGCTGGCCAGTCAGTCTAGCTGAGCAGGTGTTGCAGGTTCAGTGAGACACCTTGTCTTAAAAATTAAGGTGGAGAGCCATAAAACACTCAGTGTCAACCTGTGTTTTTCACATGCACTTGTACACACACACACCCTTATGTAAACACACACACACACACACACACACACACACACACACACACACACACA
>CAJQZJ010033798.1:3119397-3146881 GCA_907164525.1 Lophiomys imhausi
CACACACACACACACACACACACACACACACACACACACACACACACTCACACTCACCCAAACAGCAAATCCTCCCTTGTCTTGGAAGTGTGGTGTGGTTACACTTATTTTCCTCTGTCCCAGAGCTCAGTTTGTGCCGCTAGAGGGAGGAGACTGGATTACTGTTGGGCCAGTGCTCCCTCCTCTAGGCAAACTCCTGATGCCCGGTGAAGTTCTGCTGTGGGAAAGGAAGTGTTTCCTAGGTCCCCTCCCAGGGTGCCTTGTATGGAAGCTGTATTCTTCCTCTTCTAGTACACCCAGAAGGCAAACATGCTCCTTTTCTCTGGACCCGAAACAGAGACTGAATGTGCCCCATACCTAGAAAAGCCTCATTTAGTGAACTCTAATATTTGAAAAATGCATTTACAGGAGACTGGGCCCTTTGGACTTTCTTGAGTTAGACATCTTAATGTCAGCAAGGGAGGGCAGGCACAAGGAGAGGCCTTCTCTGAAACAATGGGAGACATAGGCTCTTTTTAAAGAGTCCAGCTCCACCACAGAAGCATCAGCTGATGCACTGACTAAGCTAACTGGAGTGGTTGTGAGTTACTCTCTTTACTCTTGAGAAATCCTTCCCTGGCAGTCAGGCTTCTCTTGACTGCCTTCCTGGTGGGACTTTGTATTTGCCATTAAAAAAAAAAAAAAAAAAAAATCAGTGTTCTGGTTGATGTGTGGCAGTAATTTAGTGAAATAATTTAGGAAAGATTCTACAGGGCGTCTTAGCGAGTATTCCTCTAATCTGCGCCCTTTGATACTGAAAGTTATGCTAATTTCAGAGAGCTCCATTTCCTTAAAAGGACAAGCCTGTGAGTCTAGCAGGAGCTAATTAACCGAGGCTTATTGGCGTTGGAGGGTGCTGGGTGCTCTGAGAGGTTAGTTGCTTTTTCAGACTAACAGTCCAGATCCAGGGCCCATTAACCTCCTGAACCACACGTGCAAGTTTGATATTAATGGTTTTCGTTCTTATTTTCCTGGAGCCCACGCTCCATTGGACCTGGGTTCTTTGGACTCTTTTGAGTTAGACAACTTAATGTGAGCAAGGGAAGGCCCAGTGCAGAAAGTGTGGCCTTCCTCAGGCTCCTTTTAAAGAGTACACCTGCTACTCTTTGGGAGTGGATGATCCCTAGAAGTGAAATACTTGTGCAAAATGTTTTCCTGAGGGTCATAAAATTGCCACAGATTTTGAAAATGCTGAATTCCACCATGTTCTCACCTCTTTACGAATAGTTGGCTTTCTGAAAGAGGATTAATGAAATACCACTTACCTTGTCCTCTGTCATCCGCATCCCTGGAGCACAGGTCATATCTCTTTAAGATCCAGCATAAAAGCGAAACATGGTGGTGTTGCCTATAATCTCAGCACTTGTGTTGGTAAGGCAGGAGCATTGCCATAAACTTGAGGCTTGTCTGAGCTACCTAGTAAGTTCAAGGCCAGCCTGAGTTACAGACTAAAACCCAGCCTTAAAAAAACCTCAAAGGGAAAAAAAAACCAGAATAAAGCTGGGTATGGTGGTGCACACCTGTAATCCTAGCATGCAGGAGCTTGGGGCAAGAGCTTCTCAAATTTAAAGTCATTCTGGGCTGCATAGCTTGACTATGTCACCCTTCCCCACAGAAAAACCTTAAAACATGAGGGAACTGTGCTAGTTTGTGACATTTTAAAACAAGCCAGGTAAGACAGAAAAACATATTGTGTCTCTCCTGGTCTGCTCGGCCCTCTGTACGGGTAAGCAACAAGTTTGGGAGGCCCCCAGGAGTGATTTCCAGTGGCCCAGAGAAAGCAGGGTTGGTGAGACCAGCTACATCCACCAGTGGAAGAGATGAGGCTGGCTGGAGGAAGAGGGAGGGGCTCAAAGAAAAACAAGCAAAATTAATAACTAACAAACATGCTCTTCCTGCCTCTCATCTGCTTACAATCAATTCTGAATGTTTTATGTATAACTCAGTTTAGGCCCTGCACCCCAGCAACACGCTATTACTTCCTCTGAGTAGGTCCTCAGAGAGTGGTAGCTGTAATCCTTTCCTCTGCAGGCTGGGCTGGCTGCTTGAGGGGTCTCCTTGTTACTGGGCATCCTTGCTAGCCCTGGTCCTTCAATTGGACACTGCTTTTAGCTTGTTGTGGAATCTAGTGGGAGGGGTCTGCATTGGCTTCCAGGAATGGGAAGACCTTAAAGACTTAGACCTTTCTGCCCCCAATCCCCACTCATATTCAGCAGTCTTGCTGTCTCATCTTTCTTGTTCTGGAGACGACCTTATGTTGCCGAGGCTAACCACTGGTATCATCGGTCTTTAACTCTTGATCCTCCTGCCTCCACTTCCCTTGTGTTATAACTACAGGGTCATGCCTCTGCACCAGGCTTTTTGCACCAGGCTTTTTAAGTTAATTCTGAGAGAAATCCAGAGGAATAAAAAGAACAATCGTTAGAGCCCATGAATGGCGGCAGTTCAGTGTGTGTGCACCCACATGCATAGTACACTTGCTGTTTGGGCAACGTAGTACACACGTAGTGCACTGTCTGTGCATGTGGTACACACTTTGCAATGCCTGTTCCACCATGGGGAGTGTACAGCACTCACCGTGTACTAATTGTAGTCAGCAGAATTATTGGTTAGTGCCAGAATGTGTTGCAGAGCAGTGGAGACACTTCTGAGGGAGAAGTGTGAAGTAGATGGAAAACACTTGTCAGGTCTGACCCATGAGGTAATGGAATAAAACAGCAATGATGTGTGTCTGCAGGCCTCTCTGGGCATAGAGGAGATGCCAGTGTGTGGCTGAGTTTCCTGGGCTGTTCCTTGCATGTTCTTGTATTGCCAGCTTCAGACCACTGCTGTATTGATGGGCAGTCACTAAGGAAAACATTTCAGGTGAAAGGTGTTAGCATTGATTGACATTTTTACCTATTCTAGACCAGGAGGTGAAATTCCAGTGTAGTAGGCAGGCCGCTGGAGTGTGAGAGCCAAGCTGTGCCTATGCTCAGAACAATGCTGCCTGGCACCCTGCATGCAGCAATCAGCACCGAACGTTAGGGTGTGTCTGTTTGCATCTCCGTGGGCTCATCGTTATAAGATAACAGAAGACAGGAGGCATAGACTCCTTCTCTAAAGCTACAAGAGATTGTTTCTCATGTTATTAGAACTTGACAGAATTGTTGTGCTTCATCAAGGCTGCTACTCCATGGAGCATACACACCGCCCAGCTGTAGATGGACATTTGAATTGTGGCCTCCTTACAGCTTTAGCTTCTTTATTATTGTTATTTTTTAAACGTAGGCGTCCTGAAGCTCAGGCTGACCTGGAACTCACTCTGTAGCCTCAAGGATGCCCTTGAACATCTGCTTTTTCTGTCTCCTACCTCCTCAGAGCTGAGGTTTCGACGTGCATCATCATGCCCAGGCTCTGCAGTGCTAAAGACTGAACATAGAACTGTGTGTGTGCTAGGTGTGCAGTCTAACAACTAAGCCACATCCTTGGTCATGAGTTACTTTCTTTCTTTCTTTCTTTCTTTTTATTTTTTTTTTTTAAGTTTTTCAAGACAGGGTTTCTCTGTGTACCCTTGACTGTCCGGAATTCACTTTGTAGACCAGGCTGATCTTGAACTCACAGAGATCTGCCTGCCTCTGCCTCCTGAGTGCTGAGATTAAAGGTGTGCACCACCATGCCCAGCCATGAGTTACTTTCTTCTGAATCTGGCTTATCAGGCATGGAGGTAGGATTTGAAACAGGAAATAGATTCAGTTCAGATCTGACCCTAAATGATGTCACAGTGTCTTTGAGGAGAAAGCAGGTAAATCAAGTATTCTTTAGTTTGTTAAAAGAACTATGGTGGTGATGAGCAGAGATTGGTGTGTGGCCAGAATTCAGTTCACTTAATGAGGCCCTGAGGGACATGGGAGTATGTCATTCTGTGGAGGAAGGGTCTGTGGAAGATGGACTCCATTCCAGAATTGGAAGTAGTTAGGATTTGGAGAGAATAGAGCCAAAAGCATGGAAAACAACCAGGGAAGAGAAGAGGAGGGGTTCTGGAACATAACTGAAGAGAAGAGAGCTTTTCTTGAAGGGCCCTGGAGCCATGGGAGACTTTGGAGCAGCTACTGGGAGAATGACAATGGATTTGAAAGTGGCTTTGCTGAAGGCAGGACACTATAGAATGCTGCTGAAGATGACTTCCTCTCTCTCCTTACCCTCTCCTTCCCTTTTTCTCTCTCTTCCTCTTGCCACTTCCTCTCATCTTCCTTTTTGTTTCAGGTGTGCAAGGCTGGCTTTGAACTATGTGACTGAGGTTGGTTTTGAACTCCTGGTCTTCTTGCCTCAGCCTCCTGACCATCACCCATTCATTGTTTTTTACGTGTTTCCCGGCTGAGCAGGTGTGAAAGAGGCCTTCTCTCAGGCAGCAGAGAAGGGCACACTCTGTCTAGGGGACCAGGTTCCTCTGAGCCTTATGTGTCTATGATACCAGTTCTCAGAGACGAGGTTGTCACCACCTGGGTGGGGGACAGCCACGGAGATATGAGTATTTGCCAACATGAGGCGGGAGCATTTGTTTTGTTTGAGTATTCACATGTTGCCACGAGCTATTCAGTCTGGAAGGATTTGTACCTTAGAAAATGTGGGGAAAGAGGACCCAATTCCAGACTCAGGTCTCTGCTGTGGGACAGTTGCTAAGTGTCGTTCTCCCTACCACAGCTCTCAAATGCTATTGTTTTAACATGCTGGGAAGATAACTTATCTTAGAGATGGACTGAAATAGTCTGGCAGTTTGCAAAATTACATGAGCTTGAAGTTTGTTGCTAATGCCTGTATTATACAGTCATTTATTTATTCATTTACTTATCCACTCATATATATATATAAAATAGAGATGAGATCAGCCACCTACTAGGCAGCAAGAGAGACTGAGAAGTGACCAGGTCTTAGATCTTAGTCCCGTTTACATTGCTATAATAAAACACCCGAGGTTGGGTGCTTGATAAAGGAAGAAAGGTTTATTTTTAGAGGGCAAAAACCTCTGTTGAAGATTTCTTAGTTGGTGGTTTCTCACTGATAAGAGCTTCTGAGAGAGGGAGAGGTGACAGAGCAGTGCTGGAGATTCAAGGGCCTTCTGGCACTTTTGTGTAACAACTTGTTCTGGAGGGCTAGCTAGCCGCCTCCCCTATGTTAATCATTTTCAAGAGTACCACCACCAGTGATCTAAGGACTACCCATTAGGTACGAATCTTAAAGGTTCTTCATCTCCACACTGAGGATCAAGCTTCTGGCACACACACTTAGTGTGACAGGTAACTTCAAACCTGTCCCCTCAAACATCCCTCTACACCACAGCACTGTGTACTCATGCTACTTGTGGTAAAGCCTGAAAACCATCCAAAAGTTTATGTTTGCAGTAGGGTGGGGACTGTGTAGGGTAATCGGGTGCATAGTAGCATGCCTGGCTTTTGACATGGAAGCTGGGCATCCAAACTCAGGTCTTCATTCTTGCATGGCCAGCACTTTACTGGGGAACCATGTCCTTACATGTTCTCAGGCATATTACTTATTACTTTTTTTTTGTTTTTGTTTTTTGTTTTTTTTGTTTTTTTTTTTGAGACAGGATCTCATGTAGCTCAGACTGGGTTTAAACTCCTGATTCTTCTGCCTCTGTTTCCCATGAGTTAGATAGAATTGTAAATGTGTGCCATCAGGCCTGGCTTGGAGTTAGTTTTTAAAATGTACTATTGTAGCTGGGTGTGGTGGGGCAGGCGTTTAGTCCCAGCATTTGGGGTCATCCTGGGCTACTTGAGACTTGAAAGAAAGAGGGAAGAAGAGATGGGAAAGGGAGGAAGAGAGGGAGGAAAGATGGGGGAGGGACAGACTATATGAATGAATAAGAATGAGAATGATCCATCAAGGGTCAGGAAAAACAACCAGGGGGAAAATGCTGAGAACCAGAAAACTGGATTTGTCTGGAAGTATCCGAAAGGACCCAATGGTACCTTGCAAAGCTGAGTAGCCAACTGTAGCAGCATAAGACAGCATTGGCGTTCTGAGCAGGTCGAGTTAAAATTCAAGGATCACTTTGACTTTGCCATAGGAATTTTACAATAGAAGAACCAGAGACACACAGCCCCTATTTTGTATTAAGTGGTTTTCCAAACATCAAGCTTTCTTTCATTGATTTTTCTGGCTTCTATCCAGCTGCCACCATTGTGTGCAAACACATACTAGATGAACATTCTGTTGTCTTGAAAAGGAGAGCATACGGGCTTCGACAGCCGGTCATATTTTCATTTATTACTATATTTAAGACGACATCCATGATAAAACAGAATTTCCTGGTAGCTAGCATTACAGGTTTGTAATAAACATGATCCCTGGCCACCATGTGCTCCTCCGTGTGCTTCCTATACTTCCTGAATCTGGTGTCTTGTAATTGACAGTCACTGAGCTGATACAGGATTCGGCAGATTTGTGTTCATGAGTATGAAAAGGCTTGTAGCTTTTGGCCTCTCTAGTTGCTTTTCAAATGGGGTTGTTGTGTCTCAATTGTTTTGACATTTTTGATGATTATGAAATGCTGGACCTCAAGTGGGAGGACCTGGAGGCAGTGAGTGCTCATATGCTTCATGCTTGATGTGGGGTCTTTGGAGTTATTTCATTTGATCACTGCTATGAGGTAATGGTATTTTCTACTCTTGCAGATGAAGAAACCAGCTACTAGAGGTGGTTCCTGTCTTCTTCACTGTCAGCCTCACCATCGCCACTACCTTTGTATTACTAATCTTTGCAGTAGTGGGGAGAGAACCCCAGCCCTGGCCCATGCTAGTAATGTTTGCAGTGTTAGGGATAGAAGCCATGGCTTTATCCATGCCAGGCAAATGATCTGCCATTAAGCTCTGTCCTGGTACAAGAGAATGCCTGTTTCATTTAGGTCTAGTGGGAGGTAGCACGTGCCTGTGAGCCCAGCACTTGGGAAGCAGAGGCAGGAGTGTTTGGCTGCATGGTAAGTTTGAGGCCAACCTGGGTTTCATGAGACCTTTAGCATAATGACCAAGAGGTGACATGCTTTGACATTTGTGCAACCAGCTCCTTGCCTCTGTAGGATTCTCATCTGTGGATGTGACCAACCATAGGTTAAAAAAAAAATTGTATCTTTTATGCGTGTACATATGCTTTTCTCTTATCACTATCCCCAAATACTGCAGTTTTACACTTTTAATTTCTATCACATCTAATGATGAAAACTGGTGCCATTTATGCCATATTAAATGCTATAAGGAACCTAGAGAGGCTTTGAAGTACATGAAGGAACATGCTTAAATTATACGCAAAGACTGCCATTTGAGACATCCTTGAGGTTTTGTCTCTGAAGGTGGTGTTTGGATCAGTGGTCCACATATACTGAGCCTTAACTGCTGTATTTGTGAAGACTAAGGATGAGGAGCTGCCTGTGAAGGCAGTGCTAGTACACAGACTGAGTGTGTGTGAAAAGAGCACTTGCTTCAGTGGATTTCATAGGGAACCCTGGGAGAGGCTGAAGAAGAGGATTTGAACTGGGCACAGTTACACATGCATGTCTGTAATCACATCATCTAATTTCCTAATAGGGAAGGTGAGTGGCAGGAGGGGTCTCATGAGTTTGAGACTAGCCTGGGCAAGACTATTAAGATCATCACAAGAAATAAACAACAGCAAACAAAAGGGTTTGATTATGTTTTTAGTCATAACAAAATGCAGATTTCTTCTTGTGCCAGACAGATTGTTTTCAAGTCTTTATAGACTCTCAGTTGCTGTTATGTGTGGTTTATGCACGTGCGTGTGCATGTGTATTTCTGCTTATGTGTGTGCAGGTGTGCATGCTTGTGTGTATGTAGGTGTGTAAAGCCCAAAGTCTTTCTTGGTCATTTTCTACTTTATTTATTGAGGTAGGATCTCTTGTTGCTGAACCCAGAACCTGCCAATTCCAGTTAGTCTAGCTAGCCAGCTGACCCCAGTGTCTTTCTACTGCTTCAATAAACATAATGACCAAAAGCAGCTTGGAGAGGACAGGGGTTTATTTCAACTTCATGCTTGTAGTCCATCATCCAGGCTAGTCAGGGTGGGAGCTGATGCAGAGGCCATGGAGGCATGCTGCTTACTGGCTTGTCCTCCTGGCTTTCTCAGACTGCTTTCTAATAGTACCCGGGACCCAGGACCACCGACAGCCCAGGGGAGGCACTGCCCACAGTGAGCTGGCCCTCTCTCACATACTGATCATCAGTCAAGGAAATGCACCACTGGCTTGCCCAAGGCCAGATGGTGGGAGCATTTTTTTTTTTTTTTCAGTTGACATCCCCTCTTTCAAAATGACTCTAGATTATGCCAAGTTGACATAAGACTAGCCAGGACACCCAGGTATTTCCCATCTCTGCTGCCCAAGTGCCAGGATTGTGGGGTTCAGCCACACTTGCCTCACTTTTCCTTGGACTGTAGGGATCCTAACTCTGGTTTTCACTCCTGTGTGGTATAAGTGCTTTATCCAATGTGCCCTCTCCCCAGCCCTGCTTGAGTGTTTTGAATAGCAGGGCTGAGGAAACCAGTGAAAAGAGTGGCAGGGCTCTGGAGGCTTGATGTATGGGAGGGTGTTTTCTGTGTCTTGGTTCCCCATATTATCATTGATCTTGACAGACATTCTTTGATAAGATGTTTAATAATGAACCTGTGAGAAGCATGTGGTTCTGTTCAGAACTAAGGACTCCCGCCTAACAGAAGCCATTTGCACACACTGGGAAGCATGGGGGTGGCTTAAGACCGGGAGTGGATGAGATAGCAGAACAACAAAGCTTCTCTCTATGGTTCCGTGAACACCCCTGGAATGCCCCATGGGGTTAGGCCTTTTTTTTGCTGCTAGGAAAAGGAAGATAAGATAAAGAGGAATCCAGCTTGGCCTGTACAGCCATCTTGTACATAACTGCCATTTTGTTTGCTGGTTACCTTGGCATGGGTTCTAAACTCTATAGACGTTCTTAAGGTATACAGACAAAGGACTGGGGAGATGGTCCAGTGTACAAAATGTTTTTTGAGGTCCTGAGTTTGGATCCCAAGCATCCATGTAAAAACATGCACTCAGTGGTGCTCATTTATAAGCCTATTGTTTATATGTATCTGTGGGAAGACAGAGGAAAAAGAGGATCCCTGGGAGTTAGCTTATTGATAAGCTCAAGTTTCAGTGAGAGACCCTGCCTCAAAAAATAATGGAAAGCCATGGGTAGCTGTGCATGCATGTGTGAACACACACACACACACACACACACACACACACACACACACACACACATATATATGGGGGGGGGGGGGGGGGGGGAGGGCGGGGGGGGGGGAGAGCGAGAATATCAGCCAAGGCCAAGTGTTTTATGCTATGCTCAGACCATTTCTTCACTAATATTGGGTTGATAGTTTTTGTTTATTTTTAGTGCTGGAGATTCAGCATGGGTCTTTGTACACACCAAGCAAATGTCATGCTTACAAGTTCTCCTACTTTGTTAACACTATTTGAGAAGTCTAATATGTCTTGGCTGGTGGCCGTACAACTTTTTGTCTACCTTAATGTGTAGTTCCCGTTGTTCTGACGTGGTGTTGGGATCCTCCTGCCTTGCTGCCTCTCAAGGCATGCTTCTTTCCACCAATTTCTGCTATTGAATTCTGTGTGATTCTGAGTATGCTTTCTCTCTGATTTCATGGTACCTTCTCCCACAGTGACCAGTTCTCATGTCACATTCACCACTTCTCTTTGTTACCTTCTGCTTTTGTGACTGGTTTTCCATGCATTGGGGTTTTTTACAAGACAGGACTTTGACAAAGAATTCTACTTTTGACAAAGTGTTGTGTGGGTAGAGTCACACCTGGTTCTGAGTTTAGAGTAAATGGCACACTGCCCACTCAGGGATGGGTGGATGCTGCTGTGGAGAAACCGATGGCTGGAACTGGGGACAGTGGGAAAGGCAACTAGAATTCATGGTGATGGAGGCATTGTGTCTTTTTGTTGACCTAGCATATTTCAAGAGGTTTTGCCACCCCAGCCCATGCTGGGATTGAACATGCCAGACAAGTGCTGTGTCTTCAGCCCTAGTACAATCATTTTGATAAGATTAGAGGAAGTAAGCCATGTTGAAGAGATAAATTGCACCAGATGCTGATCATACCATTGTGTCTATGGGAAATCCCTCTGTAAGAAGCACACACCTCAGTCTCAGCCTACAGGAAGCCGAGGAGGGAAGAACTTCCCTTGCCTACGCTCTGGGATTTGATAATACTAAAAGCAATATGAATTGAATGAAGTTGGCGAGAGGACGGGTAAGCAGGTGGGTTCTGAATATAATTTTTATGTTAAGTGGTTTTTCTGCGGCTTGGAAGTTGGGAAATAGGAGAAACAGAAACAGGATGACTCTCAGGGTCTTTGATGTTTTGAGAGAGGGCCTCACTGTGTAGTTGTGCTGGACTGGGACTCAGGATGCTTCTGAAACTGGATTGACCCTCCAGCCTTTGCCCCTCAACTGCTATGATGTTACCTGCTGTCCCCAAGCCCAGCAGTTCTCAGTTTTTGATCACATATGATGATGATGTGTTGAGATGGGGAGAGGAACAAATTGGTGGTGGTGGGGGGGAAGCCTTGTAAGCACTTAGACTTTTAAACTGGAAATGGTCATTACTCAGGCAAACACAGATGACATTGAATACCTCAGAGCTTGGTGCAGATCCCTTCTCACCCTCCATATTTCTAGCCTTCATGACTGACTGTGTTTGTACACACTTCGCAAACATGTGGACACACCCGCACATACTTTTGAAAGGAACTTATCTTGACCACTGAGATCACATGATCTTTGTGTGGTTTTGGCTTCTCCAGCTGCAGAGAAGGACCTGTGATTTTGTGTCCATGTCCCTGTGCCCTACTTGCTGCAGTTGTCCATGTGACACCAAGCATGTGTTCTTCACTGGGGTCTTTGGACACACATCATTGGAGAGATATACACATCTCTGTTTATGTCCTACTATATCAGGGAAGCCCCTGAAGTGTAGGAGGAGAGCCAGGAATGGGGAAGCTGGAGAGCTCTGTGCCCCTCTGATTTTGGCTACACTGTATCCCTTGGAAAGCAAGGGCAGCATTGTGTTAGATAAGTAAAACTTTGGCCAGAAAGTTTAAAGAAGAGTTTCCTAATGGCAGAAACTTTTTGGATGTTTCATATCAGGCATGCTTCCTGCTGGCCAAGGCAGGTTGGTGTGCTGTGTTTCCTGAGGTTAACTGAAAGTGGAGTGCTTTGTCTTGTTTCCATGAGGTGTGTGTGTGTGTGTGGTCACATGTGCATGAGTGTGTACATGTGTATGTATGTGTATGTGCTTATAGGCTTGTGTGCACTCGGCTTGTGCTTTTGTGTGTGTTTGGGTGTAGGGAGCTCTGCATAGAAACCAGTGTGGACTGCTGCTGGAAGGTGATGTTTATAGTGGTGGTGTTGCTGGGAGCTTGCAGTCATTGATAGTCTATTTTCTCTTTCCCTTCCCTGCCCCTATCTTTCTGGATTTTTATTTTTGAGAAAGGGTCTCTTGCAGTCCAAGGGCCCTGAAATTGCTATGTTGATGAGGCTGTCTTGATCGCTTAGGGTCCTGCCTCCACCAGCACATGCTAGGATGATAGGCATTGGGCATCATGTCTTCCATGCCCTGCTCCCTGTGTTTTCTTGATGTTTGAGATTACTCAGGGGACCACCGCCCTTTTCGCCTGGGTAGTGTGCTAGTCTTAGAACAAGATTTTATCCTCTGCTACTAGTTTTGGTTCTGTGGCTTGCTGAGAGCCACAGCACTGTGACATAGAGGAGTCACTCAAGGCTTGCTCTCCCTGGATTTCCCATCTTCAGGTGAGAGATGAGAGAGGGAAGAGAGGGGAGAGGGACAAAGAGGAGGGAGGGAAACATTTAAAGTGGTCTTCCTTCAGAGGTTTGGCAAACACCCTGATCAGTGGAGCAGCTCAGAGGGACTGAGTGATGCTGTTTTGAAGGACAAGCTGAAGTTCACAGTAGTGACCTCAGACAGTGGCATCTAGAGAAATGGGCTGTGTCATGGAGGCCCTCCCTCTGTGGGGATTATGGTGCCACTGGAGAAACTTGGCTGTCCTTATCCTTATACAACTTCAGTGGCAGTTGCTGTGCTGGAGGCCGGAGGGTTGCTTACTTGATCCCTAAAGGCCAACAGGTCTAGCAGCAACATAGCTAGACTCCTATGCAAAAGTTCTGTTTAGAGAGCTTGAGGGTTGTGTGAATTTGAGGCTTGCTGTCTCTCTTCTCCTGACTTGAACTGTGCGATGAATGAATCCTGTTGTGAATTCTGATTTCTCAGCCACTTTCCAGTGTCACATCCATCAGAGGGGAAATGTAGTATGTCAGTTTCAATGTTATTGCTCATTCCTCTAGCTGATTACCTGCTGCTTTCCTGAGTCTTTAGTTGTTAAAACTCTCCCTCTCTTTCCTTCCCTCCCTCCCTCCCTCCCTCCTTCCCTCCCTCCCTCCCTCCTTTCCAACTCCCTCCTTTTTTTCATTCTCCTCTTGTTTTTTGAGGCAGGGTCTCATGTAGCTCAGGGTGGCCTCTAACTCACTATGTGGAGAAAGGTGTCCTTAGATCTTACCTCAGGCTCCCAAGTGCTGGGATTGTAGGTGTTTGCCACTCCACCCTGCTGTATGGGTTTTACATTTCAGTTTGTATTGTAGCTTGGAGTTCTGCTTGGTACTGTGTTACTCAGACCTCCTGTGCAGATGGACAGTTAATTCATCTAAGTCCTGAAAGCATGCCAATTTGCTGATTTGATTTTCATGTGAAAGCATAGTAATTGCAGTGGCTTGAAATAAGGATGTGTACTGTAGATAAATAAACCAAGGTCTCTGAAGGGTCTTTATTCTGGAAAATGGCATTAAGCAATTTCCATTTTGATGCCATGATTTTTAAAAAGATGTAATTTCTGAGGATGTGACCAAGTTATTATTTTTCATCTCCAAGACTTTTCTGAAGCTGTGCTCGAATGTTAAAATTGTTTAAAAGCAGCTAAGAGAGACTATATGCGATGAAGCTTGCCTCTGAGCTGAGTGTCACTCATAAGTGTCTCTTACCCTCTGGGTCTCAGCTCTCAGCCATGTATAAACTGCTATGTTCTGCAGTGGTAGTTAGGATAAACTGAATATAAGCATGCCAATTGTTCATGAAAGTGACTGTTATTTATATTTAAATGTATTAATGTTTTATTAAGGTAAAAATTATTAAATGTATTAATGTTTTATTAAGGTAAAAATCTATTCTTATTCTATTTTACTCTGTTTTTTATATTTTAAGTCCTGGGTATTAAACTGGGTTTCCTGTATGCCAATCACATGCTTTTCCAGTGAGCTAGACCACTGCCCTCTTAGTTGATTTCTGTATCCTTTGAAATAGGATCTTGCTATACTGGAAATTGCTGTGTACATCAGCCTGGCCTCAAACTTGGTAGCAATCCTCCTGCCTCAGCCTGTTGGTCTATGGTTGGCATGGACCGTTATACTTGGCTCTGCATGGGTTTTTGTTGTTGTTGTTGTTTTGTTTTAACACTATGTTAAAACTGTGTTAACAGTCTGTTTTCCTATATAACCTAGGCTGGCTTTGAATGCACTATGTAGCCAAAGCTGTCTTTGAACTTTTGTTGTTTAAATGTTAGGATTATAGGTGTGTATGTACTATAATGGCTGGCCTGGCTGTAGAGTTTCAACTTAAAAATTCTCTTTCCACTAACAAATTTGTAAGTTTTTCATAGTCTCTAGTTGAGTATAAATATCATGTACAAGCTCACTGCGTGTATAAGTAAGTGAAGTACTTAGCTGTAAGCCAGTTATATTGGCATATGATATCATAAGGCTTAAAGACTAAAGCTTATATTGTCCCTTTGTGCTTACCGGTGTTAGTCACCAAGTGCACTGCTGTTCTTCCTTATTATAATTTATCTGTTTGCAAGATAATAAACGCCTTACTGCATCTTAACCTTATTAACTCAGATGGTGGTGTTGTGTTTCCAGATGTTGATTACATGTATTTGTATTTGGTAATATGCATTTAACATTTCTGAGCTCTCAGACTTCATTTCTCCTTCTTGCCTGCCTGCCACATTTCCACTTTCCCCCCTTGTCTGCATGCAGGGCTGCTGCTCAAATCCAGAGCCTTGCACACTCAAGGCAAGTGCTCTGCCACAGACTTTCACTGTGGGAATTGTTTTCTTCTCTATACATTTCTGGCTCATTATGGGCATAACGGTCGTTGATCACATACCTTCTAGCATTTTGACCTGGAAACCTGCTAGAAGAAAAATGAGACCTAGACCAAGTCTAGAGAAGTGGATGGAGTCAATTGTGTACCGAGCACACAATGATGTATTCGGCCAACACCCTCTGAAAGCACATGTCCTCAGTGGCACTGGTGACAGCCCAGATTGTCCTCTGAGAAGCTCTGTAGAGAAAGACCAGTGTACGGGTTGATTATGGCAGCTGTGGGCCAGAGCGTGGTCAAGTGCAGTGAATGAAGCCAGCCACAAATGGGGATAGTTCACTGAATGATTCTTTTGTCACAAGGTAAAATCAAGTCCTAGAAAACGCTCCTAACAATGGATGTTGCTTTGCCAGAGTGGACTTAGCACTGCGGAGAGTGTCTGAAAGCTTTCATTCAGTGACTGATGTTTGGCTCAGTAAAGATAGATGTTCCAGTAAAGTATTGGTAGGGAAAGGCAGGTAACTGTTTATTATAGCTGTAAATATGTAATGTTAATGTGACATTGAACGCTGGGTGGATCCCTTGCAGAAGTGTCTTAGGGAATTGCCCTCTGCACATTTTCTACAGTAGATAGAAGAAGCATCTTGGAGATTGTGCTGCACGGTATCCTAGTGGTTCTTTTTTTTTTCAGCTTACATATTTAATCAGAGATTTTGGCAACCTCAGGGTTGTCACTCCGTTCATTATCTTCCCTAGTGCAGCATCTTCCTGCTCCAATGCAGATGCAGCAGCATTTATTCAGCTTCAGTCTCGCTTGCAGAAGACAAGCTTTCTTTCTGGTTGGCTGTCCACGTCTCTCAGTCATGCTATGCTCTGGTTCTAGACTCTTTATCGCTAGTGGGCTCCGGAGAGTTTACGTTCGGCCTAGTCACAGGACTACCATGCACATGTCCACTTGACCTTAGGCACCTGCATGTTGGCAATCCGAGTCAGGATTCGAAGCCGTGTATCGTGCCGGAGGTGACTCATGAATGCTAAGGTCGGTGTAGGTCACTAAAGGGAGGGTGCGTGACTTCCGCGCCCGGGAGCGTAGATTTTGTGCTTATGAGTTGGCGCCCGGGCCCTTCTGCTGACCTGGTGGTGGTCCTGGACGGTCCCAGAGGCCGCGGCGGAATTCCTGGGTAAAAGTGTCCTTGAACTGCAGGGACTCAGGGAGCCTGGGGGCTGTTTCGCGAGGGCGCGCAGACGACTGGCCGGGTCGTGGCCGCGCAGTTGCAGCTGCAGCAGCACGAAGGCCGTGAGTTGAGCCGCCCGCTGGATGGGCCGCGATTCGGACAGCCACTCTACCAGCTCTGAGTTGTGTAGCAGGGCCGCCAGCAGCCGCCGGAAAACCATCGTTCTCTGAGCGCCCCGGAACCCTAGGCACGCTGTACTACCTTTCCGACCGGTCACGCCCGGTCGCGGTTCTTTACATATTAGCTTGAAGCTGTTTCTTCTCTCCGTCTCTCTATGTCTCTGTCTCTCTCTCTTTCCCTCTCTCTCTCTCTCTTTGTGTGTGCATATGCATGAGTGTGTGTGTGTTCATGCAGAACACAGAGCTCTCTGTTGAGATGGCTGTCTCAGTCAAACTCTACCTTATGTTTTGAGACAGAGTTTTTTTGCTGAAATTGGAGCCTGTTGTTTTGGTTAGACTGCCTGGTCAGTGGCGAGCCTCAGGCATCCAGTTTGCTCGCCTCCATTGGTGGCACTGTGGAGGTCCACCACTGCACTGTCTCTGCACATGAGCTGGAGAGCAGACTTCACTTGCTCAATCTTTCACAGCAGGCATTTACTGACTAAGCCATCTCTCTGGCCTCTTTTCCTATTTCCTCACCAGTTTTATGAGGAAAGTCTCTATGTGGGAACAGTTTTTCCATTTGTCACTACCGCTGAGCAAATGTTAACTGCTGTATTTAACTGATAGAATACGAAAATTCAATTTCTCTGAAAGTTTTTGGTGTTCTTCCAGTAAGTGGGCTACAGACAAAATTAACACTTCATTTTCATGAATGAGTTTTGTCTATGACAGGATTTCACACTTAATGTTTCTTGGGGCTATGTTATTTTGTCTTTTGAAAGTTATTTAAAATTAAAGAGATCAGACTGCATGTTGTATATGGCAGGTGGAAGGGTGACTCATTTATTGATTGTTGGGATCTTGGCCAGTATTATTCCTCCTTCAGTGGCTCCTTAAAGGCAATATTATATTTCGATGGCATTTGTATATTCCATGAATGAAAAGAAGCCAGTGGTTTTCACTTTTTGTGACACTTTTCTTTGCCGCATTGTAGGTTTCTTACCAATTGTGGGGGATACCACAACAAACTCAAGGGGAACATGAAGTAGTTGTCACTGCTGGTGTGCAGTCATCCGATAGGCCTGGTGTGTTGTGGCCTAGAACATCTGCTGATGCTGGTTTGGGGCTGTGGTTGACACTTTGGGCTTGAATCCCAGAGCTGCTCTGTTCCCAGGTCTTTGCCTTGTTAAACTTCAATGATCTTGTCATTGGGCCTTTTGTAAAGATTAAGGAGTGTACAAAGCCATTTGGGAGCAAAGTAAATTGCCGAGAGGTTTCTGTTGTTGTTTTGTTTTCTTTTTGCCAGTGTTATGTAGCCCAGGCTGGCTTCAAACTCTCTGTACAGCTGAGAGTGACCTTGAACTCATGATCCTCGTACCTTTACTTCCCCACTACTGGTATTAGAGGTATGGGCCACTGTGCCCATTTTGTGTAGCACAGCTCTGTTTATGTATGCTAAGCAATCACTTCCCTGCACTCCAGCTTGAGAGTGATGATTTCGTTAAACTAGAACTGATTATAGATACCAGCACACGGCTCTTACTCCAGTTCTCTGTCTCTTTAGTCCTACCACAGTCAGGCACTTTCACTCCACCCTCATGACATCTTGCTGCATAGCCCAGGCTGGCCCTTAGCTTGTGATTTCCCTGTAGTCATGCCCCAGCGTGCTTGATGCACATTGTCTTCTGTGTAAGTAGGACTAAAATTGAACTTGGAGCATCCTCGTTTGAGCCTCTCTCCAGTTAACTCTGCTGGGCACACCTTCCCTAGAAGACTACCATTTAACTTTGGAGCTCCATGGTAAGGCGGTGAGGGGTCCTTGTCACTTCAAAGGTCAGTTTCCATTGACTCTTCTCTCTTCAGAGTGCAGCTTAATGCCTTTTGAAAAGACAGCTGGCCTTTTCTTGTTTGTTTCTGAGACAGAGCCCCATGCAGTGCAGAGGGGGCTGCAAATTGCTACGTAGCTGATGGTCTTGAGCCTGTGACTCGCCTCTCATCCCCTAGTACTGTAGTTAGAGATATGCATCACCAGGCCTGCAGATGGATGTATGGATGGATTTCTTTCTTCTTTTCTTTGTTCTTTTTTTTTTTAAACACATGCTTATATAACAACATATGAGCATAGAATACTCTATCTGAAAACTTTGAACTTGTTGGCATTTATAGACTAGTACCAACCTGATTAGAATGCATTACATTTGGCTGTATACCAATAATACAGGCATCACTTGGTAGGGTTGATTCTAAAAGAAGACGAAGGCCTGTAGGCCAGTTAGTGCAGATTTGTTTTGCAAACTGAGATCAAACTGGCAATCTGTCTTTGGAACAGGCATTGTTACAGGCATTGGTCACAATAGTAAAGGGACTAGATGGGTCCTCTGAAGGCCAGAGACCACTCACATTAGGAAGAGAGAATGATTACCTATCTGCATTGTCAGAATGGGCTGGGTTGGGTGTGGTCAGTAGAGCCCACCTCCAAAATGAGTCCTGCAGCGACCACTGAGCATCTTGCTGTGAGGAGCTTGAGGATCAGTGAGATGATGATTCAGTAGGTGAAGGCATTTGCCTCCAAGCCATTTGCCCACTGAGTTCAGTCCCTTGGTGGAAGGAGAGAACCGACTGCTACAAGTTGTCCTCCAACCTCTGCAGTGTGTGCCTGAGCACACATACATATACAAACAACAAACTGTAAAACTAAAAATTAAAAAAGAAGGCAGAGGAAGTATTACTAAGTGAGGTATCTCCAGAACCTCAGAGTTTAGTTAAGTCTTAGGTATTTGTATTCTGATTTTGGGCTTAGATGATTCAAGACAACAGAAGTTATTCAAAGGGGTTTGACAATAGCAGTTTTCAAATGAACTTATTTGTGTATTTTATGTATACGGGTACTTTATGTATATGCATGTACATCTGTACATCAGACAGTTGTGAGCTGCCCTGTGAATACTGGGAAATGAACTGAAGACCTTCAGAAGAGCAGTGAGTACTCTTAGCCACAAGCCATCTCTCCAGCCCTCAAAGGAATTTAGATTTGGAAAGCTGCTGTGTAGAAGATGATCGCCTGGCCCAGGGAGCCCTTGGTAACAGGCTGATGCTTGCACACTGTTGCTATGTGCTTCTTCGAGTGTTCTGGGTCCTTGATTGAATGACCTGATCCAGCTGGTTGTGCCATCACAGCCATGTCGCAGAGGGACAGACTGAGGGACAGGGTTGTGAGATATTTAATACAGCTACTTAAGTAGCTGAGCTGGAGTTTAAATTGAGGTCATCTGATTCCAGAAAGATCTGAGACTTGCAACATGAGTAAAGACAAAAAAAAAAGGAAATTTTCAGAGCTGGATGTTGTGCTGAACATCTGGAATTCCATGATAGGCCAAAGCAGGAAGGTGGCAAGTTCAAAGTCAGGCTGGCTATCTAAGAAAACACTATCCTCACAAAACAAAACAAAACGGCAACAATAACCACAAAACAAGGAAGCAAGCAAACAAATGAAAACAATCCACCAAACTAAATAAATAATAGAAACACCAATTATGTTAAAAATTATATATCTTAGTATTATTAAACGAATTTATTTTTCAACAAGATCTTGCTGTGTAGCCCAGGCTGCTGTCAAATTCCAGGTTGTTGAAGTCCTGGGATTATACTGGGGTGTCTGGCGTGTGCTATCACTTCTGGACTCTCATATATTCCAGACTGGGTTTAAAAATGATATGTAGCCAGAATGATGTTGAAGTTCTGATATGCTTGCTGTCACCTCCCAAGTGCTAAGAATTCGTATGTGTGTGTGAGATCCCACTCAGTCTTCAGATTTTGCTAGAGATCAAACTCAGGGCTTCATACTTGCCCAGGGCAAGCAGTCTAACCAGTGAGCTCCTAATTTAAGGATCTTAACAGGATTCATTTTCAGGGCCCTGAGAATGCTTTGGACATAAGGCACTGCCTGGCAAGCATGAGGCCCTGGGTTTAGTTCTCAGTCCCAGAAAACAGACAAACAAAAAGAACATTTGGGATACAGGTTGTTTGGCCATGACTATGCTCTCCAAGGAAGCGCAGAGAATGATGTTAATTCTGGAAGGTGAAAGATGAATGAATGACCCGCAGCTCTTGATGAGGAAAGCACTTAGGTGGTAGAGACTGTTGAGGGAACATCTCAGATAGGAATAGGAACATACTCAGGGATTAAGGTCGTTGAACTTCCTTCTGAAAAAGCAAGTTGTGTGTGTAAGAAACTGGATCAGGCAGTTGTCACAGGGTGAGGTCATTTAGCTCTCATTTCCATAAGGAGAAAGTCAAGTTCCAAGGGGATGGAACCACTGTCCCAAGGCCCCTCAGCTGTCTGGTGACTCCAGTAAGCCACTGCTCCCCCCCTTTTCACTGCTGCTCTTGCAGATTGGGAGTGTCGCCTTGAGTTCAGGTCCCAGCTCTGCCACTTTTCCTATAAACCTCATTACTTTACTCAACTGAAGATAAAGACTGATCCAACTGTGAGGGCTGAATTCATGTCCACGCTTCTTTTTAGTTGGGTCTGAAATCTTTCTTTATGTTTTTTTTTTGTTGTTGTTGTTTTTGTTCTGATACAGTCTCACTGTGTGGTTCATGTTGGCCTTGAACTCAGGATCTCCCTGCTTTAGCCTCCTGAGTGCTGGGCTTACAGGCATGCACCACTGTGGCCTAGAGTTCCTTGGTGGCTCTGGGTGACTTTATAAGGACATTCCTTGAAGTTCTCTAGATATAAAGATAGCACCGTCTAAGGCATGGAAAGGATTCAGGGCCTTGCAGAGCCCTTTCCAGCTCTAAACATTTGGATTTCATTCTTTTTAAAAAATATGTTTTAAACTTTTTTGGGGTCCCAGTTATGAGAGCAGTTTTCAGTTGCTGTGGTAACCACATTCCAGTAGTCCTGTGAGGAAACACGATGTGACTATCTGTCCAATCTTGTTCTGCAGTCATGAAATGAGGACAGTTTCCTTCGAAGAGTCCTGCGAAACATATGGCCTCCAACAGTCCTTGTCATTCTGATGCCTTAGGATCTGCAGGAGAGTACACTGAGGGAGGGATTTCCTCAACTCTTGCATAACCCATTTTCCACATGTACCAATACAGCTAGCTGAACATGCCCTGAGAAAACCACACATTATTATTATTTTATTATTTTTAAGAGGGTCTCACATCATCTAGTGTGGCCTTTAACCTTGCTCTGTACCTGATGATGACTTTGAACATGAACTGAGCCCCCAGCCTTTGCCTCCCAGGTAGCAGCTCACAGCCGCAGGCCACCGTGCTCAGCTTCACCCTGCCACACAGATCACTGCACTCTGACATTAGGCACATGGTACTGAGCAGGCCTGAGACACTGCCTGCCAGTCATAGCGTGTTTCGCCTGCAACTCTGCCTATGTTGTACTTGTGCAACTGTCCACAGATACCTTCCCTTCCGCTGGTTTCGTTTTCACTGAGAAGCAGAAGCCAACTTCTATCCTGCCCACCCCACTATTCCCTAGCTCCTGCCCCGTCTCCCTGCAGTCATCCTCCCTGCTGCACTGGGCTGCCTGCCTGTCTCAGTGCTGCGCTCTGTCCTGTCTCCATCCCTGTATATTTCCTCAAGGACATTGTCACATACAAATTTCCTGCTCTTCCGTCTGTCATCAGTTTTGCCTGAAGTCTCTCTGTTGCACGTGTTATTATTTCCTTTCATTAAATAAAAGCATCTTCGCTAGATTCTGATTTCCTCTTGCCTCCAGCTAGTTTCTTTTTATCCTTTTATGTCCATAGACTTTCTCATCCTCTTCAAATGGACCATTTGAGTAGCTTGCCTGTATTCAGTGTCTGGCATCTCCTCTCCCACACTCTCCTGAGCTACTACACTGAGCTTCACACCCTGTACAAACTCCTCTCCCTCTGCCGTTATCAGATGTCAGGGGTGTTTCTTTGCTGAAGCCCATGGCCTGGCCCCTACTTATTTTTCATTTACTGTGGTCTATTGTCTCCTCTTTAACATCATTCGTCACTGGGCTGCCTGGACAATGTCCTTGTCTGTTCTTCTTCCCCCCTGGGCTGGTCTTTAGCCTCCTTTTCTGGTTCCTCATCTGTTTAACTTCCTTTTTTTTTTTTTTTCTTCGAGACAGGGTTTCTCTGTGTAACCTTGGCTGTCCTGGACTCGCTTTGTAGACCAGGCTGGCCTCGAACTCACAAAGATCCGCCTGCCTCTGCCTCCCAAGTGCTGGGATTAAAGGCGTGCGCCACCACCGCCCGGCTATCTGTTTAACTTCTAACTGGAGTACCTCAGGTTGCATGCTCTGTGTACTTACTTATCTACACTTACACTTTAGGATGAGATTTCTTTCTACAGTCCCCACCTCATCGAAGGATCTTTTATCCAGTCACTGGCTGGGCGTCCATTGGGGTCCTTCAAACACAGTGACTATTTCAGATATGACTTGTCTAGGAGGGAAGCCACAGTCTCTGCTAATCCCCAGGATGATCCTGTTCTGGCTGGCAGCCTACATTGCTCCTTTAGAGAAGTCCTTGTGGCATGCTTGACATGTTGTTCTCACACACCCTTTTAGGAGATGCTCTAGACTCTGTTTTGAGTCTATCCAGGCTCTCCCCCTGTCTGTTCTGCCGTCACCCAGACCATGCTTCATTCATTCTTCTGTGGATTAATAATATATCCTTGTAGCTAGCATCTTTGCTTCTTGCTCGATCTTCTTCAATCACTGGATAGACAGAGAGTGTAGCTGGCACCTCCTACCTCACTCATAGTAAAAACCAATATGATTACTGTGACCTGCAAGGATACTATGTACTTTACCGTCTGTCGGGTTCTGTTCTGACATTTCCTGCACCCCCGCACCCATTTACAGAGCTGCCGTGGCCTCAGTTCTTTTATAATGGCTCTCCCCTCTGCCTAGCATCCCCTGACACTTCTTGCCAACTATCCAGGTGTCTCCCTTATTTCCTTCAGGCCTTTCCTCAGGTATCTTTTCAAAACCTGTTGTTGTGTATGTCTCTGTGTGCATATGGTATATGTCTGTGTGCAGGCACAGGCATGTCAGGGCATTCATGCAGAAGTCAGGTTTCTAGGGTTGTTTCCTTTCTTCCATGGTGGGTTATGGGGCTTATGGGTTGTTAGGCCTGCTTGGCAAATACCCTCATCCTCTGAGCCATTGGCTGGTCCTCAAATGTCCCCTTTCAGTGAGGGCTTTCTGATCACCCATCTAACGTCCGTCTTCCCCTTGTGCTCATTGTGCACAGGTTCTTATGCCTTACTGTTTGCCAGCAGCGTATATTCTATTACTACTGGACTGCTCCAAAATGCTAGGGACCTCTATTTAGCCCAGGACCCAGGGCATAGCTCTGGGCATTCTTTTGGCTTAAATTCATTGCAAATCTTCTAGAAAGCACTTCTAAAGGTCATTGTTAATCTCATGTTTCCTCTTAAACTATGTTTACTGTCTGTAAAGTTTACTGACTGAAGACCACCCTACCAGCTGTGTCAGAGTGGGACTGGGGAAGGTTGCTCCATGTTTTCCCACCGTTTAGTTTCCACAAGAGCATTCACAGTGTAGGGATGGAACTGTGTTGACTTTATTGCCTTATTGTAAAACAGTGAATCACGGGGGCCACCTGGGAATGTGATGATGTCAGCATTCTGTGGCATCATTACTTATGCTGTAGAATCACTTCTTCTGAAGGTATGGATCTCTCTGTGGTACAGTTGGTCACTGCTTTCATATTCCTTGCTTCAGTTCCACCTGCCCCATGTGGGTGATGAAGTCTGCACTGCTCTGAATGTGAGCTCATTGAGATTCTACAGTGAAAAGCTATGGCATGTTTGATGGCTTACTTAATCCAAGTCAAATTAATCATATTGTCTAAATGTACCTGTTCAACATTTTGCTAGAAATCCTTTGATTCCATGTTCTGTTGGTTTTGGCTCCTGAATTAGCAGCAGGCAAGGGACAGAGCCTTGATTTTGACCACTTTGCCAGGTAGTCCAGGCTGGTCTAGAATTCCTTATATAAGCTAGACTATCCTTAACCACATGACAATCCTACTGCCTCAGTCTTCTAAATGCTAGGATTCCAGGAGTGCTCCACTACACTGACTGAGGGGTTTGTGTCAATGCTGAGAGTTAATAGTGTGAAGCCCTGAGACAGGTGGGATGTTGGGGGGAGGAGTTCCTGATGGAATGGTCACCCCAAAATTGGTGGGCTGAATCAGACACACATGCTTTCTAAAATGTGATTTAAATTCAGTAATTAAAAGTCTCCCCCCCCCGAAATATTTTATTTTTGACTCCTCCTTTGGAAACTGGTTCCCATCACTCATATTGAATGGCTCAAGTCCTCTACAAGAGTAACAAATGCTCTTAACGAATGAGCCATCTCTCCACCTCCAAGTGGGATAATTTTTTGAGAAATTAGTTGCCTTGGCCCGATAGCCCTGGGCCACTTTCAAACCCTGAATTGTCTCCTTGCTGGGGTCCAGATGTTTCCTCTACTGGGAATATGCTTACCTGGTGCCTCCTTCCTCTGAAGGGCCTGCTCCGTTCTCTTGGGACCCTGGAATTCACAGTGCTTGCCTGAGGTTGTTATGTTGGAACTAAAGTAAACCCAGTAGATTCTCTTCCCTCCCTCCCACCCTCCCTCTCTCCCTCCTTCCCTTCTCCCCCCACTTGTGTTTGTTTTGTGTGTGGTGTTGTATGTGACTGTGTTCATGAGAGAGGGGCTTGTGATAGATGAAGTGGGAAGCAGCTGTATTGCCTCTCAAGACAAGTTACCTATTCCTTCTAGCCAAACCTTCGGAAGGCTTCACAGCAGACATATTAGCTTAGCATGTTTCCCTTTCGGGGCATTTTTGTTTGAACACAACTCAAAGCATGATACGAAAAGAATGAAGTAAAAACTCCACTGGAATTTTGTCATTTGCCCCGGCAGCCCTGATCTCTCACCTGGGCAGAAAGCTTAGAGATGAGATCAGAACAGTCCCATTACACAAAGCGCAACATGTGATTCAAAATCTAACCGCTGGCTGGTTGTGGTGGCGCACGCCTTTAATCCCAGCACTGGGGAGGCAGAGGCAGGTGAATCTCTGAGAGTTCAAGGCCAGCCTCATCTACAAAGTGAGTCTAGGACACTCAGGGATACACAGAGAAACCCTGTCTCGAAAAACCAAAAACCAAACCAAACCAAAGCAAAACAAAACAAAAAAACTACTCGCTGACATTTAATGACAGACGGCATTTCCAGCCCTGTATGAACCAATCGGCCCGCCTACCTGGACCCTTGTTGTTGACCTCTCTAAACCTGGACTTCCACAGCAGAACTTGAGATTAATATGTGTATGTGTATAAGTGTAAGAACCAGGTATATGCTTCCCTCAGTGGTAGTTGCCAGTCACATGCAGCTCCCCAGCACATTGAAATAGACCTGTCTAGATTGTGATGTATTGTGAGTGTAAAACACATGCCATATTTCACACTGTGAACAGAGAATGTGGGATGTCTCATTGATCATTTTTATTGATTACCTGTGTAATAAAATTTTAGATATGTGCAGTTAAACAAGTTAACATTATTACTATTTTTATTGTAGATTTTTGGGTCAGTTCTTTTTCTAGGCTCAGGCTGGTCTTGAACTTACTGCAGAGTCTAGGCTGGCCTCAAATTTGAGGTGAATCTCTTGCTTCACCTTCTGGAGCACCAGGATTACAGGTGTGATCACTATGCCTGTCTTAAATAAAATATTCTAAAAGTTATTGTCCTTTTCCTTCTTTCTCTCCCTCTTTCACTCTCTCTTGCTGTCTCTGCCTTCTGTGGCTATAATACAGTTCAGACTTATCCACACACAACTTTATGGCCTGTGACCTGTTCTTTCGTTCCCTGATATTCTAGGTCCTGCTGTACTTGATGGTGAGAGCAAATTAGCAGGCTGTTTCCCAGGACAAATGTAGGCAGGGGAGAGCTGTTTTTGCAGGTCTTGTTTCTCATAATGTCCTAGCTTACTGCTCATGTTAGTGACTGTGGTGTACTGATTAGAGGTTGCTTTTGCCACTCACTGTACTGGCTAATCTTATGACAACTTGATACAACTACAGACATTTTGGGAGAGAAAATGCCCCTACCAGGTCAGCCTGCGGTCAAAACCTGTGCAACATTTTCTTGATTGATGATTAATGTGGAAGGGCCCATCTCATTGTGGGTGGTGCCACTCCTGAGCCAGTGGTCCTGGGTGCTGTAAGAAAGCAGACTGAGAGCCAAGAGGGAGCAAGTCAGTCAGCAGCAGTGCTCCCTGGATGATGGACTACAGGCAGTAAGGCAAGCTCTTTCCAACCCCAGCTTGCTCTGGGTCATGGTATTTTATTACAGCAATAGAAACTCTAACTAAGACACTTACTTAGTTGTGTGGCTCTCTTACCTACATTCAAGAGAAATGAACTTGGGGTCACACAGGGGCTGGTTTGAATTCCAGCCCAGACACCTGAGCTCAGGACAACCATTTCAACCTCTGCAAACCTCATTGTCTTCCACTCTTTAGGGGCCTTGGTGACTTGTGCATTGTGTGATGTCCAGGGCGCACAGCACATCCAAGTGGGTGTTGTTTGTGCACTGCGTCACCCGGCCCCAGGCCTTCCAGTAAGCACACTCACCCTTCTGTCGAGTATCACTGTTTTTGGAGACCTTCAGTGAAGAAACATTTAAGAAAGCATCAGACCGTTTGGGCTTCTACGTAGAAACGTGTGTTAGTCTCCCTGTTGACCACACACACAGCAACTGCAGTCGCTGATGCCCTGTGGAAAGGGTGGGGCTGCGCAGAGAGCAGGCTTCAGTCACCTGTGCACTACAGGTCTGGTGTCATGCTTAGGATGTGACAGGACAACAGGCCATGGGGTAGGAAGCTGCGTTTCAGCAGGATCCTGTGTCTGGACATCTGGCCTCTTTTCCTGTCCAGTATTGGTTAGTATATAGCCTGTAATACTAATAGAAGCTTTATGATAGCATATGATTATGGCGATTATTATATGATGTGCAAGCTGTTATCATAACTTTCTGGAATATCATGGCCTGGTGACTCTGGCCAGGAATTGGTTTCTCATTTGTTCCTCTCAGTGCCCTGGGAGTAGATACTTAGATTCCTGTTATTTAGATGATGGTGCTGAGGGGCAGGCAGGTAGTTAGGGTCAGCAGAGCTGCATCTGAAGACTAGGTCCACACTCATTCCCTGATCTTCCTGGTTTGTTGTTTCCCTTCTGCTCCATCGCCCGAGGAACACAAACTCTCCTCTGAAGTGACATTTTCATTAAGGACACCAGGCTACGTCATTGAGTGCTTTTTATCTCTCCAGACTGACCCAACTGGGATGTCTGGCTTGTCACTGTGGTTTAGTGGGACTTTGACTATGTTTTTTCTCCTTGGTTGTTTCTTATAAGTTTCAAATATACAAACTTTATTGTTAGTACTTGTAATGTGGGGACATTGTACATTTCTCTTAAATTTTCCAAAAATACTTACTGTAGTAGTGGACAAGCTCATCCAAATGAGTGTGCAGACAGTTTCATTGGTTCCATTTACTCTGCTTCTTAGCACATTGAATTGGGGATTGGTCTCAGTGGTTTTCAGCTAGGGGCAGTTTTACTCTGCAGGGATCATCTGTCCCATGGTGGGAGATGGTTTTGACTGTCACAGTAAAGTTTGAGATGCCAGCTGTTGTTAAACATTGCGTAGGTGAAAAATGTTTCTTCAAGATGTATCTGCAATGGGTATGTTGATAGATGTCCTGATCCCAGCCCTCTGGAAGCAGGAGGATTGCTGAGAATGTCAGGCTAGCTAGAATACACACACACACACACACACACACACACACACACACACACACACACA
>CAJQZJ010033798.1:3146891-3158330 GCA_907164525.1 Lophiomys imhausi
CTCTCTCTCTCTCTCTCTCTCTCTCTCTCTCTGTCTCAGTACCCCTCTCCCACATTCTATCTGATGTCAATAGTGCTGAGGTTGAGGAATGGCCTGGCCATGCTCATGTGACAACTGTCTCTAATCACATATCACTGCTTATCAGTGGCACTTGGGTTGCAGCTTCCTGGAAAAATTTTGCTCTCCTGAGATAGGGACAGTTCCTTCCTGTTTTGGTCTCTTCTGCCTGTAGGAGGGACTGGAGCCTAGAGCTAAAATCCTGTGACTAAGTGGCACTGGATGAGAAAGTAAAATGTCAGGTTTCTGGTTTTCTTGTATTTGAAGTGAGTGCATTCTTAACGGCCAGGCCACAGAAACTTAATGAGAAGGGACCTCAGTCTATTATCTTCTAATGACTTGATGTTTACTCTAACATTTTCAGAGAAATAGTTGCTGCTTAGGGAGTGGAGACATCCTCACATCATGAAATGCCAGAGGGTGTGTGTGGATTTCTGCTCACTTAGGACTTCATCCATTCTTTTTTTTTTTAAATACTTTATTTTTTTTTTCTTCAAGTTACATCTCAGTCACAAACCCCTCCCTATTCCCCCTTCCTATCCCGCCCTTCCACCCTCTTCCCCCCAGAAGTTTCCCCTTTCAGTCCAACAGATGGTTCCTTCTCTTATAACAGTAAGTATTATACAAAACAACAGATATAAATATGCCACATTTATGAGAGTTAAATGGCCCAGTATACCTTCCCAATGTCCAGTTTATACATATTTGGCCCCTGACTTTAACATTCTACTATCTAACCATCTCCATGAGTTTAAAGGTCTATATGTGACTCAACATTCATACTAACTTGCAACACACTTTTAAGAGTATCTTCTTAGATCTATAACACCCTCTTGATTCCTAAACAACTCAAAATTTAACTATGAGACTCTAGCTGTCTATTCTTCAACCACCTCAGAGACCTGAGAGGGATAAATATATTTGCTTATATAGGAAGTGCAGGGCCTGCAGCTTCCAAAACTAAGAAAGGACATACCAATGACTGCCTGGACAGTTCCCATTTTCTCTCCATACATTCCTGCATCAGTCTTCCATTCTTTTAACCCAGACTCTCTTAGGGAAGTCATTGGAGCCATCCCTCAGAAAGCTGGCAAGTGTGCTGACATACATTCCCCTCCAGATATTCTAGAATGGTCTGCAGTCTATAACCTAACGCCTTCTCCTTGGACATCGCCTGCAGCCAAGATCCACAGGCAGGTGACTTTGCAAGAGTCACCTCTGGAAGTGTCAGCAGGGACATCCTGTGTGCTTCTGACTCATCATGTGAACAAACAGCTTCACTGCCTCACACTGTCCTCTGACACGCAGGTGCCTGGACCTGCTCTCTCACCACGTGCACATCTGTCAGTCTGTCTTCAGAGAAGTGTGCCTCAGACCCCTCAAGGCCAAGTGCTTGAGACCCTTCATCTTGACCTTGGCCTGCCTGCAGTATATAGCTCAGGCTGGCCTGGAGCTCTCTAGCTCTCTGTTGTAGCTGAGGATAGCCAGGGACTTCTGATTCTTCTGCATCCACCTCTAAATGCAGAGATGACTGAATGATGGGATTACTGGTGTTGTTATGCCATGCCCAGTTTATGCGGTGCTGAGGACCAAGCCCAGACGTCACGCTTGCTAGGCAAGCGCTCTACTGAGTTATATCCCAAACCCAGAATACCATGAACACCCCTCTCCCCCCCTTTTTTTTAAAGGCCCACATGCTCGGGCCGAGCATCAAGGCATCTGGAGTGTGCAGTTTGGGTTGTTCTTTACCTGATAATGAACTAGAAACAAAGATTGAAGAAGGAGAGACAGAGACTCATCCCCAGGGCCCTAGTTTCTGTAGCTAAACACTTCTTCCTAAGTTTTCAGAACCTCCAAGGTAGTGCCACCAGCCAGGGACAAAGCATTCAACACATACTTTGTATCTAAACTACAATGCTATCCTGGCTCTTTTATTTCTTTACTTTTTGTTGAGTTCATTATTGAACTTACGATTTCATGCATGTAAAGCTCTTTATCACAAGCACAAGTGCTCATGTCCATGCGGAGTCTAGAAGACAACCTCAGATGTTCTTCCTCAGGAGCTGGCTACCTTGTTCTTGACACAACTTTTCTCACTTGCCTGGAACTAGCCAAGGAGGATAGGTTGGCCAGCCAGTAAGCTTCAGAGACACTCACCACTCCTGGCTTCCCAGAGCTAGGATTACCAACACACCACTATGTCTGGAATTTTTATATGGGTAAGAGAATCAAACTTAGATCCTCATACTTGCACGGCAGGCACATTACCAACTCAGCTATTTCCCTGGGCTTCCCTTAACCATCTTTAATGTCACAAAGTATTAGTATATTCCTATTATTGGGTCACAGATCTGAACTTTCTCATTTTGTCTGTGGAATACATTTTATGACTGGGCAGGGTGACCTATGTCATTGTAATATTTATTCCTGCTTCTTGTGTCCCTTCCACATAGTGATTCTCACTTAGATCAAGAACCAGATTTCTTTCATGGACTTTCTCCTTCTATTACTGTGGGGCAGCTGGTCAGTGAGTCTGCTCCAGTAGAATTTAGTTAGACCTTACAGGCTTACTAGATGGGGTTCAAAGTAGACACGAATTTTTTTTTTTTGGTTTTTCGAGACAGGGTTTCTCTGAATATCTCTGGCTGTCCTGGACTCGCTTTGTAGACCAGGCTGGCCTCGAACTCACAAAGATCCGCCTGCCTCTGCCTCCCAAGTGCTGGGATTAAAGGCGTGCGCCACCACCGCCCGGCGTAGACATGAATTTTAATACAGACAATGAGTATGGATCGGGAGGGACTAAAGATTCTTGGTTGCTAGGGGATTAGTTTCACAGGCAACACTTGAAAATGTTCTCTCCCTCTTACGCAAGGTCTGAGGCTGAAACAGCACACAAAGGTGTTTTTCATAACACCTATTCTTGCCTCCTACCCCAAGCTTCTTCTATGGTAGTTCCCTAGTCCCGATCGCACCCTGGCTCTATGCTCTTGTCAGGGACCTGAACCACAGATGACAGGCTCTGTCTAGTTTTGAGTTAATTGACCTTTGGCTACACTCTGTCAGGCTTCATCAGCTCATGAATTCATTGCATCATCAGCCTGGAGCCCTGACTACCTGGCTGCCTGGCCACACAGCAGACATATTTTGGGAAGGTTCCTTCCTCTCAGGCTGTAGTATGTGGTGCTGGTAGATCTAGTGAGACTCTTCCTGGATCCTTTGGCCTTGCCTTTATCTCTAAAACTAACTAACTTTGTTTGTTTGTTTCTTCTCTCCCCGGTTTTTTTTTTTCTTTCAAGATAGGGTTTCTTTGTGTAGCCCTGGCTGTCTTGGAACTCAATAAGTAGACCATGCTGGCCTCTAACTCAGAGATCTACCTGCCTCTGCCACCCAAATGCTGGGATTAAAGGCATGCACCACCACCACCTGTCTTTCTTTCAAAATTTCTACAGGCTCTCATTATGTAGCTCTGGCTAACCTAGAACTCTAAGTAGACCATGCTGGGCTGGAATTCATAGAGATCTTCCTGCTTCTGCCTGCCAAATGATGGGACTAAATTGGACTACTATGCCTGCTTGCCTATGCACTTCTCAGATGGATGTGGCTCTCACTGCAGGATAGCTGTTCCAGTGGGCTTTCTAAGGGGGGGAGGGAGGATGTACTCTTTGTTCTGAGAGTGCTTTATTATTCTTGTGGCTGCCTAAAATATTAGAGTCAGTTACTTGAATTTTTCCCAAGGTACCTCACCTCTAGAATGAAATAGATTAAGTTGGATAAGTGGGGCTTCTCAGTGGGGAGTGTTGGTGGTGAGATTGTGTGTATTTACAATCAGGAGAGTAGTACCAAGCACAGTAGCTCAAACAAAAGGACACAGTGCTTGGGGTGTTTCTATTTTAGTTAAAGGGAAACCTTCAGAAGCTGTTTATAGTTCATAATAACTTAAAGGCAAGTTTCCTAATTCAGGTTTGATAAATGATGGAAGAATTTTATTACCTCCTAAGGGATGCCTTGTAACAAATAGTTGACAAATGAAGGAAAGGAATGAATGACCATTTCAACAATATTCACCAAGGTGGAGGAATGTAGTTTGGTGGCCACATTGTCTTTGGATGCTTCTAGTTGCTTTGAATTTCTAGGTGGGTTCCCCTTGGCATTTAAAATCTTCTTTCTGAGCCTTTTCAGCTTGGTTGTAAGCCCTCAGCCCCAAAGCACAGGCTGCCATATTTCCCCCTGATTTTGCCCATGTAAAGAGTTCCACAGAAGTGGAGCTTACACATGGCAGAGGTGAATCCTGGTTGTCAGCTTGATTGGCTTCACAATGCTGAGGACTTAGCAGGTCACCTCTGAACGGAGGTGTCTGTGATGGTGTTTCTAGGGAAGATTAGTACACCCCGCATGTGGCAAGGGTCCCAAGATGAATAAAAATGGAAGAAGGAGAAAGCATTTGAGGGCTGTCATATACCTCCTCTCTACTTCCTGGTCAGGAGACCAGCAGAAAACCTCACACTCCTGCCACCTTGCCTTACTTGCCATGGTGGATGCCCTTAAGCCAGAAGCCCAAACAAACCTTCTTCCTCAACTTGTTGCTTGTCACAGGAGGCATTATAATTACATTTTGTTGCTGTTCATGTTACACAGTAGACTGCAATTAGCAATAGGGAGGTTAGAAGGGCTTTTGTCTGCCTTCTCATTTGTCACCTATGAGGTGAGGCTCCTACAAAAGGGACCTCATGCAATTAGGTACAGGCATCTTGAACTTCAACTTGCCACTGTGAGTTGAGACTCTCCCACACTGGACAGAAATGGAAGCCTAAGAATTTTAACTGGCTGTTGTGAGTAGACACATTTTGAGACCTGAGGCTGCAATCCTTTAAGTAGCCTACAGCAAACAGGTGATCTAGAATGGCAAGACACGGGACCAGCTTCCCAGACAAATACTCAGCTTGCTGATGAGCAGGTCTGAAGTCAGGTGCTTTAGCCTACAATGGCCCTGGGGCTCACAGCCACAAACAAAGTGTATTCAGCATAAGAGAGACTTGCCTAACCTCTAGCTCCTTTTAGCTTCCTGGGCTGTGTTTTGTGTTTGGAATTTGACTGACTACCCAGCTGCAAGAAACTCAGGTAGGAACCTTTTCCCATGGGCTCCCTCAGGCACACATTGCGGGAGGGCACAGACGGCCAACTTGAAGACATTTTTTCCAATTTCTGAATCCGGGTGTGATGATTCTTTTACGAATGTTCAGTTTAGTTGCTATTAGTATTTCCTTCTGTGCAAATGAAAGGTTTCACCAAGTCTACTTGAATGGCTTAGACTTTTAATGAAAACAAAAGTGCATTTTCTAAAACATGGGGAAAAAGTTGCAAAAGTTTACTTGATTTATTAGAACTTAGCATTATTGGCCTAAGTTAACAATGGTGGGACTTTTACTGATAATTGCCAGGGCCCATCACCTTTGCAGGTGCATCTTGTCTGAATGGAGGTTGCTAGAGGACTTCATTCTAAGAGGTAGAAGTGGGAGGATCAGTTTAAAGTCATCTTTGGCTATATAGCCTGCATAGCAGCTTTGGGGTCAGCCTGGGCTACATGAAACCCTGTCTCAACAACAACAAAAAGGCCACCTTTCTGCTTTCCTGAGGGTGAGGGAGGGCCTTGCTGCACAGAGCATCCTTTGTCTCCACTCTTGCACTCACTGATTTCCATGGCACTTGGGAGTTTGCAGTCCTGTTCATAGAACTGTGGGTTAGGAACAGAGATCCCTGAGCTTTTCCTGTTTGCAGGGGAATTGTGGATAGTCTCTGTTTATGACCAGAGAGGGAAGAAGGAAATGCTCTGTCGTTGTAATGAGAGAGGAATATCATAGAGGATTATCATGCAAGCTAAGGTATGTTAGTTCTGCAAGGAAAATGTTTCCAGAAGGTTCAGACATTCAGCAGGTAGGTGTTCAGTTTCCTGCTGGCCTTTGCAGGTGCTGAAACGCAGGCCTTCTGCATATTCTCTGCCTCTGAATCACAGACCCGGCCTCTGTTGCAGAGCTGGGGCCAATGGAGGGAAGGAAGAGGGCCAGCAGTGTGGGGAGAGTGTGCAACGGGAGGGATAAAAACAACATTTACTGATACATGCATAAATGCAATAATGAAACATATTACTTTGTATGCTAACTAAAAGAAATTAATTAAAAAATAAAGGAAAGAAGATCAGAAGTTTCTAGCCCAAAGCATGGAAGCTGCACTCAGCTTCAAAGGAAGCTGAATTTTGGCAGATCAGTCATTCACCATTTGTGCCTCTATTGTAACACACAAACATTGCCTGTCAGTACTTGAGATATGTTGTATATTTAGGAGTTAATAAGGGCTGGTAAACCAGGGGAAGAGTGGATATTTCATGACTACATTTTTGGATTTTTTTTTTTTTTTGAGGCAAGTGAGCCTCAAACTTGATATTTGGCTGAAGCTTCCCTCAAATTTCTGATCCTCCTGCCTCCACCTCCCAGATGCCCCTGGGTCACAGCCTATACCACCATGCCTGTCCTGATTGCTTCTTTTGTAGTCATAGAACACTTTGCCTTTGCTATGGGCAACATGGTATTAAAAGTTAGCTATCCACTGGGAATGGTGGTGCGCACCTTTAGACAGAGGCAAATAGATCTCTGAGTTTGAGGCCAGCCTGGTCTACAAACCGAGTGCAGGGAAGCCAGGGCTTTTACACAAAGAAACCCTGTCTCAAAAAGCAACAACAAAAAAAGTTGACTATCTGCTTCACACTAGGTTAGTGGGAGCTAAGGCCATCAGTCTGTCCTGTCAGATGGAGGGTTTCACAGATTCTCCAGTTTCAGGCTTCAGATTTCACATACCTTTTGTTTTGGGTATTAAGTAGTTGGCTGCTAAATTTGTTGAGATTTGTCCTGACTGGCTATTCTTACATTGGCTATTCTTAGAATTAGTCCTAGTAAATGACTCTGAATTTAAAAGTAGCTCCATGGGTAGAGAAAACGTTTTTTTTTTTTTTTTTTTTTTTTTTTTGCCAGGCTGCTAAATTGTTTTTCTTGATTGTACATTTGTACATTGTGAGATCCTAAAATAAAGCTGTTCTGGTTTTTGTGTCTGAGAAGGGCTTACGCGAGGGTTGGTCTCAGGAAGGCGGAACTGAGAGCATCCTCTTGTTGCCATGGCAGGTCACCTGAGCTTCCTCCAGGGATGTGGTGGTGGGCCATCTGCCCAAACTGGTCTTCCGTTTGCCTCAGAGGTGGGCTGCCATGGAAGTCTTAAAATAAAAGTGAATTCAATTTCTGTTTGAAAGTGTTTTGCTTTCAAACGTGGAAACTCTTGCCTAAGGCTGTGTTCTCTCGTGCCTGGGTGGTGAGGTCCCTGGGTCTACCTGGCCATGCTTCATTGCTTGAGACTTTCCCTCCTCCTCCTAAAGTTCTAGACTTGGGAGCACCTGCTTGGATACCCGAATGTCTGTTGAACAAGTCACTTTGTATAAAGAGAGATGATGGGTGAGGTGATGTCAATAGATACTTATTTGAACTGGTGCCACCAGGGAATGTGTGCAGTTCTGTGATGAATTACAGTGTCACAGAGAACACTTGCACAAATGGTGCACCAGGCCACAAAGTTGTGGTTTTTTTCCTGAGACTCTCTCGCACTGGTGTCCACGTTGGTCATGCATACAGAAAGACTTTGCCTCTGTGGCTATCCTGCATGGGGATTTCTCCATCAGTTACATAAGAACCGTTCACACTTGTCCTGGGCATTAGTAAAGTCTAGAAGGTCATCCTTCTAGAGTCTTATTAGTTAGTGGGAAGTAGGAAATAGCAGCCTGCTTTGTCGGTGAGAGGAAAAGTTGACCAGTATACCAAGAATAAACGCCCAGCACTTTTTTTTTAAGATGATGAGATTTTATAAAATACTGATTTGACATAATTGTAGACTGAATACAGTTTCCAGAAGTAACAGTGACCCTGAATACAACTCACTTCCTCTGAGTCACCTCATTTTGGTGACTAATTTCTGTGTCAACTTGATTGGTTTAGGCAATTCCTAGAGTTGTAGTGAGAGACACCTTTGGGTGTGTCTGTGTGTTTCCAGAGAGCTTTAACTGAGGAGGAAGAGCCAGTCTGAAGGTGGGCGGGATCCTCCTATGGGCTGGGAGCCCCTATGGAGTAAAAAGGAGAAAGCCAGGTTGGTTTCTCAATAAAACCAGATAAATAATAAAAACTGCAGGTCACACTGCCTTCCCTGCATAATGGGGGCTGTATCTCCTGAATAGTGAGTCAAAATAAACCCTTTCTTCAGTTGCTTCTCCTCAGGTATTTGGCTGCAGTAAGGAGAAAGGAACCAGTGCCGTATCACACAATACCACTAAAATTTGCACTGAGGACATTCACGTCGATGTAGTTGTTGGCCTGTCTCTGTGTCCCTCAGGTTTCTCATGTACTCTGGTGTGTGCTTAGCTCTGTACAATATCACAAGAAACCCTTGTAGTTACCACTGCAAACTACAGAACAGTTCCATCACTAGGACCCTGAGTGGTATCCTTTTATAACCATAAGCAACTCTTTCCTTCCCCTTTTATCCCCAACTCCTGACAACCATTAATTCTCCATGCCGATAATTTTGTCCTTTCAGGCAGATTCTATAAATAGAGCATAAGGTATGCATCTTTTTGACTTTAGCTTTTTAGTAGGCTACCTACTTGAATCTGTCATTTCCAGATTTCCAAATTTCAAATGTCATTTCTGGCAGTTCCACAAAAGGGTGAATTCCCTTCCTTTACTGAGGCAGTGGAGTCTCTGACAGTTAGTGGGCCAGGAATCCAGGAGTCCGTGTGCCCCTGCCCTCATCCTTGCTGCTCTTTCAGAAGACTTGGGTTCTGTTCTCAGTAGCCACATAGTAGCTCACAATCACCTGTTAAGTCCAGCTCCAGGGTTCCGATGTTCTCTTCCTCTCTGAAGGCTCCTAGGATGCATGTGGTATATGTAAACTTGCAACACACATGTAAAAACAAAGTCAATAAAATGTAACAAAGGTAGGTAGTTAGTGACGACACCTTCCTCCAGGACACGAGAACAATCCGGTGCATACATACATGTCAGCTTAGTACAGACTTAAGCAGAGCAGGCTTCTCGTGGTGACTTCCCCAGTGGAAGACGATTCACTCTGGGGAGCCCTTTGGGACGTAAAGGAAATTAAGCAGCAGATCTGGGTAATTGAGCCTTGCAAACTGTCCTAGAAGTGTTTAGACTTCTGCCAAGTGAAAGCACGCATTTGGTGTTTGCACAGCCTCCCCATGTAACTACTCATGTTAGCACGCTGCTGTGTATTCGCTGGGCTACACTCTTCAATTTTGCAATGAAAATATTTTTACATGTTCAATGGTACGGGGTAAACTGATTTCTCTTGTACATTGGGAAAACTGTGCCATTCTCATCTGGGAGGGTCGTGTCTGGTTCTGCAATAGCAGCAAACTTCTGGTTTCAGCTTCTCTGCCTCTGAGTGTTTCTGTGAGTGGTCAGAAGGGAAAACGGAATAAGTGTTGCCTTAGGGATGCTTCAGGTAACACTCAACTCCAGCTACAGAGAACAGCGTGGCCTTTGAGAAAGGTTGGGCTGGTAGGGTAGGTGCTTGCTGAGCCAGCAAAGGTCTGGTCTCTTTGAGGCTGTGTTTGTGGTTTGGGAGTACTGCAGTGAGGAACAGGAAGGGCGGTCATCTGTAGCTGGGAAAGCTCTCCTCAGGGAGGGCTCACCCTCAGGGTAATCTCAGCACTCATAGCTGTTTATGGTATACTATGCATGTCTTTCCTGTTAGTGGGTCCAGTGTGCACTGGGTGATCAAGAGTCAAGGTCTGAAGAAGGAAGAAACAAAAGAGAATATTCCTGCAACAAGGAAGGTGTTAATATTTGGGGACAGTCAGCACTTTATGGCTCACACTTTCATCATCTTTAGGGTCTCCTGTGTTGGCTCCTCGGTTTTTTATGTCAGCTAGGGAAGAAGTTCATAGTTCAATCCTTTGGTACTTCCTGATGCTCCCTGGAGCCATCAGGGGATTGTGTCTTTGTTACGTGAATGTACTGTTAAGCTTAGGTAACTAATAGAGGTCAGACATGGATAGTTTCTGAGTGTAATCCTCAGGGAAATAAGCTCAGTTGAGTTCCCTAAAGCACAGTGCACGTTTGCTATTTCCTGAGATAATTTTCATTTCCCTGCCCTCACTAAGCACGCCATTGCAAAGAGGTTGAGAGAATCACAGAGCCATTGGGTTAAATGACTCCTCATGGAGCAGGCAGTTAACGCCTCCTAACAAACACCTCATGCATACAGATCAGGGTTTGCAAATGAAAACCAGGGTGGACAGTCAACACAGGACACAGACTCAGCCCAGGAGCCTCAGAAAAGACCCCCTGTATGTGGAGTGACAGCAGGTTAACTAGTGACCCAAGGCGGTGGCCTGACAGCTCCAGAATTTTCCCATGGAAATATTTAATTCTGACACACTTTGCTTTTGTGTCCTTTCTTGTCATATCTCAGAAATGATTGAAATACCTAGATGTGAAATTCTTGTTTTGTTTTGTTTTTTAATGGAGTTCTTGCCAAGGAGCTGTACCTCACGTTGAAGTTCTTGTCCTCCCAAGTGCTTGGATTACAGGTGTGCACCACTGTATAGTTAAGGAGAATTTTGTATCTATACAATGATCCTGAACATACTTTAATATGACAATTGGCTTAGCATTGGTACACCTATACTTGTCCTAGACACATTTTGTTTTTTGTTTTTGTTTTGGTTTGGTTTTTGGTTTTTTGAGACAGGGTTTCTCTGTGTATCCTTGGCTGTCCTGGACTCACTCTGTAGACCAGGCTGGTCTCGAACACACAAAGATCCACCTGCCTCTGCCTCCCAAGTGCTGGGATCAAAGGCGTGCACCACCACGCCCGGCCCTAGACACATTTTTTGAAATCAAACATTTAATTGGACAAAATATGTTGTGTTGCCTTATGTAATATGTAGAATGGCAGAATTACTGATTCATAGAGAAGAATTATCATTTTTAAAAAATGATTGTTAGGAGAGTTTTGATCCCTGCCCACCTCAGGTTTTGCAAGGAACAGCCTATGTAACCCTGTTTCCTGTGATTTTTGAATTTAAAAGTCCTCTTGTGATTATCTGCCTGTCTTTCTTCTATTTAAACAAAACTGAGGATTGACCCCAGGGCCTCATTCATGCCAGGCAGACACCTTACCACTAGTCCTGCCCCAGCTCCTTCTGGCATTTTACAGGGCTACATAAGAGGCTCACATTAAATAATGATTGGTCTATCATGGGTCCTGTACTGGAGGTGGGTCCCAGGAAGAGAACTCAAAATGACTAGATTTCAGCACATGGCATGC
>CAJQZJ010033798.1:3158340-3207005 GCA_907164525.1 Lophiomys imhausi
CTCAACCCAGCCATTGAACTTGCTTGCTTGCAGTTGATGGACATGCTGTATTTTGATTTTGTTTATCCCTCAAGGTATTTCAGAAATTACCATAGCTGCTTCCATGAAGTCTTATGGAATCCCATTGTAGCCTCCTTGGAGGCTCCCTCCCCTTCCCTTCTCTCCCCTTTCCCCTCTGTATTTTAAGATCCCAGCCGCCTGTCCCCATCCTTTTCTACTCAGCTGGCCCCTCTCCAGCTCCCTGTACTTCACTGTGCACTGAGGTGAGGTGAAGTCTCTAACAGGTTGTAGACTCTGCGCCCTGCAGGGAGGGTGGGGTCCCTGGGTCGTAATAGCTTCTTTCACTAGTGAAGCCGTGCTAGGGAGGACAGCAGCTGTGGTTGAACGCTGCTCTCTGAAGTGCCACAGTTATCTGTTGTAGATGTTCCCTGTTGGCTTGGAAACGGTGGCAGGGAGACTGAAGGGTCCTTATTTTTGATGGAGTCACAGTGGCTTGCCTTGGCACCCATTTCAGAGCTGTAGAAGCTTAGGGCCTTCCAGGAAGCCTGCGGCAGGAGGGTTTTCCCTGGATGTGAACCAGGCTGGTACTTGGCATGCTTCTGCTTACCTGTGGTCCTGGCTGCATTCCTGGTGTCTCCTCTGCTGAGATGCTTTTCCTTGTCACCCTCTTGAAGATGTAGCCTGCTTTACCTCAGCCCTCCCTCAGCAAGTTGTTAACAGTACACAGCAAAACGTACCAGGTTTCTACCTCCTTCCACGTGCATTAGAAGCCAGGGATATAACCACAGGAATTAGCACAGGAAACTAGCTCAATAGGGGACCTTCTTCATGCTTTGACAAATGAGTATTTTTCTTTCAGATCTGGGAACTCTACAGCTTCTGTCCCTTCCCCTTTCCAACCCTCTTGCAGCTGAAGGAGAGAGGGAGAAGCTGAAGGAGGGAAAGGGGTTTCTTGGATGGCAGTGCCCCCACTTCTGTGGGAAGAACTTTCTGAGGCACATCAGCCTGGAGTTGACCGGCCTTTCCATCACTGTTGTTTATTTTTGAGGCTGTGTATTCTGTTGTCAACTGGAAGGACATGGATGGCTTCATTAGCAAAAGAAGATGAGTGGGAAACAATTGTGAACTGTCTGCATGGCATGCTTGCTTGTTGGAGTAAAAGAGCAGGGTATTTATTTATTTATCTATCTGTCTGTCTATCTATCTATCTATCTATCTATCTATCTATCTATCTATCTATTTAGTACCACTCTGATGGAGTTTCCTAGCCCATGCCTTTGTGTGGCTTGCAGAATTCTGCAGGGGCCTTTCTGCTGTGGCTCTGCCTCTCTGGTGACTTTTGTAAGCCTGAGGCAATGATCATCTTGTAATCGCAGCACTTGGGAGGCTGAGATGGAAGAATTTCCACAAGTTTGAGGTCAATCTGGGCAACATAGCACAACCCTGTCTTAAAGGAAGGTAGTATAACCTGTGTTTTTGTTTGTTTGTTTGTCTGCTTCTGTTCACTAAGCAGGCATAACTGTATGCTTTCAGGGTAAGGCAGCAGCACATTGGATGTAAGCCTTGGACTCAGACAGACACTAGTGGGTACCCTGGGTTCAGCCATTTTTAGAAAGTCCTCCATCCGATTTGACATATGTGGTCCCAGGCTCCCCAGCAGTAAAGGTGGACAGTAACGATCCTGTCTGCCTCTAGGATTGCTTTTAGCATTGAGGTAATGCATGTGCTGATTGCCTACTGGTACTTGTTGTTAGTGTTCTTATTCAATTGGGAACCAAAAAAAGCAAATGGGGTGAGCACTGCCTTTTTAGAGCTTTCAGCCCACAAGACTGTAAGACACATGGCCAGGAGGAGGGGTGGGGCCGCCCACTTCCTGTGCTGCTGTGGGAGGGACTTTCTGAAGGCCTTGGGATTAAGGCTGTCACATTCATGGCCTTGGAGCACCATCAGCCTCTCTGTGAACGCCCTGTGTGCATTTGTGATGTCTGGGATTTGGAAAGGACCTTAAAGGATACAAGGCTTTGAGATAGGCGGAATGTGGTGACACTTGGTTTGGTGGGACTGACCAAGGTCGTGCAGAGCCCTGAGGTCTCCCAGTGGTGGGGGAGACTTTGGGATGGCGCAGGGGAGTAGTCTGGCTTCCTGGTTTAGCTTCTTTCTCATCACTGCCAGCTGGTTGAAGGAGCTTCCTGGTGGGTGGTACAGGTCAGGTGAAGTGTGATGCTACAGTGATTTGTAAATAAACCCTAAATATCATTATTTGTAGTTTTTCTTATTTTCCTACCATTCAACTAGAGGTCCCACCCAGCCCCCACCCCCACCACTTAAAAAAAAAATCTGTTTATAGGCTGTCCTCTTCCCACCAGGCTTCGGAAATTTACAAGTTGCTTAGGTCACAAAGATTTCCTTTGGGGGCAGCAGACTGGACTTTGTCCTCATTCTAGCCAGATGTGGGCTCTTGCCTTCAACCACATCAAACAGAGGGCCTAGGGCACCAGGAACCCTGTGTTGCAAAAGGAGCTTGGCCTTTACTTCATTCTACTGTGTATGTGTTTGGGAAAGTGGTTGTTTTGTTTTTTCTTGTATTCTGTGTGTATTAGTAGAGAAAGTCTGGAAGAATTTACAAGCAATGGAAATATTTTCATAACTTAGCTGTCAAAATTCCCAGTCTTGATGATTCAAGTGCTTGTTTTCCTGCCCTTTAGAGTTTTTACGTAGCTTAGACTTTGAATTTCTGGAAGTTCTGCCTGCCAAATTATAAATAACTTGTACCTGGCTGCAGAGGGTTTTGCCCTTGAGTGCTGAAACACAGGTCCAAAATAATGATTCCTTTATGTCTAGCAGTGCCCCCGTCAATATCCATCTGTGTGACTGCCCTCTGTCTACCAGCCTTTCCATGTGTCTGTGTGTCTGTCTGTCTGGCAACTGTTTGTCTGTCTAGGAACTCCTTCCCAATCTGTATGTGTGTATCTATCCCTCAGTCCTTCGTGCCCTTTTGAATTGGGTGTGTCTGTCTGTTTTCTGTTCATAACACTTCTGGCACCAAATAATCCAGTTCATGTCCCATGTATTTCCACCCCCTCACTTGAACCAATAATCAGTTCTTTAGCTTTCAGATACAGAAAGGAGCCAGGCTTGGTCTCTGCACTCCTGCCACCCCCAGCACTTGGGAGATGGAGCTCAGGAGGACCATAAGCCACAGCTATATACACAGTTCCCAATTCTGTAACCTTCTCATCCCCATGAACTAGCAGGAGTTAGTGCAATCCTGCAGCCTATCGGATCAGAGCCACAAACTAAATAGTCCAGGCTTCGTAGTTAGTTCAGCTAGTTATAAAATTGCCCTTTTGGAATGTTCTTTGGGTTCCGTGCTGGCTAGAGTGGCTCACAGAATGGCCACACACTTCTTTTTTGACTAGATCTTAGAAATGCTGCAATGCAGCCCTACAGAAGAGCTGCATGGAGCTCCCACTCCTTCTCCTGATGCCTCAGCCTCTCAGCAAGCCTGTACTCACCAATCCAGCAGTTTCCAAACCCCATAATTTAGGGTTTTTGAAGAGGGCCCAATCTCGGTGTAGTGGCACTTGATTTAATCCCAGCACCCAGGAGACAGAGGCAGGTGGATCTCTGTGAGTTTGAGCCAGCCACTTAGTCTACATAGTTCTAGGACACACAGATCTTGTCTCAAAACCAATCCAAATGAGTAAGTAAACAAGTAAGTAAGTAAGTAAGTAAATAAATAAATAAATGAAGAGGGCCCATTGTGGTCCCTAGTGATATAATCATTGAGCAGTGGTGGTTTATCCAGTCTTCTGTCTCCTACAGGGGGTTGAGGAGGGGATGCTGAAGATTCCCCTCCCAGCCCGTGGTTGGCTCTTGCCATCTACCCACTTTCATCCTGAGGCAGGTGGATCTCTGTGAGTTTGAGCCAGCCACTTAGTCTACATAGTTCTAGGACACACAGATCTTGTCTCAAAACCAATCCAAATGAGTAAGTAAACAAGTAAGTAAGTAAATAAACAAACAAACAAACAAACAAATAAATAAATAAATAAATAAATGAAGAGGGCCCATTATGGTCCCTAGTGATATAATCATTGAGCAGTGGTGGTTTATCCAGTCTTCTGTCTCCTACAGGGGGTTGAGGAGGGGATGCTGAAGATTCCCCTCCCAGCCCGTGGTTGGCTCTTGCCATCTACCCACTTCATCCTGAACTTGTCCAAGTGTTTACAGCAAGCCCTCTTTGACCTTAACTTAGGTGTTATTGAAAAAGGCTTAGTATGGACAAAAGCGAAACAGATGCACTGTTTATTCCTGTGACTCAGGAGTTCCCAACAGTTTTTTAGAAGCTCTCTGCTGGGAACTAGAGCTAAGACCAAATGTCCACTTCTCTATCACAGCATCATGGTGAGGCTGCATAAAGTAGGGAAGGACCCATGAGGAAGGAGAAAGGCTCTAAAGTCCTATGGGGTGTGGAATTGGACCCTCATATCCCAAGCAGTATACAGTGCTTGGCATGGTGGGTGACTTGATGGGACCGATATCATCGAGACTTGAGGGAGGACTCCAGGAGCTCTGAGGACTCTTAACATGTGAGCAGTGGGATGCGGATAGTGATCAGGGAAAACGAAGCTTCAGAGGGCTGGCCCCTCAATGACTAACTAGTTAGTGCAGAGGGCGTGCAGGGGAAGGAAGGAAGGAGAGGAAGATGACAAAGTAGCTTCAAGGCAAGAAGGACCTATGGGAAAAGCTTAGGCAAAAAGTAAGCGTTTTCTCTTTTTTCCTCACAGCTCTGGAAAGCTCAATGAGTCAGTGAAGTACTTTGAGGTGAGAGATAAAAATGAAAAAAAATTTCTTCCTTACAAATATAGTTGGCAGAATATGCCAATGATAAAAACATGATGAAGATGTGAGTATAAAAATACACTGGCAGTCGGTTGCATATTCTGGTATAAAAATAGAGGAAAGGTCATTTCTGTTTCAGGGCTCGAGAGAGGGCTTGGAGTTTAGGAGCACTTGCTGCTCTTGCAGAGGGCCTCGGTGTGGCTGCCAGCACCCACATGGCAGCTCACAACTGCCCTTAACTCCAAGTCCAGAGGACCTGATGCTCTCCTCTGGCTCTGTGGGCAGCAGGCCCACACACAGTAGTGCACATATACACCTGAAGGCAAAACTATCATCACACAAAACAAAATAGTGGCTTGAAATACGGAACGATTCTACTTGAGTATATACAGACCCTTCCTGCTGGGAGTAAGGTTGTGATCCCATGGCAGCTTTGAGTTTGCCAAGAAAATTGTAAGTAAAAATGTAAACATGGATAAATGTAGAAGAGCAAAAAAGCCCTGTTCTTATCTAAAGTCTTTTAGACATGAAAATGTATTTCAAGTGCACAAGTGATTTCTCTCAGGTTGGGGCACTTTTAAGGGAAGCTCATCTTCTTTACGGAAGTCACCTCACAGTGACTAGCAGAACACTTAGCACACAGCAGGTCTCTGATAACTGCTTTCTGAACAGTGGGGAAATGACATGTTATAGCTGTCAGAATATCACTAGTGCATGCTTTCTTTTTTCTTAAGTTTTACAGTTACCGTACAAGGTAACGGGCTTCCTTATGGAATTTTCATAAACATGTCATCATACTTTGCGGTAACGCATCTGGTCCTCTACTGCTTCCCCCAGACGTGCTTTTAATTTTTTACTTATGCGTATGTATGTGTGTACCATCTGTGGAAGTCAGAAGAGGGCGTAGGTTCCACTGGAACTCCACATGCCGGTGCCTTAAGTCACCCGATGTGATGTGGGTGTTGAGACTGGAACTCCAGCCCTCTGGAAGAGCAGCAAGTGCCCTTAACTTCTGAACCGTCTCTTTCGTCCTCATCTTGGTCCTCATCTTTGCTTTACAAAAGGAGGAATAATTGGAGAGGCTGAAGAGATTTCAGGCTCACCAAGGAAAGAAAATGAATAGAAGTGGGTTTCCTACCAAATGCCTGTTACTGTTATCAGTAATGACAGTTTGTCCTTAGCAGGCGAAGCTGCCTGAAACTTTACTTCACAGCAGGGATGACAGTCACTGAGGGTGGGGCTGAGGCTGTGGCTGTGGCTAAGGATCCTAGCATTCTCTGCTTCAGAGGGCAAGGTCTGAAGGCAGATCCTGAAACAAAAATGGCTTTCAGCTAGCACCAAGGGAAACAAATAGGGGTCCATGCAGTGCCTTGCAGGCATGGCATCCACTTAGTGGTCTGGGGAGACAACTAGCTTAAGACATCCTATCTGTCACCCAAGGGATACGCTAGCCCAGCTATTCTGAGTAGAGACAACCGGCAGCTACCGTTCCTGGGGGGACTCCAGCAGCTCCTACAAAGTGCTCCACAGACGCTCTGGTTTGTGTCCTCATGGCAATTGTCACCTTTGCTCAGGTGCTGCGTGTTGTCACAGGGAAACTGAGTGTCAACCCTACCAAAAGCAGAAAAAGTATTTTGACTGGCCTGGGTTGTGCTGGAGCAGGAGCAGAGGGTGCCTCACTACCACACCAGGGTTCTGCATTACAGGCTGTGTCCCCAAGTAAAGCAGTGAGAAGCACTGGTCTCTCTCTCTCTCTCTCTCTCTCTCTCTCTCTCTCTCTCTCCCTCTCTCTCTCTCTCTCTCTCTCTCTCTCTCTCTTTCTCTGTCAAAAACAAACCTTTTGAAATTGGATGTCAAAACCGGAAAATGAGCTTTTAAGTACTGTTTGCTGGTAGGCCTCCTTCGAGGGAGACTTGATGATTGAATGGCTTGAGTATTTGTGTTTAGAAAGATTTTCTATGGGCACTGTGGGCACTTTTTTGTTTGTTTTGTTTGGTTAAGATTATTTAATTTTATGCATGAGTATCTCACCTGCCTGCATACTGTATGCCACCTGGGTGCAGTGCCTGTAGCTGCCAGAAGAGGGCGACAGATCTCCCGGAACTGGAATTGGATGGTTGTTAGCTGCTGGGAACCAAACTTTCATCCTCTGCAAGAGCAGCAACTGCTCCAGAATTTCTGGGCCATTTCTCTAGTCCTGAATTGTGTTTTTAAAGGATGGAGCAGCCAGGTCATAAGGTTCGGTCTATTTATTCTAATTATCCATCCCTACATTTAGTTAGTACTCACTGACCTGAGCACTTGGGATATGTTATATTCTGTTTGAAGTCGACTCCTGGATCCATGCTGTTTTCTTGAGGCGTGAACTGATGTGCAACTGTTTGATCTGGGCTTTTAGACTAGTAAGTTCTGTCTGATTAGGTGGGAGGTCCCATCCCAGTGCACATTCATAGGGCTTTGGCATTTGCTCTTGAGGTTTTTAAGGACAGATTCTTGGGGGCTGTGGATTATTTTGGGCCTTGGAGTCTACTTACTATTCATGAGTACTTCTGCCTAATCATGGGACAAACGGGAGGCATGCTTCAGGCTGACTGGCTGCTTGTTGATAGGTTTGATAATGCAGACGATGAAATTAATCTTGACTTCTCAAGATGAGGCTGCCGATGGTCTGTGGGTTGCTGCTGTGCATGACTCTTGCTTTCTAGCTGGTGTGGTAGATGCTCCCGTTGGAAGTGTCAGGCAGGTATGCATCTGCATACTTGGGAGAGTGCAGTTCACCCTGGAAATTTTGTTTTGGCAAGCAGCCTGGTAACCAGCACATTTAATTACGTTGCCAATCATACTAATCATTTACAAAATCAAAATACTTTCCCTGTGAAAATTAAGGACACAACATTTTATTTTGATATCTACAGTGTAGTGTTTGTTACTGAACTTGTTAATGTAGTTTACTGGTAGGAATTGAAAAATGGAAACAAAAACTTCCCAGGCATCCACCCCATGTATTAATATTAGCCAGGCATAAGGCATAGCCCATGCTAAATGCTGTGTAAATTCTGGTCATTGTTACTGATTTAGTTTTAGAAAATCTGTCAGAACTTGTACAGAACTAGCAGGCTACCATCAGGAATCCTCCTGTAGCATGTCTCCAAGTCACCAGCAGTACCCTGGGTGTTCAGATTACCCAGTTTTAACTGTTCAGATTTGAGGGAAGTTTGAAGTGCTTCTAGGTGTAAATCTAGGAGCTGGGTATTTGAGGCCTTTTTAATGAAGAAACATTTTGTTTTTCAATTGTTTAGTATGGAATTCACGTCCCATGTATGTAGGGAAAATGTTCTGCCACTCAGCAAATCCCTAGACCTGGATGAAGCATTTTTGGAGAGTCAGAAGTGTGTAAAAACCATGTTAGTGGTAACATCTTTCTCTACGACTCTGAGGCCATAAACCTGGAGAGCACACATGGAAAAGCTGCTTCCGGTGGTGTCTGTCGGAATTGAAATAATGGTGTATCCATGATGTAATGAAGACTTCAAATCATCTAACTTTGTATTTACCTAGCAATGGCTGCTTCAAGGAGCCAGTTTCCACTGAGTATGCTGTGAGCTCCCCTCTCCCACAGCCCTTCACACCCCATACCTATGCTGGCACTTTCAACATTACCCAGATGTTTCCTCATGTTGGGATCTGTGGTGCCACTCGGCTTCTCTGACCAGGGGGCCAGTCAGCCTTGCATCTGCATACAATGATTTGACAAGTGTCAATTGGAGAGTATTGTAGGGAAAAGCCATGTCTCTGTTGAACCTTTATAGACCTATTTTCTTGTCACGTCCCCTATACCAGTTCACTGTACGCCAGCTATGTACACAGCCTTATATATTATGTTAGGTATTGTAAGTGAGCCAGAGATGGTTAGTATGCAGGAAAACATGCACGGTCTATATGCATATGCCATCTACTTATGTAGAGAGCTTGAACATTCAGCACCATGGATTTGGTATCCCCAAGGTGTCCTAAAATAAATAAATCCCTTGGGGATATGCAAAGGCAACATCTGAAATGTCAGCAGCTTTATTCAAGAGACACTGAGCCGACTTCAAAGGGACCCATCCTTCAGCATCTCACTAAATGCTTAGAAATTATGGAGCTGTCCTTCATATGTTTTTATAACTGCAAATCTTCTTTATGTCACAAATCCCCTGCAAAGTGATCTTTGCTTGAGGTTTTAGTTGGATTGGAAGCCGTTTATCAAATCTTTTCTTCAAAGTCTAAAATGGAATAACCACTGGGATTGTATTGCCTCCCCCCATATCTGTGTATATTTAATTCTAGACACTGAGAGAAACAAGTTAGCTTGGAGAAGAAGGCCATGACTGTCACTTCATACAATGAATAGAACCTGGGAGTGCAGGGAAAGCTGATGCTGATGTGGGCCACAGCAGCTGGGAGTAGGTCCTGTGCGGGATGGAGTCACCCCAGGACACACTTTAAGCATTAAGGAGTGGTAAGCAGACTCAGAGTTCCCTAAGCAGAAAAATTCTCCATGTGGCAGGAGCCAGTTGGATTTCATTGTCAGGAGACATTTTCCGTATATGTAGGTGGTTGGCTCATAGCTCTTCTGGTGGCAATTGCTTATTTTTAAAAAGGATGAAGCTAGGCCTGTGGGGGAGGCCTGTGACCTCAAATGTCTGAAGGCTCTAAGGCAGGAGGATTGTGAGAGCAGAACAAGATCCTATGTAAAAACAGGCAAGAAAATGACTTTAGGATATTGTGAAGGTGGAGCAGCATACAGAGGACCTCCCTGGATGCCACGACTTTCCTGGTGGGAGTCACTGGTACAGGACAGCTCACTGCCCAGTTGCTGTTGGCGTCACCTTCTCCTGCACTGGAACGTTGCCTTTATTAATATGTGTTAGGATATTAATGTATTGCTACCAGGCTTCCCTTAAACCTCTGTGTATGCTGTCACTAAACCTGTCAACTTTTCAAAAGCTGTTTTGTTTTGTTTTTCCTTGTTGGGGGTGGGGGAGGGCATGTGCTACACCTAGCACAGCTTCAGGACAGAGCTGACTGTGACATCGAGGGAATAAAGAGAAGTCAAATGCACAGACACGGGTGAGAAAGAAGAGCTGGGATTGGGTGGTCTTTGTCGGAGAAGCTGCAGCATCCTGATGTTTATTATGGACAGTGGAACAGAGAGCCGGTTATTAACGTAGAAAGGAGGGGTCAGGATCAGCTCATTTCAGTGAGAGCAGTCTCTGTGGGGGAGCAGCCCTTCAGTTTGGGAAAGCTATGGGGACATTTTCTGCATACAATATCAACATCCACACAAGGACCCGAGGAAGGTTTACCATTTCTTTGAGCCTCACCAGGAGGTAGGGGAAGGCCTTGTTGTTTTCCCATGGTTCTGAGGTTCTGAGGTCTTTGATATGACTAGCTCATGTCAGGGACACAAACCCACTCAGGCCTTCCTCTGCTCCCAGTCTTTTTCAGACTCCCTCCTCTCCTCCCTTCCCCTCCTCCTCCCTGTCCTTCTCCCCTTTCTTTCTTTGCTCTAAGGATCAAACCTAGGGTCTAGTACATGGCAAGCATGTGGTCTACCCCTGAGCTACACTCCAACCCCAGCTTTTACTAATTTGATTCAAAAGCCAACGTAACTCTGATGGTGTGTTTCCTAAGAGATAGCTGCTTGTACTCCATAGAGAATGTGACTGTTCATTAATAGTTGTTAATTATTTGTAAATATTTTATTAATAATTTACTCTGATGTCTTTTTATTAGGTTCGTGGGCTTTTTCAAAGTCATGGCCTTTCTCTGGTCACCTTTCTAGGGAGCAGTGGTCACTACAGTGCATACATCAGTGTGGAGCCCAACTCAGGACCACTAGAACTTCACAAAGGGATGCTAGTCCTCTGAGGGAAAGAGGTGCTGATGAGCCCCTAGAGCAGCTGCTCTCAACCTTGGGGTCAAGACCCCCTGGTGGGTGGAATGACCCTTTCACAGGGTTTGAATATCAGATATTTACATTATGATTCAAAACAGCAGCAAAACTGCAGCTATGAAGTAGCAACGAAAGAAAGTAATTTTATGGTTAGAGGTCGCCACAACATGAGGAACTGTATAAGGGGTCACAGCGTTAGGAAGGTTGAGAAGCACTGCTCTGGGTTCACTGCCCATTGTGTAGGAGAGGTGGCTCATGTCTGCCATCCCAGTCTTCTAGGAGACCAGGTCTGGAAGGTTGTTTTGAGTTTGAAGCCAGCTTGAGTTATAGAGTTAGTGCAGCCTTTTTCAAAACTTTAAATCAACGTGTGTGTGTGTGTGTGTGTGTGTGTGTGTGTGTGTGTGTGTGTGTGTTCTTACTGTGACTGCACAGACTTATCGAGTCACAGATCATGTGGTTGCCTCTGCATTTATAAGATAGCCAATCTACAGAAGGGCGGGCGAGCGGGCCTTTCTGTCTGGGGCTTGGCAAGTTACAAGAAACTATGTTTCTTTTCTGAGGCTAGTTTTTGATCAGTGTCCCTGAGTGTGATTGTGACACGGTTGATGCTCTTGTGGTTGAGTAGGGAGGTGAGCCTTTCAGGCCGATTTCCCTTTTCTGTTTTTCATGTATTTGCCTTGTTCTTTTACCTCCATTGCTCAGAAGTGGAAACTGAGGCACAAAGGGGTTGAGCTGATCAACTCAGCATCATACAACTAGTGGAAGGTGAAGTCAAAAGTCTGGCAATCACTTGGATACACCTCTCCCACCCCCTCTCTTTATAAAGTCTATAGAATTAGTGTGTTTGATGTTTTTTCTCTTCTTTTCTTATTGTCTAAGTCTACCAGCATATTATAAAAACAAACCAAGAAGGAAATTGAGACTCAAGGACGTGCTGGTGCAGACATACCCTTGGGAGGTAGAGGCTGGAGGATTAGGAATTCAAGGCTGGTCTTGCCTATGTATAGTATTGGGCTACATTAAAGCCTGTCTCAAACAAATGAGTAAACCATAAAACGTCCAATAGGACTAGCAGTTCCTTCAGATAGTGGTAGTGGGTAGATGAAAGGCCCGTACTGTTGTTCCCTAGCCCATTGTGTAGAAGTGGTGGCTCATGTCTGCCATCCCAGTCTTCTAGGAGACCAGGTCTGGAAGGTTGTTTTGAGTTTGAAGCCAGCTTGAGTTATAGAGTTTTAGTGCAGCCTTTTTCAGAACTTTAAATCAACTTGTGTGTGTGTTCTTACTGTGACTGCACAGATTTATGGAGTCACAGATGTGTTGGAGATCATGTGGTTGCCTCTGCATTTATAAGAGACTGGCTCCAAAGGACAAGTGGACATTTTCTATCTAGGCAGAGATGAGCACTTGGCTCTTTGGAGGCCAATCCAATGTCTTCATTGCAAGAAGCCATTGCCTTTAAGCTGCTCTGCCACTGGCTGATGGACATGTTTCATGAACACCCTATCAGGTGGAGGAAGATGCCTTTCAGCACTGAGGGGGAGATGCGATGTGGAGGTGAGAATAGTTAGCCCCCAAGGTGTGAACCACCCAGAAAAGTACATTTGCAGGCAGGCTTGGTGAACAATAGAGCACCCTTTCTACTCAGTGGGAGCCTTCCACAGGTGGTTATTTCCTGAGTCTTTACTGCTCACGTGTCTCTAGGCTGAAAGCCTTAAATGAGACTTTATTGAGTCCTCACAGCAGTCATGTGCACTAACTACAGTTCTGTGTGAACTTATAGGCACAGTCATGAGGAATGAGGGCCTTGGGTCACTCACCCCAATGATGCAGCCAGTGGACAATGGGGTAGGCCTGGACATGTCTGTCCTGGAAGTGTGAGCCATCAACCTGTAAGTTATACCAGAGAAGAGGATCTGACTTGCAGAATTCATGTGCTGTGTCTGGGCAGCTCCAGATGTGGCCATGGGAGCTTCTGCTTTGCTTCGGTCTTTACCTCAAGAATGTCTGTGAAGGACATGTGGCTTTAGTACAGTGTGGTGCACTCCAGCATTCATGGTCAGGGATAGAATGGGAAGGCCAGAGAAGACAAATCCATCCCAAGGCTCCCACCCACCCATTCTGAGGGCCAGAACTTCTGTTAGGCTAACACGGGCCTCCTGGATGCCTTTCTTCCCTGCATGTCTGGAAGATTAGAGCTGCAGTCAATCTTCCTACCATGGAGGTTTCCCATGGAGTGAGAGTGGGAGTTCTTAGAGTGAAGGTGGAATTTTGACTTATCCCCTTTCATTCTAAAATGTTTTACTTCACTTACATCCCCCTCCCTTCCTCAGGATTAGGATTGGAAACTTTTTGGATGAACCCCCTCCCCCAACCTGTTAAGTCAGGGTCACACATACTGTCAGCTCAAGCTAACTGGAAACTCAGCTATGTAGTTCAGTGTAGCCTAGGATTCATTGCGATCTTCCATTTCAACCTTTAGGGCTGGGATTACAGGTGTGAGCCCCCACACCTACCTTTCCAAGGGTCTCTTAAGGAGAGCAAGCCCAAAGCCTTACATATGCTAGGCTACCATTTAGCTGTGTTCTCTGATAGATTCCTACCACGTTCCTTTTAAAAATGTGTGAGTTGGGGAATCAATAAAACTACTTTATTAAAGAATATGAATAGCAGCCATCAAAATAATCAGTCAAGTCATATCACGACAGCAGTCTTGTGTGGGGAGGTCACCTGTAGTACATCAAATTATAGAGTTGAGAAAGAAGGTTTCCATCCACATTGTTCATCACCAACATGTTCACTGTCCTTGGGAGAATGCATGTTAGGTCAGGGCTCAGATCTGACATTTGGCATTATGCCAAGGTGGGGACAGATACATCCTCAGTCAGAGGAGCCTTGCTTAGGCGCACACCAGAGACTAAGCTAGATAAAAAGGAACCAGCCCCAGTTCCAAATGCAAAAGGAAATGTTACGAATTGGCTAACAATACTTTTGGCTTAGACTTCCAATGTGGTTCTAGTTTATTTCAGTATGTAATGTCCTCAGTATATTTCAGCCTGTTTCACAGGAACTGACACTTGAATGATGCTATTACTATTTAATTTTTAAGTTTCTGACAGTGTGTGTTCACATGCACATGCTCATGTGTTACAGCACGCATGTAGAGGCCAGAGGACAGCTGTGGGACTCTGTTCCCCAGTAGGACTTGGTCCTCACTCTCCACCTTGGATATTGGGGATTGATCTCTGCTTGTCAGGCTTGTGTGCCAAGTGCTTTTACCCGCTCAGCCATTCCACTTTCCCAGTTTTAGTTTTTTATAACCTTTCTAGGTTCTGATTCAATAATTTTGTTTGGGGGATTTATTTGATAATTTTTATATTCTCACAACGAGAGAAATTTATATATATATATTATATTTTCCCACACACATAGAGATGCTTTTCTAATTGTACAGTAACTATAAGCACACTGGACTAAAGCAAGGGCAGGCAGCATTTAGTGACTCATACAACATGTAGCCTTAGTGGTGTGTAAGGCAGGAACTCAGCTTGCTGGTAAAGTTAAGCAATACGTTCTTTCGCCAATAACAGTTTTTCTTCGACACAGTGTATTCATCCTCAAGTAAATTAGCTGATTTCAAAGATGGCTCTAAACTTCATTGAACTGCATGCCCTATTTACTTTTGGGATTTGTAAGGAAGTCAGTGGTATCACGAGGGTTAGCGAGGTTGATGACAAAGACAAGGTTGATGACAGCTCATTCTCCAGCTGTCAGGCTAAAGATTATTCCTGAACATGGTTGTCCTGTCCATTGAGTCTGTTAGGATTCAGTGGGGGAACAAGTCACCCTGTTACACCAATAGGCACCTCACTAATGGGCCTAGTCTGGCCTAGGAACCAGTCTCACCTGGTTGTGTATCGGGCATCTGAGCAGACTGCAGGGCCATTGCTGAAGTGTGGGCAGTTCCAAGATCCAGCCTAAAGAACAGACAGAGACTGCAACTCTGTTTGTTGAGCAGTTGACATTTTGAAACGGGGGCTGCCAGCTGTCTTTGAACTGGGAGACTGAGGACTTGTGTGTACTTTTCCTTGTCTCATTTTGAAGTGATTTCCCTCTTCATCTCTTCCTGAGCCCTCCTTTTCTCACTAAGCTGGGGATGAACGATAGAGCAGACTGTTGTTAATCTTCCTCTGCCTTGGATCTTTAAAAGTGATAAAGGCCGAGACTAACACAGCCTTGTTGTTCACTGTGATCTCGGAGGAGAAAGGAGATACAGATGCTCTGAAGAGCCTGAGGATAGCTCTTCAGTCTTATTTTCATGTGGCACTTAAGATGTTAGGACCGAGTCCACATCAGGGAAGAAAATCTCATCTGAATGACATTGCCAGAGTGAAGGATGACCTGTCAAACAGTAGAGTTCCGGAAACACTGGAATATTCCGTCTTAAACGCACTTATGTGCAGAACAGGAGACTTTGATGGCAATAAAATAGAACACATCCTTTTAGAGTTTATGAGTTTATTTTGTTTGCTTATTCTAGTTTGTGTTCTATTGCTGTGACAAATAACAGGACCAAAGGCAACTTCGGGGGGGGGGGGGGGAGTTATGGGTTTATTTCAGCTTGCAGGCCCATCCTTGTGGGAAACCAGAGCAGAAACCAAGGAGGAATGCTGCTTGCCAGCTCACTTACTCATGGGCTCAGCTGCCTTCCTTATGTAGTCTAAGCTAGGACCACCAGCTAAGGGAATGGTGCCACCCACAGTGGACTGAGCCCTCCTACAGCAGTTAACATTCTAGACCATCCTTCACAGATATGCCACACACCAACCTGATAGAGACAGTTACTCAATTGTTGACTCTTTCTAGGTGGTTCTGGGCTGTCAATTCGACAGTTAATGCTAAGTTGGACACTTGAAAAGTAATTCATGAATGTTTGCTGGTTACTAATTTTTTTTCTAGAGGTATATGGTCTAATACAGTAGCTACCATTCACACCGTCCTTGTTAATCTTACAGAAAGTAAATAAAATTCTCAGTTACTCTAGTCACATTGCAAATGCTTATTATACTTACTCTGTCCACATGTGGCCAGTGGCTTATGTATCAGGATATCCACAAACAGTGCATTTGTGCAGCGTTCTGTGAGAGCAGTGTTCTAGAAGAAGAGGGAGGGTAAAAGGGTAACGTCACTCTTTTTCTCCTCAAAGTTACTCTTTAGAATTAGAACATCTATTATTATTGTGAAATGATGAAGGGGTAGGATGGAGGTTGGGCATCATTCTTTTGACAGAAAGATTCATTTTCCTCTACTGAGAATAAGCAAGCTGCCATTCTGATGAAGCTTTGGGAGGGTACTTGAAAAACCCTGGAATGAGTGCTTTGCTTTTTTTTTTTTATATACAATGTTTTGTCTGCATGTATGCCTGCAGGCCAGAAGAGGGCACCAGATCTCATTTTAGATGGTTGTGAGCCACCATGTGGTTGCTGGGAATTGAACTCAGGACCTCTGGAAGAGCAACCAGTGTTCTTAACCTCTGAGCCATCTCTTCAGCCCGAGTGCTTTGCTTTTATTAAAAACAGTTTTATTACATTTGCTTATTTATTGTGTAAATGTATGTATGTACATGTATGTATATCCGTGCGTATGTGGAGGTCAGAGGACAACTTGACTGGATTCTTTTACCATATGGGCTACAGAGATCAAACTCAGGTTGTGAGACATGGCGGCAAGTGACTTTACTTCCTGAATCATCTTTGTTGGAGCAGTTTGGTTTTAAGTCGTACCTGTCCTATAAAGATTTCCTTGCCTCGCCAGGTATAAGGACTCATAATTGTAATTCTAGTATTTAGGAGGCTGAGGCAGGAAGATCGTTGTCAGCTTGAGACCACTCTCAGCTACAAGCTAACTGAACTAGGTAGAGTAAGATGCTGTCTGAACAAATGAGCCCATCAACTGACTCCACAAGGTCTTCCTGCTTTATTAAGTAACACTTTGTCTAGATCAATCCAGGAAGCCCCGAGTCACACCCATCTTGAGTTGTTATTAGTTATTTCATAGATGTAAGCCAAACTGGTAACCTTTAGCAAATAACTCTCAGTTTCCACATACCTTTCATCACCAAAATCAGTTGACTCCACCCCTACTGCACGTTCAGAGTCCTAAGATGACCCTCTTTACTCACCGTGCCCACTGTCCTTGGGCCTCTTGTGAATCATTGCAGCTGCCTCCTGAGTCCACGTGGATACACCCTTGCCCTCTAGTCCGCTTTCTAGTCTGTTGCCGACATGGCAGCCACCAACATCACCAGTGGCAGCAAAGTGGGGTCAGCTGTATAAGGCCTCACAGATCTCTCGTTCCTTTTCCCTGGGCTCCATTCGTATCCTCCTGAACTCTTAGCTTTTCCCTCCCAACTGCCAAAATCTCTTTTTTAGCCCTCAACTGTAGCAGATACTCTGTTTTCTCTGCTTAGACCACTCTTTTCCAACATACCCACCTAGAGTCTCACCAAGCTACTTAAAGATGCCAGCTGCCACCATCTGTTCCCATCTCCCATACCATAAACAGAGGGTCCTCCTCTCTGTTTATATCTGTCTCCCTCTGTCTTTAAAGTCTTAGCATCTAGGTCAGTTGGCCTGAAACTTGCTCTGTAGCCCAGGCTGGCCTTGAACTTGTGGCAATTCTCACGTCGTGGCTGAGTTTTAAGGTTACAGGCACACCATCATTGCCAGCCCTATTCCCCTCTATACCATGTTTTTCTCCACTTCTCTTATCACCAGTCATGTACCCATGTCTTATTTGCCTATAATGTGTCTCCTCCCAATAGAGTATAAGCCACTGGAAGGCAGAACTTTCATCTTTTAATATTTATTGACTAGCACCATGCAGCCACGGAGTAATTATTTGCTGATTGAATGAACTATTTACTTAAATATTTAATATGACTGTGATAGTATTTCATCATGGCCTCAAAAGAAAATGGAATAGATCAAGTGTACTGAAGTGAATACTTTGTTTTTGTTTGTTTGGGTTGTCTCCCTGCACAACCCCCTACCCCCGGAAGAGGAGAAATGACTTTAAGAGTCTGAGTCTGATCCTCCAATCTTTCCTTCCCAAGTTTACAAAAGTATGGCCACTACACCTGGTTTAAAGGGGAACCTATTATTTTGGGAAACAAAGGTTGCTACAAATTCAATTCATTATCTGAAAGAGAGAAAACCACAAGGTATCTCCTGGTAAGGCGCATCCTCAGGTAAGGAGCCTGCTTCTTACCCCACTTTGCAGCTGCCCTGGTTTCAGGCTGTTTTCTGTCTGCCTCTGTTGGGAACCTAAGTTTCCCTTCATCTTACTCATCCGAGGTTCCTCTTGTTGAATGTGGGGAGAAGGAGGGGGCAGCCCTAGGGGCTTGGAGGTCTGTTCAGTGTCTCAGCTGGCCATCACATGCCAACCCCCTGGAAGGTTGAAGAAGGAGATTTGGATTGAAGTTATTACAGTTCCATAGATGGAGGCAGTGGGAGAAGGATCCACTCTGCGGTCTGCTGTGTGGGGAGTTGGTAGTTTAAAACTGGAGTCCAGTGCCTTCTTCCCCAACCCTGGAAAGGAGTGGATACCAGGTTGAGCATCTGTCCTGTTGTGGACACACAGGGGAAGGCATGGGAAGGGTTGGAGGCATTAGAGAAGGAGGGGTCACTTACTTGCTGCCATTCCCTACCCTGAGGGAGGAAGAGGCGCAGGAGGGCAGAGGCAGCGTTTGTGGCAGAATTGGTTCAGAAACCCTGTTTGTGCATAAACTCTGCAACTTTTTGTTTCTTCCCATTGTGTGCAAGCAGTTTGGTTTCAAAAACTTTCTCTGCCCACTTGGCAGGACACTTAGTGGCTGTAAGAGAGGAACGGTGATATTTCTCTGTTCCCTGCACAAAACACTTCTGTACATAGCTCTAGCTCAGAGGAAGAGAAATTTGTCATCTCTTTAAAAAAAAAAGGTTTTGCTTTAGTATGCCTTTCCAGTATGCCTAGCTTTGTTTGTTTGCTTGTGATTTTGAGATGGAGTTTCTCTGTGTAGTAGTAGCTGACCTGGGACTTGCCATGTAACCCAGGATACCCTCATACTTGGTGCTTTTTCTGCTTCTACCTTTTGAGTGGAAACATGCCTGATGTTCTGGTTTAAAAAGATGGTTTCTCTATTGTTTAAATTACTTACTAATTATCATTTAAATAACACGTTAATTTTTATATTTTCTATAAAATCTTTCTGTTGGGATCCTGATGGATCCTTCATAAATCACTTAATTCTGTGAACGGATATCTGAAAGCTGTTATTGAAGTGGATTTCCCTGAACCCTCATCCATTGCTGGAAATGACATTCCCAGCCTCTGGGCTGTGCAGAAGATTAGAGCTGTATTTCATTGGTCGTTGAACATAGCAGACAATGGACAGATGTCAGCAATTGATACCCCTATATCTCTCTGCTAGTTTCCTTTCCTTGTTTCTCTTCTTTGGATAGTTAGTAGGGATGTTTTTAAGAGGGTTGAGGTAAGTTGGAAAGAGCAAGATTTCTGGAATTTTCCTTATGGGATAGGATCATTAACTTGGAAGAGTGTATTAGTTACACTGTAGGCAGTGGATAATGTTAGACAGATCTTAGATTTTATAATTAGATTCACAGGAGCTGGAGAGGTGGCTCAGTGGCTAAGAGCATTGGCTGCTTTTCCAGAAGACTCAGGTTCAGTTCTCAGATTCACATGGCAACTTACAGCTGTCTTCAAGCTCCTGGAATCTGACCTTCTCTTCCGGCTTCCACCAGCATTGCACACACTAGATATGTGTCAGGCAAAACACTCTCATATACACAAAATAAAAAGAATCAGAGTCACAGTTATAGCAACTTTTTTCCTTCTAGAATCCAGAATTTTTGCTGCTGAAAATAATGCAAGGAGAAAGGGGAGCAGTGATGAGGCAGAGGCGCCAGCAGGCTGTGTGCCAGGTGCCACAGTGGGCACTGAGCGAAGACGACCCAGCCTTTTCCTGCTGCCACATACCCTATAGTCTGGTGGAGTTGGTGGGTAGTAAATGCACAATGCTGACAATTCAGATTGTCCTGGGAAAGTAGGACAGGAGCCTGTGGCAGAGAGACATAAGTTCTTCTCTAGAGATGCACTTGAGGCTGGGATGTGGAAAGAGGATGAACAAGCAGGGGATGGGGCATTTAAAAGCAGGGTATTGTGTGGTAAGCCTGGAAACCCAGTGCTCTGGAAACTACACTTGGGGGTGGCTATAGTTGAGGTATTCAGGACCAACCTAGGCAGCATAATGTTGATCAAGAACTCTACAGGAAGAATTTCAGTGGAGTTGTGGGAGAGAAGTCAATTTTGAATACTAGAGTAGTGATTTTGTACCACAATCTCAGAATGAGTATACAAATCTGTTTTGCAAAATTGTGTTCAAAGGGGTAAAGGGGGCCTGCAAGAGCTGGGCAGTGTGCAGATAGCACCCTGTAGAAGGGAAGCCATATTTTATTCATGGCTTGGCAATCCTGTGACGGTAGGCAAGATGTCCCAAGTGCTTATGATGGGATGGCTGTACTCCCATCCCTAGAGGAGGAGAAGGAGGAGGAGGAGGAGGAGGAGGAGGAGGAGGAGGAGGAGGAGGAGGACTTAGAAGGTTGCAGGCAGAGAGTAGGATGTCCAAATTAGCCATCCTCAAAGAAGCTGGGGAGATAGCTGACAGATGAATACTTTGACTGCTGTCTGCGAATCTCTAGGTTTGAACCCAAGCACCACGAAAAAGAGACAGAGAGGAAATCTTACAGGTGGGCAGTTTGCAGTAGTAATCAGCTCAGGCCAGAGTTTGGTGGAATGGTTAAGGTCCAACAATGGGAAGACCTCCCAACAGAGGCTCCAGGAAGTCTGACAATGCAACACATTTTGAACACTTTGTGTTCATCCTTTTGACAAGCTGATTGAGGTATGCAGTGTGGCCCTTAGTTCTTCAGGTGAGAAAAGCAGGGCAGAGCGATAATGCTTCCTAAAGGTCCATGCTTTTGCAGTGAGTCAGAATTCATACAAGGGTGGACCATCTTCAGGAAGTGGTGCTCAAAGTGAATGGAGGATTCCCAATGACAGAAGTGGGGCCAGTTCTTGGTACCACATGCAAATCAGCTGAAGGATGTAGGAAAGTGTCTGGTCTTCTGTGCCCCAACTGGGTTAATCCTCCTACATGGTCTAAAGGCCACACCAAGCTGCGCATGGGCATTGGCAAGTGCCTCTACATGAAGCTTCCATACAAACCCTCTCACAAAGTTAGAAATCAAGAGAAGGCCGGGAGTGGTAGTGCATACATTTAATCCCAGCACTTGAGAGGCAGAGGCAGGTGGATTTCTGTGAGTTCAAGGCTAGCCTGATCTACAAATCAAGTCCAGGACAGACAGAACTACATAGAGAAACCCTGTCTTGAAAAACCATCTTGAAAATGTTTAGGGTAAGGAATTACCAGGAGAATTTAACTTGGTCTGGATTCTACCCCATCATTCATTATTGCTGGCTGCCACCATATTCCCCTCTCTCTTCATTTCTCATTCTCTGAACTCTGTGCATATTCTCATTCTTCCTTCCTCTATTTTATAATAATATATAATATTAGAAATAATTATATTTATTTTTATATTTTATATATTATATAATATAAATATATAAATATTTATATTATATTATAAATAATTATATATAATAATAAATAATAACTATAATATGGTCCTTCTCCTTTGTGCCATTTGCACTTTTGCAAAGTGGGGGACTGTTTTGTAACTTGGCCCTGAAGAAGGAAAGAGAATACATATTGTTTTCATTTGATGAAGACTCCCATATGACAAAAGAGGCGGATGGAGGAAGGGATACCCGCGATTCCTTGGGCTGGCCAGGAAGCACGCACAGACAGTTAAGTTGAAATTACAAATTATGTGAATTGGTGGGCTAGGGTGTGTGTGGCAATAGAAAGGGGGAAATAATGACAGTTGATTCAGCTGGAAGGGACTCCTCGTACATTCTCACTTCTGTCTGGAGATTGGAAGGTACTGGCAGGTCTGGATAGAAATGCTGCTGTGCATGGGCATGAGCAGGTGCCTCCACATGAAGCTTCCATACAAACCCTCTCACATGGGTCTAGAGCTTTGGATTTGACTTATCTTCACCCTGGGCCTAAGAAGGTCCCATTCTAGGGCCTGTGGTCACGATGATGCCTTTATTATTATTTTTAAATGTGTCTATGGTGTATATGTATGTTAGTGTGTTCATGTGTGTATGTGTGTGTGTATGCATGCATGTGTGCGTGTATGCGTGTGTGTATGGTCCCATGGATTTCAGAAGCTAAGTAGCTGATAAAGGTGAATTAGCAGGAGAAATTTAACTTGGTCTGGATTCCTGAGAATTTAACTAAGGATACGATGTATAATTATGTTAAGAAGTGACTGGACATGGTGGCTCATGTCTGTAATCTGAGTGCTCAAGAGACAGAGACAGGACAGTTGTGGTAAGTTTGAGGCCAGTGATGTCTACGTAGTGAATGTAGTGAATTCTATGCCACACAATGCTACATAGAGAGATTCTATTTATTAAAACAAACAAAAAAGTATCAAGCATTGATATTGTTTTGAAGTAGGCACATGTTTATCTGTGAGGAAAGGTTTCATTGGTCCTTTTTTCATGCTTGACATCTTCCAGCTTGCAGTAATGGGATAGCAGGAAGAATGGAGCGATTATGTCTGACAAGCCGTGTGTAAACATTCCATTTCTGTGTAAGCAGAAATAACCAGGCGGGAAGAAGGGATTTGCACAGGTGTTAGAGCACAAAGCCTTTGCTGGCACCAGGCACCAGAATAGAAGCTGACCTCAGCAGCTTCTTGTCCCTTTCTGCAGGACCAGGGACCATGGGAGTGACATCCTTTTAGCAAACATTTACCAACAGGGGCCTGTTATTCCTTTAAGTTCACACACACCAAGGGCGGGAGACTCTCAGAACTAGGGAAGCCCAGAGAGGGCCAAAGCAATAGGTTCAGAATGGTGACATGTAACTGGTTTCAATGTTTATTCACTCATTCACTTCATTCCTGAAACAGGGTGTCACAGTGCAGCCCAGATTGGCCTTATTCTCATGACTTTCCTTCTCCTAGTACTGGGATTACAGGCAAATATTTTCTCTCTCTCAATTAAGTTGATAATAGTGTATTAATTTTTTTAAATAAAAAGATGTATGTGTTATATGAGTCTCTCTCTCTCTCTCTCTGTGTGTGTGTGTGTGTGTGTGTGTGTGTAAGCATTGCTTGTATAGGCCAGAAGAGGACATCAGATCACCCTGGAATTAGACTTGTAGGCAGTTGTGAGCTACTCAATGTGGGTGCTGAGAAGGCTCAGCAGTTAAGAGCACTTACTGTTCCTTTAGAGACATTAACACTTATTCACACTTGGGCCACCCAGCTAGCTTATTCACTCAGGCTAAATCTAGATGTCTCTCCCCTCAGTTTCATTGTATTATGGCCATTACTGTAGATCCAATTATAACAATATAAACTGATACTACGTAACATTTAACAGAATTCCTATCAGCACTGCATGTACTAGCTCATTTCACTCACAGTTCTATAAAGTACAGATACTGTTTTAAAAATTCTTAATTATTTTCCGTGTGTAGTATATGTGTGTCTGAACCTGTGTGTTGGTGTTGCTGTTAGTCTGTGTGTGTGTGTGTGTGCATACACAGGTGTGCGTATATGTATACATGTGGAGGCAACGAGTTGATATCACTGTCCTTGCCCAACATTCTCTACCTTACACATTGAGTCAGGGTCCCTCACTTGAACCCAGCGCTCACTTATCCAGCTGGTGTGGCTAGTCAGTTTGTCCTGTGGATCCCCTGACTCCATTTTCTAAGCATTGGGATCACACCTTGGCTGCTGGGTCTACCTGGCATGCAACCCTATCCTTCATGCTTTTATGGCAGACACTTTACCCACAGAGCCACCTTCCCAATCCTCATTTCATCATCATCATCATCATCATCATCATCATCATCATCATCATCATGTGAGACAAGTTCTCACCATGTAGTATAGGCTGGCTCAAAGTCACTTATCCTCCTATTTCAGCCTCCTGACATTGTAGGTACATGCTGCCAAACTAGGGTTATGGTTCCCAACCACAGATGAAGCTGCTGAGGCACAGCAAAAGTTTAGTAACTTGTCCCAAGGTCATACAAATAATAAACACTGAAGCTTAGAATTACAGCCAGATCCTGTGCTATACCCAGCACCCACATCAGTGGCTTATAACTACCTCTGACTCCAGCCCCAGGGCATCTGCAACCCTCTTTTGGCCTCCGTTTATACTTGACCTCATGCGTACATTCTCCCACGTGGACACACACAAGTACATTATAATTAATTTTTTTTAAATGCCAAGGATGATACATTGAACAAACTGCTGTGATTATATACCAATAAAACCCTATTTACAAAAGTATGAAGCTGGACACAGACACACTACACTTTATATTCAGCTATAAATTCAAATTATAGTACGTCTATAATGCAATTCAGCTGAGAGGAGAGGTATCTAGATTCACCCTGAGTGAGTAAGCTAGCTGGGTGCCCCAACTATGAACAAATGTAATATTGCTGGAAGAGCAGCAAGTGTTCTTAACTGCTGAGCCATCTCATGGGGTGGCTCACAGTTTCCTGTAGTACTTAGGAGCTAGGAAACTTGGAAGCTCAAGGCCAGCCTCGGTAGCAAGCCTCCATGTCATAAAACTAAAAACCAAACCAAATAAGCAACATTCCCCACCAAACCCCACAAAATAGATGGAAGTCTTCTTTGCCATATGGTCTGTAGTTCCCTAATCCTGTGCCAGGCTGTATTGTGTGGCAAGAACGCTCACTACTGAGAGCAGAACCCATACGTGCCAATCAGGAATGTTGCTTCAGTTGTAAATGGGGCTTGGAACCTGGGGTGGCCCTAACTTGAAGCATTTCTGATATTCCTTTTGGGTAACGTGTCCTCCTGCCTCAGCTAGAAAGCCTGTTGGCTATTGTGGCTATGTGTGGTTCTAAGAGGCTTAAAACAAGAAGTGAGGTCCTATTCTCTCAACCGTGCAGGAGTCTCTCAGTATCTGTCACTCAGATTTCTCTATGGTTGTGTCCATGAGTTTCATCCCTTACGTGAGTGTGGTGGATTACACAGGGCTTGTTGTACAGGAAGCCGAAGGAGCTGGAGATTTGGAAGAGGGAAACTACTTTCATCATTCAGTGTGCTTGGAGTTTAGCAGATGCCTCAGGATATAACCCTGTTGAATGTTCAGCATGCCACCTGTACCAGTATGGTTTTAGGCAATGAAGTTGAAAGTGAAACAGTTCAGTGAGAGAGTTCCAGCATCCACCTCAGAGTGTATCACCTCTGTAAGAAAATGTAGGCACCTCTGCTGAGCTGGGTGCTTTAACAGCACAGAGAGCTTTTAGAAAAATACTGAAGATGATACTTTGAATTTGGATTCTGTTAGAAGGAAAGGGGCTGATGCTCACCTTTCAGTGAAGATCAAGTAAAATGTGCTAAAGTTGTCTCTGTAGGGTGCACACTAAACCTCTGTGGAAGAATGAGTCTTACAGGGATGCGGGAGGGCAGTGATGGCTTTGCTCTTGGTGAGCAGGGTCCCTTGGCTGAGTGTACATACTCTCCACATTCCACTCCTCTTGTTTCTTATAGTCAATCTTATTCATTAGTTCAAGTCTGGAACTCACAATGACCCTTCTGCCTCAGCACCCCAAGTGTGACTACAGGTGTGAATTATGCCTCATACCCCCCCCCCTTTAACTTTGTAAGAAAATTCTTCTCGTTCAAGGTCAAAACCTATGTATTGACAGAAAATTTAAACTGAGGGTTTTTGCTTTAGTATCTTTGTGGGTTTTATTTTGTTGAACAAAACTGAGGAAGTGGACCTTCTTAACCCTTGGGATCCAAAGAAAGAGTTATAAGAAAAGCCTGTGTTCAACAAGTGTGTGCTAGGTGCAGGAGCTCCACTCAGCTCACCTTCCTGTTGTTTCCTCATCATGGTCTGGTGGGTGGCTGTTCTTGCTTGGGTGCCCTTTGTTTGAGGAGCCTCATTTCCTCACTTGTTACTACCTGTCAGCCTGTGTCAGCTTTGTGGAAGAAAGTGAGAGAGCCAGACTTTCAGTCCAAGTTTGTCTGAGGCCAAAATCCAGGCATGTACATTGACCTGCTCTGCTTTCTGGCTGCTCTCTGCTTTCCATGGAAACAGTGCCACCAGCTAGCCACCTCATACTCCTTCCACAGTGCCTTTCCTGCCTCAAGGGACTGCATCCCCTTGAACAGTAAGACCAACTAGCCCTCCTGCCTTAGCTTCTTGTGAGGTATCTTGGTCACACCAAGCTGAAGGGTCACTCTAACACATCTCCCCACGAGCCAGGTGCTGGCTGTTCCCATGAAGGTGCATTCCGTACCTATACCCGCAGATCCTCTGGGGCTACATCTGGGACCAACTTTTAGACTGCATGGGCAGGAATTTCCAGGTGGCTGGAGCCTTATTCTTGACTCAGTTTTTGCTGATTAAGGAAGAGGCGTGAGCTGGTGATATCTTAGAAAACTTGGAATAGCTCTGCCTCGGGACCCAGCCATACCACTTCTGGGTATACATCCAAATGACTCCTCACTGAATCACAAGGAAGTTTCTTCATCTATGTTCATAGCAGCCTTATTTGTAATATCTAGAAACTAGAAACAACCCAGATGTCCCTCAACCGAAGAATGGATTAAAAAACTATGGTACATCTACACAATGGAATATTACTCAGCTATCAGAAACAACGAAATCATGCAATTTGCAGCCACATGGATGGAACTAGAGAAGCTCATCCTGAGTGAGCTAACCCAGACTCAGAAGGATGTGCATGGCATCTATTCACTTATGGTCGGATTTTAGCTATATAGTATATGATATCTATACTGCAACCAACGCATCAAAGGGAACATGGACATAGATTTTTTTTTTTCCCTGTCAATGAGACACTTTTCCCTAGTGGTGCTGCCTTGTAGGCCCCCAGTGTATGAGGAGGCTCTTGGCCCTCATATGACTGCTGAACTGGGGCAGAGGACTGTTATGTAGGGACACTCCACTCCAGAGGAGTGGGATGGAAGGGTTAGGGGTTAGAGGGTGGGAGGGAGGGACTGGGAGGGGTGGAAAGAGGACACTATGATGGAGATGTAACCTGAAGCAATAAATAAATAAATTAAAAAAAAAAAAGGAAGAGGCATGATTCACAATGGTAGCACCTGTAGTTTTCAGTCTTGTACCAGATATGAGGACCCACTGTGCTCTCAGGCTGCTAGTTTTGGGAAAGAATGGGCCAATGCTGAAAGATTTGCTCTACTTCATTTTTACTGTGTCATAAATATTCTTGGGCTGCCATATGACTCTAGAGACTGGAGCTGGCTCCCAGAGGTGGGACTACCCAGCACAAAACTTTTATAATTTTGTCTTCCTTCAAGGCCTGGGCTCTCTCAGGGATGAGTCTCTTCTCAAACAACATTTTCCCCCAACATTTATTTCTTTATTCAAGTTACATCCTGAACACAGCCCCCAGCATCCTCCCCTCCCGTCCTCCCACTCTCTTCCCCCTCTCCCTCCTATCCTTCTGAGGTGAGGGGGGCCTACACATGTCAACCCCCCTCAATTCATCAGTCACATGAGGGCTAAGAGCTTCCTCTTGCTCTGTGGCCTGACATGGCAGCCCGGTTAGGGTAAGGTGTCCTACTAACTCACACAACTTATTTTGAACTATTTCCTACTTCAAAAGGATGCTGTGTACTTATACAGCGTGGCCACTAATAATTGTACATGTAGAAAGTCAACACAGTGGGCCATAGACTGTGAGCCTGATTATTCCAGGGTGAAGGCAGAATGAGCATTAGAGATTGATATATCTTCCTATGGTCAAGAAACGGCCCTTACTCAAAGGGGAATGTATGGTTTTATATTTCTTTTCCTTCTCTTTTGTGTTTAAATGTATTAATACTACTGAATATCCAGTCTGTGGCCTCCAGAAATACCTTGTGATGGCACTTGTGGAAAGGGCATGCCAGGAAAGGACCCACTGGTTGGATGGCCTTGGTGGCTGGTGGTGTTTATCCCCAAGAATAGCCACAGAGTAGGAATTCTAGAAATGCCATATGCTGCCCTGTTTCAGTTGCTTATGTGTGTGTTTTGAGATTAGTTTTTAAGACTTATTAATTAGGTGCACACAGGGGACCTTGTAAGTGCTTAATTACCCATGTGTTCGTTGTATAATGATGTCCAAAGGCATCTTTTCATTTCGTTCATGGTTTCTTCACATTTCTCTGTGACTGGGTTAGAGCTGAAATACCCTTCTGAGATACAGTATTTCTTCTGGGATTGGTGACTGTTGTTTTTTTCAGAAGGCATTAAAAAACAAACAAACAAACAAACATAACCCCCCAGTACCTACAGTAATTCTTTAGAGAAAGAGCCGGAGAAGAAAGGGCTGAGGCAGGAGTAGAAAGTTGAGTAAAGAAGAGGTTTGGGCAAGATGCAGAGAGACCTGGTGGGAATAATGGCAGCATTGGCAGAGAGGGAGTCTAAGGGAAAGAGTGGGGAGACGGTGATGAAAGATGAAGACTGAGAGGTCTGCATCTAGGCCCAGGAAGGCAGAGGCATGTGGAGACAGTGACAGAGGCCAAGCTGTGACCAGAGAGGCTTTGGCAGGAAGGTAGTCTGACTTACCAATAAGAACTCAGCCATTTGCTTAGGCTGTCACTCATCCCTCTGGCTGCTGATGACCTGTGCATGCTTTTGCTTCATAAGGCTTTAATGCTCTGTGATTTGTGGTCCCACATGTGCCATTTCTGGAGGAATCTGGCTCTTAAAGGAAGGATTAGAATCTGGGTGTGTAGCAGAAAGCACCACAGAAGTGTAGGCAGAGCATCTGGGTCTGAATTCCAGCTCTGCCATGTGCTGCCATGATTGCTGTGGGAAACTTAAAGTACACTGGGACAGAGCAGCTCACCACACATCAGCCAGGAAGCAGAAAGGGAGAAGAACGAGGCAGCAACAGGATCCTGTGGAAAGATCGTTCTTGCTGTGTAAGGTGGATGATCTCTGTCTGCCCAAGCTTCTTGTGCTCAACATGGGAATATAGTGCTTCTCCCATACCTTAAACAGAGGCACATATCAGACAGTTCAGTGTGCACAAGAATTGACTTGTCAAAGGATCCAGGTATTGATACCCTGGCTCTCTCCACTTCTCATGCTTCCTGCTTACCAGGAGGTGGTGGAGGTGTGGTCTGCTATGCATTTCTTGCTATGTTGTTCTGCCTCACCATAAACTAATAGACAATGAACCCAAGTGGTCATGGACTGACCTGGCTGGAGCCGCCAGCCAAAAGTGTCCTCCCCTCTTAGGTTGTTTCTTTCTGGGTCTCTGCATCCAGCATTCATTCTCATGACTAGCCATGCCACCTGTGCTCAGCTTGATATTTTTCATGTTTATTGCTTTGCTTCTTTGCCTGGCCTGCAAGAGCTGTGATTGGCTCAGCATATAAAATCTTCAAATGTAAATATCTTCTGTTGCCTTCGATCTCAGAACTTACTAGAATCGTGTAGAGCAGGCCCACTTCCAAAGTCATGCAGTGAAGATTTTAGATAAGAATAGATCCTGTCCATAGCCCTGATCCCTCTTCCTAATTCCTGGAGACTGACCTGCGCCCTAGTGCATGCTAGCCAAGCCAACCACTGAACTATGTCACCCCCAAGTCCTGATTTGTAGCTTCTAAGATTCTATGCAAACCTAGGATTCTTGGATTAGGACCTAAGTCTCATTTGCTAAGCAAGGATTTAGTAACTAGGAAGTTCTTCAGAAAATGAAGGAAGGCAATTCTCCTGTTATTGCTTGCAGGGCTTTGGTCTCTTCTTTCTCTCCTTCAAAAGCTCATGAGGCCCATGGGAATCTCTGCAGAGAGCCCAGTTAGATCATGGACAGGCACCCTGCTCAGAGCCAGGCATCAGCTTCTTTGTATTCAAGAAGAATCCTCCGCATGGCAGGAGAGGCTTATAGGCCTTAGGAACCCATAGTGTCCAGATGCCATTAGCTGATTATCAGAAATAAAGTTCAATAATATCCTGTCCAAGGAAGCAGAGTTGGAGAGGGCTTCTTGGAAACTAGCCTTATTTTTCTGCCTGTGTGTTGCCTACGTGTTGTCAGCATGAGCCCTGGTGGTGGAAAGCAGGAAGGCAACCGAGATGCGTTTTGTCATTGGGGAAGTGCAAATGAGAAGGAACCTGGTCGTTCACTAAGCTTGCTGTCCATGTAGCTTGACTCTAGGTGTGATAACCACATTAGTGTCTTGCCCACTCAGTGATTTAGTGTTAGTGTAAATTTTATAAAATTGTGTTTGTTTCTCAGTTTACCCAGCTAACACTCAAATAATTGAGACTCTTTTTTTTTTTTAATTTTTTTTCAAGACAGGGTTTCTCTGTGTAACAGCTCTGGCTGTCCTGGACTCACTTTGTAGACCAGGCTGACCTCAAACTCACAGAGATCTGCCTGCCTCTGCCTCCCGAGTGCTGGGATTAAAGGTGTGCGCCACCATGCCCGACTGAGACCCTTCATATTGTTTTTAACATGGCTTTACAGCACAATCTTGAGCAGTTTAAGTCTGTTCTTGACCCATTATATTATTATGACTTTTTACCTTTTACCTTTTTACCCTCATTACCAAAATCCCCGAGTTACTTGCTTTTAAGTTCTTTCTTTGCTCCAGCTGAATCTTCCTCATCTCTCCTGTACCTCTGCCTGTGACTGAGTCTTCTCCTTCTCCTCTCTCTAACTCCTCCTCCCCTGAAGGGCAAGAAATCCAGCCCTGTTCTCTCCCCTGCTCAGTTATTGTTGCCTGTAAGCTGCTTTATTGGCATATCAGGGAACAATTGGGGAGCAGTTTTTATACAATATTGAGATAGGAGATTCTCAGAAGAAGTATTCCAACCAGATATGGGGTGGGAGGGAGAAAAATCAGCAGTTGAATCACATAATAATTTTACACCTGCAATCTAGTCTTTGGGCCAGCTGCTCATCAGAGAGTTCATGGGTTACTTGTTCAGTATAGACCTCGATGCAGGTACTTCTAGACTGGAACTAATTCTGTTGCACCAAGAAGCAGTGCCAGGCCACTTATTCTTCCACGGCAAGAGCCAAGCCACATCACAACACTGAATCATGCCCCCTGCCATAGTCATAACAGGGAAGCTTTCAGGATATCAGTGTCATTAAAGTCAGGCAGGAGAGACTGAAGCCCTTTGGGCCCATTTGTAGACTGATGCCAGTGTCCTCTTTTGTGTTGCAGGTGCTCACATCATGCCGAGCCTTCCTCCTGTCAACGCGTGTGCCCACCAAGGTAAGCAGTGATGAGTTCTTCTGAGAGGATTGGCAGACACACTCAGTGTACACCCATGCGCACACTCCTGCACATATCCACAGACACTCAAATGAAGGGGCATCCAATCTTTGACATTTTCATATGATGTTGTTGTCTCCATATATGTTGAGTCGCCTTCACAGTTGTGGAATACATGCTGCCTGTAGGTTGGACAAGCCTGCTCCAATGAACATGCATTCACAGGTCCGCTACACAGACAGAGCATTTAGGCTGCTGGGTCTGGAATTATCTTAGCATGTGTGTTTTGTTTCATTCCTCTCCAGAATGCCCCTAGAGGTTGTCATTTTCATTTCCTTTCAACTCTCTGTGTAAAGACAATCGAAGAAAAATAGTGAAACATGTTGTGTTCATGTCCCCAGGCACTTGGTCCCAGGCATTTTCCCCCCCTCAGTTGTGCTGTGTCAAGTCCCTTTCATATTTGCTTCAGTTCAGTAGTAGGTAACAGCTTTATTCAATCAGGTTTTGACATGTTGGAAATAATCTTCATGATTATTAAGGGTCATTGCAGGGTTGAGCTCTGTAACCTGCTCCAGTCTGCCTGTGAAAAAGAAAAAAGAACACTTCAAACTCTCCTCCTATCCCCTCTCCTCTCTCCTTCCCACTCTACCTCTCCTTCCTTCTTCTCTTCCTCCCTCCTTAACTTCTTCCCTTCTCTTCCCCTCCCCTCCTCCCTTCTCTTTCTCTCTTGTCTCCTTGCCTTTCCTCTTAACTTTTCTACCCTCCCATCTTCTTCTCTTTCCTCCTATTAACCTCCTATCCCTCTTTCCCTACTCCCCCTTCCCCTTCTCTCTTTCCTTTTCAAACCTCTCCTCCCTTTTTTCCACCTTCCTTTCTCTCCTTTCTTTCCTTCAACCCTTCACTCCTGCTTCTCTCACCTCTTCCCTTCCCCCCCTTTCTTTCCCCCTCTCCCTCCATTTTTCCTCTCTCCTTCCACTTTTCCCTCTTTATTCCCTTCCCCTTTTCCTCAGTTCTTTCTTTGGCCCCATACTCCCTATGTACCCAAGGTTGACCTTGAACTCACAGCAATTCTCCTTTCTCAGGTTCCCAGGTGTGAGTTACATGCTAAGCTCCAAGTTTTAACTTTGACTAGCTTCTCTAGGGAAAAATGCTTTAGATTCCAACCCATTGCCATGTAAAGTGATATATATTTACTGTATTATAAACTAATCAGTTACTATGGCAATGAGGTTGGATTAAACCCTCTGTAAAATACCTAAAGTAGAGCTGGTGTGGGATTGGACTCCAGTAGCATGAGACAGGAGGATCTTGGGTTCCGGGCTAGCCTGAGCTACATAGTAGGCCTTAAAACAGGAAAGGGGAAGAGGCACTGGGTTTTTTTTTTTTTGGGGGGGGAGACATCCTAGAAGGCAGTAAGTAGCAAAGCTAATGCTGCATTATTACAGAGGGAGATATTTTGGGCTTGAAAAAAACCGCTTGCCCTTATGAAAGGAAGGCTCCACAGCTGAGTGCGGTGGTTCCTGCATGTGATTCTAGCACTAGGGTGGCAGAGGCAGCAGGTTCAGGGTTTGAAAGTTGTCCTCAGCTATAAGATGAATTCCAGGCTAACCTGGGCTACATAGTGCATTCAAGGCCATCCTGGGCAAGATAAGAGATACTATCTGGAAAAGAAAAAAAAAAGAAGACTCCTGGGCAATATTTGGGTAAACATCTCAAATGCGTAGACATATGCACACAATGGAGTCACACGTCTGTGCTTACTCATGAAGAAATAGCTAGGCAGGATGACACACCTGCAGTCCCAGTGTTTGGGGGAGCTGGAAACCAACAGCCCATTGCTGCTCCTGGGCTGTATGGTGAGTACCTGCCAGCTTAAACAAGAATGGGAGAGAGGTGGTGGGCAGGGGGGAGGGCTTATGTGGTGCTGGGGGTGGGACCTAGTGCCTCATGCATGTTAGGCAAGCATTCTAACCAACTGAGTTACACCCCCCTCCCTGCCTTAACCAAATCTACTAATAACCCAAGGCTCTGAGTGAGGCCAGGTTCAGCCTGTCAGTCCGTCCACCTCCTGTTGGTTCATCTGACTTCAGGTTGTTCTTCAAGGGCCACCTGCAGTCTCCCAGGCTTTCCTGGATCTGCTAGCCCAGTGAAACCCCTTGTGTGGGCACAGTGTCAGCATCTTAACTGTGGTCCAGTCTCAAAAGACAAATTCACAAAGTGGCAGGTTCCCACCACATGACTGACACCAGCCCAGTGTTCATGGCTGTGCACCCACCATGCATCTGTTGGATTTGATTACAGTTGAGGGTCCAGGGTGTGCTCTCTGTGTAGCAGCTACGTCAGGTACTTTAAGCAACAGGCCTTTTCCATAGCAGTGGATATGGGGTATACAAGGAGGGAGTGCCTGGGAGACATTAGAAGCCAATGGAAGTGAGTTATGAGAAAATTGACACCCTGAGGACCACACGCTGTTACTCCACACAGAGATAGAGTAAGAAGCATGGTCTAGAACATGCCTATCCTCACCTACAAAGCGGGTACCTTCAAATGCTCTTATTTTATTTTTTGAGACAGGGTGTCATGTACCCCAGGCTGGTCTCTGACCTCCTTATCATTTTGCCTCTCCCTCCCAAATGCTATGATAACAGCCATGTAACACCACACCTGGTTGATGTGGTGCTGGGAATCAAGCCCTGTGCTTTGTGCATACTGGATAGGCACTCTGCCAACTGAGCCATATCCTTGACTCCAAGCTCTCCATTTCAAAAGTGATTTTAATTGGAAGCCAGAAGCTAGAAGCCCTGCCATATCAGTCATTCATCTGTTAGGCTTCACTCAAAGCTTTAGCACTGCACAGAAGAGTGGAATGTCAAAAGTATTTATGTATTTTTAAGTGATAGAGGTAGGCAAGTATGCCTTTTTAGGACACATTTTTCTGCTGTACTTTAAAGAGTTTAACTCAGATAAAGATTTTGGTAATATTGGGTAAAAAAGTCACTGTAATTGAATATTTCAAAATAGGGGCCTCCAAGGTGCTTGTACCTCATAGAAGATAAGGCATCTCATTCCTCTTTGAGTTTCCATTGTGGCACATAGTAGGCTGTTTAGAAGTGTTGACTAAGTGAATATGAGAGAATGAGTTCATTTACTTATTCTCATATACACCCCCTCCAGAGAAGTCTTGCTGTGTAGCCCAACTGGCCCTGAATTCGTGGTACTCCTCCTCCTCAGCCTCCTGAGTTCTGAGATTACAGACATCAGCCACCACACCAAGTTCTACTAGTCTAGTTCCAGACATCACTGTGCCTCTGGGTGTTTAACTTGAGATCTTCTGCTTTAGTAGTTTGTCCTCCTTGTGTACCTTGGCACAACATACCAGCAGGGGGCTGAGTTCAGCCCCTGTGGGTTGATTCTGCGCTTGTTCCTTAAGCATGACAGCTGGCCCTCTATATCCGTTGGTTTCACATCTGAGGATTCTATTATAGGATCCAAAATATGAAAACATAGTGCTTCCCTGCACACATTTTCTTTTCGTTTTTCCTTAGGCAGCACAGCACTGCTGTTTATACCATACCACATTGTCTTGGGCATTATGAGGGCTGTAAAGATGACTTTACATATTTAGGAGGATATATGTAACATGCACAGTGTGCCCTGGTATAAGGAACTTGAACATCTGAAGATTGTGGTGTCTTTGGACATTCCTAGTGTTCCCCAAAAGGTACCAAAGGATACACATGTGTTTCTAGGTTTAATGAGAGATGAGGCACACACCCGATCCGGTCGGCTCCCATTGTCTTTCAGTCTCACATCCTGTGACTATTTGGTGTAAGTGAGACGAAAGACTGCAAAACTAGGAGGAAGGTTAGTGATCTTAGATAGATCAGGGAATGTGCTCCAGGCTGGGGGATGTTTAGGACGGAAATAGGAGGTGATCACAGGAGGGGAAATGAAGGGGGGGCTTCTTAATTGAATGGAGGCAGCTGAATGGTAGGGCATTGTTCTGGTTTGCACATTCTGGAGTTTGTGCTTAGCATCATAAAGTAAAAATAAATAAATAAAATATAAAAGAAATAATTTATGAAAACACAGAAAAAGAGTAGCTTTGTTGTCTACATACCTGCCATTAAACATAGCTTAAGATTCATAAATATATTCATCCAAATCCACCTAAAACATGAATTTTATGGATCTTTGGGAAGAAGGTGACTTTAGTGGGCAGTCGGAGTGTGGCCCAAAAAGGAAGGCAAAAGGTTAGATGAAAAGGTCAGGCCATGGGGACTGAGGCTTTGTGAAGCAACATTGTGGAGAAAGGGGGGGAAGTGTGTATTTGGTGGCTTGGTGTCCTGTAGGCATTTGCCACTGTATATACAGTGGAGGTGAATGCAGGCCTTTCATCTGTTTTGAGCCTGGAGGACTCAGGTATGCCACTTCCTCTCTTCTTCTTGTGAGCTGGGTAATGCCTCTTTTGAGATATGATGAGTCTCAGCTCTGCTATGGTGGACAGAGCTTACCAAGCAGCCTGTCCTCAGAAGACGCACAAACTTTACTTAGCCTTGAGGTAGTTCTGATTATAGTATGTTTTGAACCTCAAATGATATGCTTTGAAGCCCTCATTACAGGTCTCTGGTTCCCCTTTCTCCCTCATTACAGCTCGAGTTAACCTTCAGCTATCTGGAGATTCAAGGAGTCATCTGCCACAAGCCAGCTCAGGTGAGTATGAGCTCTTGGAGCCTGTCATTGGGAGGTCACATCAATGAAGTTTTTTTTTTTTTTTTTTTTTTTTTTTTGAGACTAAACAGCACAGCAAGGGAAGAGTAGATTTTTAGGGAGGAGAGACTACAGAGGCTGTGTGGGTATTGGTGAGGAGCTCATTTTGATAAGAAAAATGGTAACTGAGAGAACTGATCAGCTCCTGCGGTGGCAGCGGCTGTGCAAATGCCTTGCCCATCTGGCATGCTTTGTGACAGATATCAACACTTCAGGAGCCAAAGCTTCATGGCTTGTGTAAAGGGGTACTAAAGTGCCCCTCACCCCAGGCAAGGCCGGCCTCAAGTTCTCAGCAAACCTCCTGCCTCAGCCTCCTAAGTATGGGGAACACAGGTGTGAGCCACGTGCCTGGCTTTATGCAAATCTTTCTTGGAAGGAAGTGATAAGTGATTTCTTTTTGGTGCTTCAGAGCTGACTAAAAATAGTTTCATTTTAGCTATAAGTTGCTGCAGTGAAGTGTAAGATCCGATAGCTTTTGGCATATATATACCCACAAAACTGTTAGCACACTCAGGATACTGAATATATTCACCTTCCGTCCCCACCCTTCTGCAGTCTCTTGCAGGCACCTGCTTTCTGTCACCACAGAGTGGGTCACACTTCATAACGTTTCATATGGATGGAATCCTACAGCTGGCAATATTGCCTTTCTCATTCAGTTTAACTATTTCGAGGTGGATTTATTGCATGTCTCAGTGGATTGCTGCTTCCTATTGCTGAGTGGTGTGCTTCATGGCTATGTCAGTTTGTCTATCCTTTAAACTGGCGCTGGACAGTGTGTTGTTTTCAGTTTTCACTGTTTAAGGAACAGCTGCTATCTGCATTTATGTTCAAGTCTTTGGACATGTTTGTGTGGGTCCCTGAAGGTGGCGTGGCCAGCAGGGGGATGATCTGGGTGAAGAAAGAGACTTGGTTTAGGCCGACTTAGCCAATACTGGGCCAGCACTGGAGTCTGACACGCGGTCGTTTATTTTAGCCATATTTAAGCGAAGCACAATTTTGGAAAAAAGTTTTCTGAGGACAATTAACTTAGTCCCATTTGTACAACAAAACTTAGTATATATTTACATTAAAACTAATGTAAACATGTAATGTAATGATCAGTTGTGTTGACTCAGAAACGATGCTCAAGGTAAGGGTCTAGGGAGAATGACTATGGTAAGCATAATGCCTGTGGGGAATCAAGATTGGTTTGGCCCTAAGATAATATAGAAGAAGTTACTTGGGGCATTGAAAAGTACAAGTGGCATCACACATAGGATGAATTTTATGGACTAAGAAACAAAGCTCAATATTTATGGAGGAAAAGTCTGGGATAGTCAAACATATTATTCTGGGGGACATAGTTGTAGCCTGGCCCTACAGAGAGCAAAGGATCACCAGGTTGTAAGCTCCATCCTTTCCCAGAATTCTGTGTGGAAGACAGGCAAACATCTTCCTTTGAGGAGACAAGCCTGTGTGTTAACTTCCCTGGCTTTTCCAGTGCTTTCGTTTTCCATGAGCACGCATCTTAGCAGAGTGGCGGGCTCCCCTGGTAGGTGTGTTTAGTGCTGAGTACTGTCAACCTGCCCCCGTAGAAATTGGCACTATTTTAGGTTGCCACCAGAGACTTACTTTTTTATATCCCCTTGAGCATAAGTAAGATCTCTTTTTTATTTTAGCCCCTTTAACAGGTGTGTAGGTTTTATTTCGTTTCTTCCTCCTCCAATCACCTTACTGTCCTCATCTGGTGCAGTCAGCGTTTCTTACAGAGTTCACTGTTTTCTCTAGAGATGGTGTCATCATTTGTGTGACTATGGATAGCTTTTATTTTTCTTGTCTTTCCTTCCAGGTGGAAGGTACTCCTGAACTTTATGTGCTCCTACACATCTTGTTGGATGTATTAAGAATTCATTACTGTGACTTCTTTTTACCCTGGACATTTCGCAGAGCTATCTTGCAGTGAACTACCTTGTAGAGAGAGGGAATGTTTCTCTGTGAAAGACCAGGCTTACTTGCCATTTCCAGTGAAAACAGAAACCTGCACAGACACATGGTTCTTGTATTGTGTGTGTGGGGGGGCATCCATCTGAATCTCTCCATGTCCCTCTCAGGAACATTGAGGTCTGGGGAGTCTCTCATGGTGCCCACACCTCTTTGCTATGCCATTCATTAACTTTGTGAACAAGGTTCTTTCTGGCTCCAACCAGCATCTGTGGAACAGTAACAGGCAAAGCCATTGACTTCCAGGTAGGGTAGAATCAAGTCTCAGACCTCAGTAGCAGTGAGCCAGCACCTCTAGGACAATGCTGAAGAGAAGTGGCTGGTGCAGATGTTCCTGTCTCATTCCTGATCTCTAAGGGAGACTCATTCTTTCACAATGAGGTATGGCATTAGCTATAGATTTGCTCTGTGAATGATTGTTACCTAGCTAGGGGCATTCCTTTCTATTCCTAGTTGAGTTTTTATCAGGACCAGGTTTGGATTTTGTCCAGTGTTTTTCTCTATTTCTGGAGATTGATGGACTTTTTAGGATTTCCCCCCCTTCCCTTCCAGGAGCAATTGTATTTATTTATTTATGAATATTGAATCTTTCATTCCTAGGACATTCTTTGTGAGCCATACCTTTTATGTTACCTTTTTATATATTTATATTAAATTGAAAATATAATTGTTTTGTGATCTTATATTATGTTTATCTTGCTATATTCACCTATTAGATAAACTAATTTTCTTTATCATTTCCATCATTTTCTATGTGAATGCATTTTTAATTTTATTAAATTACATTTAATTTTTTTACAATATTATGTTATCTATTGTTCTTCCACATATGTTATAATATGCATTTATATATCTCACTTATGTATTACCTATATATATTCTGTATGTTAAACTTTGGGAAGGAGTTTTTGCACTGCTGTTTGAAATACTAGTTTTCCATTTTCATTTTCTCTTTTCTTCTCCTAATTTATGTTAGCATGATTATAGAGTTATCATATGAACTGGGAAGTAGTCTCTGTTCTGTATCTCTCCTTTTATAAGAGCAGAACTAGCATTAATTCTTCCTCAGACATTTGGAAGTTGTCTTTGCTTTGAGGTCACTTCATCATTCTCTGAGTGGCTCATGGTGTTCACTTGTGGTATCTGTAGAATTCATTCCTGATATTGATAACTTGGTATCCGCTTTCTCTTTGTGTTAGTTTTGTTAGATGTTTACTTTATTAATTGTTTCAAAAGTGTATTTTCTGGTTGAATTGCTTTCCTGTCACATCGGTTCTTTCTCTGATCTTTGTTTTTATATGTGACTATTTTACCTCTTAGCAGCATATGTGTGTTTAGGTTGTTGCTAATGCTCTTAAAAAGAAGTTGTCAAAACTGTCATTTACAACAGCTGAGATTACATACAAATCCTTGGAATTTTTCCATAGTTCAGCTGAGAGCAATATTTTATCATTCTCCAGAACCTATTTGTGAAAAAAAAAATAATCACAGCAACATATGCTTGCCCAAATGGCCAAACATATGCAGGAGTGAGTCGTCACTCCTGAGTGATGGTGTAGTGATGTCATCGGAGGCTGGTCTCTTATTGAGGAGTGTCTGTTTATGATTCAGGGCTTGGAGTGGGAGCAGAGGGCATTAGTGAATGTCAATGCCACATTTATATTGAAAGTGGGATTTGACTGTGGTATTTAATTATGGAAAAGATGTTAGCACACCAAGAGGAAGTTTCCCCTGTGGCTACAGGAGTTGACCATTCCATAATCTGTAGTCTTGTCACCTCGGTATCTTGGCCACTCAGAAGAACTGGGTAGGCAGCTGTCTGCTTCAGCCACAGAGCTGTTCTGTCACGGGGAGTTCCTGACATGTAGTTCTTAGAGATTCTGTGAGCACTACCCAGCAATGCTTGGTGGGAGATGAATCCAGAGCGGAACAATGGCAGCCACGGTCCTGTAATCTGCAGTTTAGACTGCAGTGCCAGTTCCCTAGTGGCACAGAAGCTCTGCTGGGTTTCACACTAGTGGCCTCTGGTGTGTACAAAGTACAGATGCCCAATCAGCAGCCTCCTCTCTCCCTGTCACATCACCCCCAACCCTTTATATCTGTGCTCACATCTACAACATTTAGGGCAGTTAGGATTAATAAATCTGAGTGGTTTGTTTGTTTTACATCAAGTACACAATTTGGTTATCTGTGTCCTGAAGATTGAGACTCAGTCGCCCATGTAACCCCAAGGGAAGATCAGTTAACTTAGCTTGAGAGCCTCACATCCCCCGAGTCTCTATATGAAGTCATAAGGACAATGACATCTGTTGGTTGTGATCACAATCTAACCGTTGCTTTTTAGTAAAGATTTTATTTTTATTTTTATTAGAGAGGGAGGCAGGAAAGGAGAGAGAGAGAGAGAGAGAGAGAGAGAGAGAGAGAGAGAGAGGGAGGGAGAGAATATGAATGCTCACATAGGCACTTGCCTTTTGGATGCTAGAAGATAGGATCAGATCCCCTCAAACTGGAGTTACTGGTGGTACTTGGAGTGGGTGCTGGAAACCAAGTCTGGGTCCTGTGGAAGAGTGGCAGGTGTTCTTAACCAACAACAACATCTCTCCATTCCCTACAGTCTAACCTTGATTATGAGTTCTTATTAGCATTCTGGGGTCATTCAACTTTTGTCACTGCTATTTTTGCCATTTAAGTGTGGTTTGTCAATTCAGGTAAAATGCTTGGAACAGAATGTAGTGTCCTGTGTATGAATGAGTAAATATGTTACTGAATTAGTGAGGTTTGCTTTAATTGTTGCTCTTTGCCTTTTTTTTTTTTGTGGAAATCTAGGGTACAGAAATCTTACTTTCAAGTCTTGATGATGTCACCACACTCTTGGTGCTTATGGCCTTGCTCCTCTAGACCCTGGAAGTTTTATATTTTAATCTGCAGCTCAACCCCGGCTGCTATTATTATTGTTGTTGTTGTTATCATCATTGTCGTCAAACTAAAATATTTGCTCTGTCACAGTGACACAGGTAAGCTAACCGCTGCAAAAGTTTATTGACTGTGGTTTAGTAAAAAATGTTGCCTATTGCTGGGCCCAGTAGGTCTGTAATATAAGCTACTGGGTGCTGAGGCAGGTGGGCGGCAAGTTCAATACCTGCCAGCACTGCAGTGTGAGTTCAAGTTGGGCTCGAGTGATCTTATGAGTCCCTGTCTCAAAATGGCAAAGAGGAAGAGGCTGCACCTTAGTCGATAGATAGGATGCTTGCATTTGGTTCAGTCATCAGGAGTAGAGAGATGGTGACTTGCAATCTCTGGTAATTTTAACTAAGGGCCTGCAAGATCAAACTTAGGACTCTGTGAACACTAGGCAAGCACTTTCCCAGTTACTCTTTTATAGGGGGGAGTCGAGGTTCCGAGTTCGGCCCTGTGAGGTGTTTGAACATTTTGTTTCTGCTCAACCTGAAGCAGAAGGAAGCCAGCATGTGACAGACATCTCTTTTTGTTGAGGCCTTGATGTGTTGGGTGGTTCCACCTTGGTGGCTTTGTTGCAGACTTTACATTATGCAGAGGTGTTGACATCTCCAGCAGGGCTTCGTAAGCACCTTCCTGTCAGGTTGGGTTTGAAGGCTCATTTCTTCCCCCACTGGTTGCCCTTTATCTTCCCTGTCTTCTTATTCAGTCCTGTGTCATTAGGGATGGTTATGTGTGAAGATCAAGCAGAATTAGAGTAGGCTAATTATGAATCACATGCACCCAGACTGTGAACTGCATAGAAGTGAGGAATGTGAAGGGACCCTCACAGACAAATATAATCACCAAGGCTGGGGGGCAGGTGTCAAGTGCAGACACACTATGGCCTCTAACTTGATCTGGCTTTAGAAATGAGCATGTGAAGTCCAAGAGCCCAGTGTTTGGCAGCAGGTTCTTGACTTAGTGTCCTCCTGGACACAGTGGAGTCTGGTGGGAAACCAGCTACCAAGCAAGCTTCCCTGTGAAGTTGGACTGACTGTTCTGGGGTCATGTATCTTCTGGACCGTTATATACAGGACAGGTTTGGACTTAGCCTAGAGAATTTTCTTCCACCCACCTCTCCTGCTTCCCCCTCCTATCCCCTTCCCTCTCTCCATTCCTTGTCTCCTCATCCTCTTTCCATGCATATCCCAGGCTGACCTTCGGTTTCAGCCTCCAGAGTGCTGAGATTAAAGGCGTACACTACCACACTTGAGCCTTTTTTCTTACTGATTTTATATTTTATAATTTATGGCTTTGTGTGTATGTGTTTGTGTGCATCCACCTATGCAAACGTGTGTGGATACATGCCACCATGTACTTGTGGAAGTCAGAGGGCAACATTTGGGAGCTGTTTTCCTACTTCCACTCCGTGGGCCCTGGAGAACCAATTCAGGTTGTTAGGTAAGATGGCTCGCACCTTTATGTACTGAGCAATCTTACTGGCCCTCTTTTCCTTCCTTCCTTCCCTCCCTTCTTCCTTCCTTGACACCCCCCCATTTCTTTCTTGTCTGTATCCCCTATTATAGTTCAGGTTGACCTGAAACTTAATGCATAGCCCCGGATGGCTTCAACTCATGGTGATCCTCCTGCTTCACCCTCCTGTGCTGGAATTATAAGTGTTTGCCAGCAGGCTAGCTTCTGTTATCAATTTTTTGAATGCTGTGTTGAAGCTCCTCTTTGTCCCCTTGCTAGGTGGCACTGAGTGCTATCCCTCTGAAGTTTCTCTGAAAAAGTTTTATAGCACTGTGAGAACCATTAGCTGGAACTCATTACTTCAATATATTTTCCATTCCTTTCCTCCTTCCCAAGAATACATTGATTTAGATTATTATTTTCAGTTTGGCTAATTATACAGAAATCTAAAGCAAACTGCAAGCATTGCTTTGTTACTATCCCTGGTTAATTGCACATGGAATTCTGTTTCCTTTTTATACACATTCAAGTTGACAACAGGGAGCAAATGCTTAGGATGCTTTGGTACTGTGATGGTCTCATCTCAAAGAACTTCATTGTGCATGCCTACTTAGAGAGATAAGTTAATGCCATGTTTTAGGAAAGTGATTAGTGTCTTTCTTGTGAAATGGTCTTATCATCAGCATGTTGCCTGTTTTGTGGCTTACCCTCCTTTCAGGTGGATTTAAACGCATATATGGGACTAGGTGAAGAATACAGCTCAGTTCTTTCTGGTGTCTCCAGCCCATTTTTGCTATTAAGCCTAGCAGAAGATTTTGTTGCCTTGTTGTTTCAGGTTTTTTTTTTTTCCCTTATTCTCTCTGCTCAGAGAGTTTAACTTTTTAATGATAACTTGAGTTTTCCTTTGATTCTAGTAAAAAGATTATTAACTTTTATTTAAGCATCTTAGAAGGTTTCTTATCTTAAAAACATACTTAAAAAAAAAAAGAAGAAGAAGATGAAGTGACAAGTGGATGAAGTCAGAGCTACCACAAGCTTGGGCTGATGTTTCTCAGAATAGGAACAGACTCGAATGTGATTATGGTCAACTCACCAGGGAGCTCTACTCCCACCAGTTTGGCTTGTGGGATCCCGATCAGTTTCCTGATAACATCCTTGGTCAAGAGCAGAGAATAAATGAATGGATCCTTGCTTGCTTATGCTCAGCTCCATTTCTCCCATCTTATATTGTTCAGGAATTCCTGCCTAGGGATTGGTACCACTCACAGTAGGCTGACCCTTTTCACATCAGTTAATAATCAAGACAGTCCATGACAGACATCCTCACAGCCCAGTCTGACCCACACAATTCCTTACTAAGACTCTTCCCCAGTGGTTCTAGACCCTGTCACACTGACAGTTAAAAGTAACTACCACAGACATCTAGGTTGGTTCTATCTGTTGGCTATGGAGAACATTGCAGCAATAAACATGCGCAAGTATGTGACACATTGACTCAGCATCTTTTAGGTGTATTCCCAAGAGGGATACAGCTGTGTGTCTCAGTGTGGTTCCGGTTTTAGTTTATGAGAAGAACACGCTGCAGTGACTTGCATTGTTGCTGTACTAGTTTATATTCCCACCATTGAGATGCTTCTTCCATGCATCACTTTATATTATTAGAGCGGGAAGAAATTAGGCTCCTTGTTAAGTGTGCTGCTTGTTCTTGCAGATGGTTGTGGAGACTGAGAAGTGTAACATGCCCATGAAGATGGCGTCCCCCGAGGATGTGAGTGATGTGCTGGCTCACATTGGCACCTGCTTGCGGAGGATATTTCCAGGCCTTTCCCCACTGTGAGTTCCTGTGGAGGAGCAAAGACTTGGTTCTTCATCAGATTCACAAATGTGAAAATACCTTCCTCTCGTCCTTGTCCCTTTTCTTCTTCTTTTCTCAGACCTCGTAGACCACCACCACCAGCAGCAGCAGCAGCAGCAGCAACACTACCACCACCACCTCCTCCTCTGTTACCACCCCATCCCTATCACCACGGCCTCCTTTTTATCCTCCTCCTTTACCACCTCATCTTTCTCTTCCTGAAATCTGTCTTCCTTTTCTTCTAACTCTTTTTTTCTGGGTCAGGGAGAACAAGAAGGTTGATGGTGGGGCATCTTACTACATAGCCCAAGGCTGGTCCAGGATTCTCAGCCAATTTTCTGCATTAACCTCCAAGTAATGGGATTATAGGTATGAGTCACCATAATTGGTTTTAGGACAGTGGTTTAGCTAACAGAGTTCATGTTTGGGGTGGGGGGTTATGTAAGCTGTTGAAATGAGATTGGCTGAGGTTTTACAATATAGATAGATGTTTCTGTCAGAAAACTCCAAGTTAAGATGCTTTCCTGATGGGAGGATGTGTTCCACAGAATGTGGGGAATACCTTCCCATTACCAGCTGAGCATGCTGAGGGGTGCTGGAGAGGCTAAAGCATCAGAAGTATGTATGGTGATTTGTGATGGGCCTTTCCTGATGGTGGGAGGGAAGCTCAGGCAACTCTTGTCCATTTTGGAACTTGAAGGAAAGTAGGCCAGCCTTAGGAAAACAAATCTTTTTGTCTTCACAGCAGGAGGATAAAGAGGCCATTGAGGTTAGGGACTCTTTCAGTTGCTTTATGCTGAGGGGATCTGCTAGGTTCTTATTTCTTCCCATCATAGACAAGCTAAGTGAGGAGGCTGGCCCTCCGCTTCCAGTGGTTTATTTTAGAAGCATACCTGGGATAGCTGGTTGCTGTGACTGCAGTGTGTGCCTGGCCTCATACCGGTACAGGGGAAGGGAAGCTGGGGTTGTTCCCTGCCCACTGCCTGTAGCATTTCAAGTCTTGAGTGTTTGCAAGGAAAGTACTTGCTGGTGTCCAGTCCCAGCGTGCATGCTTGCAGAGGCATGGGCCTTTAGGGCAGCCTGGGAGGTGAGGAATGAGTCCCTGCAGTGGTGGGGAAGCACTCAGAAGGGAAACATTTTCTAGAGTGGTTTCCAGGCCACCCTGAAATAGTTGATTGTCCTGCCAGCCAGGTTCTTATTTTCTGTTGCCCAAGGATGAAGTGAGCAGACTGTGAAGGATGACCAAAGGAGAACTTTATTAACAAAGGATTCACAATTGTGTGGAAAAGGAAAACCAGTCGCCCAACAGGAGCGGAGTGGCGCCTCAACACAATAGAGAGATTTGAGTTCTTGCTTTGCAACAGGATGCAAAAAGCAAGAACTTGCAGAAAAGTGTTAGGAGTGTCAGGGCCTCCCACAGGCTGGGGGTAAATGGAACTGGAACAGCAAGTCTCAGAGGCCCCAGCAGGAGCAAATTCTACCAGAAGCCACAATTTGAATCTTTGAGACTGAGTCAGGAACCAGTCACTCTGCTTCTAGCCAAGACATAGTGGTTGAGGTAGAAACCAATCACCTAGCCTGCAGCTGCAGGTCTTGGAGGTTGGAGAAGTAGTAGCCAAGGGGCAGGGAGTCTGTCTCCAGTGGGTCTTGAAGGCAGGAACAAACAGTCTTTCATTTCTACTTCAAGGAGCTCTATACAGAGTTTGACCATTAGAGCCCTTGAACCCTATAACTTAAACCCAGATGGACTGTTATTGGCTCTTGTCCCCCGGGCATATATGCAAATTAGGTATAGTAAGGGACCAATCAGAGAAGAGCTGCCAATCCTGGAAGAAAGAGGGAAACCTAAAGTGGCCAAAAGAGTTCCCTTCCCATTGAGGTGTGGCTTCCTTCTTCCACAGAAAGGGGTAGGGTAGCAAGTACAAAGAAAGGGTGCCATGGGATGGTCATGCCTTGAAGTTTGAAACAGTGTCTCGTGGCTGTGGCAGGGTTGCTGTCACTACTGCACAGGGGCTTCTGCCATGATCTTTACCTAAATGTGGTCTTCTGTCGTAGTTGGCTTCAATAGATTGTCACTGGAGCTGTCCAATCATCAGCATTGCAGGCTGTCAAATTCAGCTGATTCCCTTGTGCCCTTTTTTGTTTGTTTGTTTTGTTGTTATTGTTTATTTTTCTTTTGTTTTGTCTTTGGTGTGAGTGATTTCTGCTCTTCCTGCTGGCTGTTACTACATATTGTAACGCATTGTTACTTCAGTAATAATGGAGACTCCTACATCACCAGCATCAGGAGGCTGACCATGCAGGGAAAACATGAGTTCTCAATAGCTTAAACTTTCCCTAAATGTGTTGTTAGCAGTGAAGGGACAGAGGGACAGCTCTACCTTGTCACCCTCAGCAGCCTGATGAATCTTCTTCATCTTTTAGAGATTTCCACTCAGGCAAGCTAAAGACTGGTTCCTTTGTTACAGAAAAGAATTTCAAGACTTATCTGAAGCAGAGTTGGGGTTTAGTAAAAATTGAGAGGAAGGTGCTTTTTAAAAAAGATCCAAAAGCACACCCAAGAGTGTGTGTGTGAGATTCTCAGAAAGGAACTGAGGATTATCAAAACACATTTAAAGATAAAAAGTATATTTCCAGTAGTGGTGCTGGGGTTTGAACCTGGGCCTTCTAGGTGCAAGGCTGCCACATTGCTACCTCCCAGTCTGATTTCAATTTTTAGTATTGTTTATTTGTGTGTGTGGTGAAGAACAGGTTCATGTGTGTGCCACAGCATGTGTATAGAGATCAGAGGGGAACTTATGGGAGTCCTCTCTCTCTCTCTCTCTGTCTCTCTCTGTCTCTCTCTCTCTCTCTGTCTCTCTCTCTTTTACCATCTGGGTCTTGGGGATGAAACTCAGATCTTCAGACTTGGGAACAAGCGCTTTTACCCACCGAGCTTTCTTAGCAGTCCCAGAAGAGAGTTAGGATACTGGGAATTTTACAGAACTTCAGAGCAGGTTTAGAGTTTCTGTGATTCCCTCCCTCCTTCCTTCCCTCCCTCCCTGCCTCCTCTCTCCCTTCTCCCTGTCTCCCACCTCCACCCTTTCTTTCTTATCTCACTATGTAGCTGAACCTGACTTTGAACTTTGAAATGGACATTCCTCTGCCTTAGGCTCCCACATGCTAGGTTGAGACTCTCCATTTTCTTCAGTGTCTGTTTATTTGTTTATTAATGTCCTAAGAGCTCAGGTGTGGGGATAGTACCAATTTAATTTTGGATTTGGATGTATCTTTGTTTTTTGATTTTCTTTTTTTTCCTTCCAGAGAACATTTAGTTCAGAATAGTGTTTTCAGTGTTACTTTGTGTAACTGTCCATTTGTAGCGAGATGGCTTTGATAAAGCCTTGGTTGGTTCCTTAGTCCCTGACATTCCACTGCCTCTGACCTGCATTCTCCCGTCCAGTCTGTTTGGTGGATAGGGGTTTCCTCAAGCTACACGCACTCAGTCTGTTCTGAACGAACTGCTTATCCCACTGTAAGCACTTATCACCAAAGCTTGGCTTTGTTGCTCATGGTCTTGTGAGAAGGAAGCCATGGGCTCACTGTCAGGCTTTTGATGTCATCAAGATGAGTCTTGGCAGGGTCCTTTGTCTTTCTTTTTGTTTCCCCTGTCTCAGTTCAGACCCTGTCTCTTTCTCCACTGAAGCATCTCTGTAGCTAGTCTCTTGAGCTCTTCTTTTCTGTGCAACCATCTCTGCACACCGATAGCAGTTATCTTTGTATAATTCAAGCATATCTATGTTTCGCAGAACTCTCTGATGGCTAGTGGCCTGATAAAACTGCAACTGTATAGCTTGGCCCAGAAGAGAGTTCCTTTCTTACCCTATGCTCAGCCTATTCCAGAGTACCACAGATGCGTGCACTTCCGTCCTAGAGGCTCCCTCCCTCTCTGGCTCTGCGCTGTGTGTCTGTGAAACTCTCTCCATTGGCTCACACGGACTGTCCACGTGACACCGAGATGAGCGAGTGGACATGCTCTCAGGGTAGTTTTGCTTTGGAAAAGTGCTAAATAGGAGGTAGCTTGAGGGCCCTGTGGGATTCTAGGGAATGCTTGCCAGTATTGAGAGTGGGTGATGTGAAAGCACATGGCTCCAGTGAGGGCAACAAGAGAGAAAGAGTGTGTAATTGAGCAGCATGTGACCGAGCGCATTAGAGAGCTGTGGTAGTCAGTGTGTGTATGTCAGTGTCCTTAGAAGATGAGAGAAGTAGATTCCAGGCCATGTCTGCTGGTGCCTGCCTTCTCAACCCTGGAGCTGATTGGCTGTCACTGTGTATTCTTCAGTCCCTAGTACCTGGTCTATAGGTGGCACTCCCCTGACACCCTCAGAACACTGCAGCTCAGGCTGGCCTCAGAACACTGCAGCTCAG
>CAJQZJ010033798.1:3207015-3234642 GCA_907164525.1 Lophiomys imhausi
CAGGCTGGCCTCAGAACACTGCAGCTCAGGCTGGCCTCAGAACACTGTAGGTCAAGCTGGCCTCAGAACACGGTAGCTCAGACTGACCTCAGAACACTGTAGCTCAGGCTGGCCTCAGGCCTCTGGCAGTGGAGGTACTCTGCAGGTGGAGGTAGGGGTTCAAAGTTCAAGGCCAGCCTGGCACAGCAAGAAAACCGCAACAAACAAATAAACAAATAGCCCACCAATTTATCTGTTTGACTGTAAACAAATGAAACTTTGGTTCCCAAATCAGAATTTCTGGCTTTATCTAATTATAATTATTTTTTCATCATTTTTTAAAAAACTCAGTTTTCTATATCAGCATACAAAATAATAGCAGAATAGTGGCTGTGTAATATGGTTTTTGGCATGCTTCATGATTCTTTCTTAACTGTGATATGTTTGAAGATTGGCTGTTAAGGTTGGTGTATTACAAAAGTGTTCTTTACTACTAAACAAAATGATAACTGTGAATTTCCCTATGAAGACAAACATTGATGGGAACATGGAAAAGTGTGGTTACTTTGAAGAAAAATGGTCCAAAAGACGTTTATATGGAAAAGAAAGGGTTTTACCACTCTAAGATTCCCCTTATTTTCTAAGGCAGTAGGCAGCACGTGCTGTTAGGTTGCATCATTAAGACATGGGCTGGGGCTGATGAGACAGTTCAGCAGGTAAAAAAGCTTGCTGCCAAGGCTCCTGATATGAGTTCTTGGCCACACATGATGAAAGGAGAGAACTGGCTCCCAGAGATTGTCCCCTAACCTCCACAAGCTCATGTGGTACCTGCACGCACATGTTTTCGTGTACACACACACACCATCTCCACACTGAATAAATAAATGTCATAAGAGATGCTTAAATAGTGATTATTGATGACAATTACTTCTTTGGGCTCACATTGGGCTGGAGTTTTAACTTAGTTGTTCTCTGTGGATTAAAGTAATTACGAGATATTTTTATGCCAGCAGCTTACCGAGAGGCATACATGAAGAGCTGGTATGCTTCCTGGAAGTGTTTTTGTTTTTGCCACACACAGCAATTTTTTGAGTCTTGTGTAAATTAAATGTGTCCCACCCCACCATTGGTTCATTACTAGAGCCAGGGAGGAGTCTAGGACCTGACAGTGTCCCTCAGGGCCCCTGCTCTCACAGCAAACCTTATGTCTGGCTGACACTTCTGTTTGCATGTGTGTGAGCCAAGATGCACATGGCTGCTCTGTTCTTTCATATAATTGAAGGCAGAAAACATATCAATGGAGTTTTCTCTCACACATAGATGTGCAGGTCTCGAGTAGATGCAACACCTCCCACCTTCTGGGAGCTTAGCTCCTCATTGCTTATCCATGCATGTGCTTTGCAAGAGTCTTTGGCTCCTGACATCTCAGCAAAAAAGGAAGATGAGAACTGTTGAAAACTGGAGCTGCTTGAAGGAGTCCAGATGGATGCTTCTGCCTAGCGCCTCACATAGACTTCTGTACCAGCAGCCTCTTCTCTCCCACTCAGCTCCCCTTTATTCTGGCTATGAGCGTTCTGGGCTGCTTTTGAAGTGGAAGCCTCTGCTTTCTAAGTCTGCTCGTTTTATTTTATTTTTCTCCGTATTCTTTGAATGTTATTGGCATAATTAGTTTTGTGTTGTAACAAAGCACCTTAGGCCAGGCACTTTACAAAGAAAAGAGTTGTTTAGCTCACATTTTGGAGGCTAAAACTTCAAGATTGAGTGTCCTTATCTCTCTGACCTCTGGTGAGGATGTAGGTCCCCATGGACTATGTTATGTGAGAAAGAAAGAAAGAAAGAAGAAAGAAAGAAAGAAAAAAGAAAAGAAAAGAAAAAAGGAAGAAAACAAGACAGAAATAGAGGCAGGCTCATGCAGAAAGGACCAAGCAGATGGAGTAGCTTTGCTTTAGTCAACCCCGTCTGAAGAGAACCAAGTCCCTGAGACCATCATGTTTTGTCCTAGAGTGTATTTTCCCTCTATGACTTAATTCCCTTCTACCAGACTCCACCCTTAAAGGGTCTCACCACTGCAGAATGCCACACTAAGACACAAGCGTGGGATGTATACTTAATGGAAACTACAGTAGCCAAATTTAAATTGATTTCCCCGGCATCTGACTGGTGATTTCTGTTTTTCTCTCTACCTGCTTTTGCCTCTCCAATCTCTGGCCTATGTGTCATTAGAGAAGCATGGCCTGCAGTTCTACAGAGGCAAAACAGGAATTTTTAAAGAGAAGTGTGATCCTGAATAAAGTCAAACAAAGGTGTCAAAGTTGACTCAATCTACTGCCCAAGTGCTTGGGGCTGCTTTTGGAGGCTCCGTTATTTCTTTGTGTGACATCTGGCTTCCCACTTTTAACATAGCAAAAATATTGATGCGCTAGGATGATGGTACCAGAACAAAATGAATTTTTCCAAATCAATGGATTCTGTTACACCATTTACTTTTGAATACCTTTAAAAAAAAACCCTGCTACCCCCAAATTAAAGAGCCTTGGAATTATAATGCTTAGTATGAATTTATGTAAAGTAAGGAGAAGCCATGCTATATTTGCAGATCTGGGATGCTTATGTGGGCCTTGAAGAACTTGAAGGCCTTTGATAACAGTTGAGTCTACCCGACTTCACCTTAGTCATAAATGCTGTGACGTGGCCACAGTCTGTTTGTGTTTAATATTTTGGTGTGTATTGGAGTCATCTGTGGGGGGCAGAGGAGATTGCCCAGGCAATGTGGCAGGCTCCAAAAGATTGTATCTGGAATGTATCCATCAGAAGATGTATATAACTCGGATGGTTTTGAGGGTATGGAAAGTGGTTGAAACGTACGGGGAGTTGAACTGAAGTCCTTGTGTTTGAGCACCAAGTGGTCTTCCTCAGTGGGCCATCTCTCTAGCCCCACTTACCACCAACCTTCTGTGCACAAAGCTATTAAAAGATACTATACAAGCCTGTCTTCACTGTTAGCCTTGATAGTTCAAGGCTTTCATCCAAGTGCCTGGGAACAATGAGGCAGGAAGGACTGTTGCTAAGATTTCAAGGACAGCCCGAGCTATGTAGTGAGTTCCAGGCCAGATTGGGATATACAGTAAGACCTTGCCTCAGGACTCCCCCAAATAAGTGAATAAATGAAGCTTCAGGCTTTGGGCATGGTATGTGTGAAATTCAAGTTTATATTATGCACACACAAAAATCTCCAGCTGGAAAGCCCAGAAACACTTATGGCACCAAAGCATCCCAGCCTGAGGCCCTCCCACATGTGTATTGGTTTCACCAGAACACATTCAAATTATGTCACAGTTCTGAGTCACTAGCAGCACCCACCTTTACAGCTGTTACCCTCAACTGTGCTCCCTCTCCACTTTATGGTACTGCCCTGTACCTGGAGTGTGTGTTCCCATGTTATTAGTCATTTAGTCATCTCTCTCTGATGACATAAACTTTGGTCCTTTTACTTTCTCTTTCTTGGAAGTGCTTGGGTTTGGGCTTTTTCTTTTCCCTTCTTCTACCTGTTTCTGGGAGAGGAAAAGCTCCATGGAACTGAAGGTGGCCTTGAATTCATAAGTGCAGAGAGTAGCTTTGAACTCTTTTTGCCGTTTCCTCCCAAGTACTGGGATTACAGGTGCAAGCTAATACTCATGGCCTTGGATTTTGCCTTTTTTAATGGTTTCCAGGTCTTGATTCTCTCTCCCCTCAATTCTTTTTTTGGTTTTTGTTTTGGTTTTTCGAGACAGGGTTTCTCTGTGTAACAGCCTGGCTGTCCTGGTCTCACTTTGTAGACCAGGCTGGCCTTGAACTCACAGAGATCCGCCTGCCTCTGCCTCCCGAGTGCTGGGATTAAAGGCGTGCACCACCACTACCAGGCACCCCTCAATTCTTTCTGCTTCTTAACCACTGTGTCCACAGTGGCCAACACTTCAGGAAGGCCTTATTTGCGTCCTTTACTCCTTCTGTCCCCACTGTCTCTCTGACATGCCTGCCTCCCCCTGAAGACTAGTTCTTTCTCTGTGCACATTTGGACCCCTGAAGGCTCCAGGAGAAAACCCTCAGCTGTTCAGCTTGGTATCTAAAAGCAAACAAATCAACCAACCAACCAACCAACCAACCAACCAACCAACCAAGACCTTTATTTTTGGCAAGGGCTTTGTCTGGTCCTTGGGTGTTTTTTCCTGTCCTCCCCTATGAAAGTTTGTTCAGAGCTCGGCTGCCTGACTCTTCCTCCCTGCATGGTCTTCTGTGGCACCTCACTGCCCTGACAATATAATCCAGAGTTCTTAACTTCTTTTTTGGGGGGTTGGGGGGCTTGAGACAGGGTTTCTCAATATAACAAGCCCTGGCTATCCTGGACTCGCTTTGTAGACCAGGCTGGCCGTGAACTCACAGAGCCTGTGGCTTCTGAGTGCTGGGGTTAAAGGCATGTGCCACCACACCTGACTCTTCTTAACTTCTTTAGTTTGAGTGCCAGGACTCCCTGTGGCCCAGGCGCTGCTTGGTGCTGAGTGCCCTGGGCCTCCTCTCCTTTCCCCCACTCTGCTGACTAGTTTGAACTATAGAGACTCTGGTGGGCCTGCGCTTTCTTATGTAACAGACATGCTTCCCTTTATCTGAAACATTTTTGTATCTAGCTGCAGGCTTACTGCTGCTCCTGTCCTCACATGGTGGTCTCTTTGTGTCTTCCTTCAAGTCTTTGCAAACATGTCCAAGTTGAGCATTCCTAACTGGAAAATTCAACATCTAACATGCTCTAAAATCTGAAGCTTTTTCAGCTCTGCTAGAACTCTGCCCAGCGCATTCCAGATGTTTCTCAGCTGTGGTGTACACTGAGGATGGTGTCTGCCCTCCCCCATTGGAGAGGAGATGCAGCGCCATTTCTCTGCTTACCCAACACCTCAATCTACCATTTTCCTACATTAGGGTGTTCCTGCATTGCCTGCCCACCTCCTCTCATTGAGGCAGGGTTTTACTGTGTAACTATGTGGTATTGCCTGGCCTAGTACTTGCTGTCTGGGCCAACTCTGCTTCCCCTTTCATCCATGCTCCTGCCTCAGCGCCTTTAGCCGATCTTTGGATGAATTCAGAAGTTACTCATTAAATGATCAGGATGTGATCATGGTAACAATATCAGCTAACATTTTTGAGAATCTCCCATGTGCCTGTTGTTGGTCTAAGCAATGTGTTCATTTCTGTCCGCACAGCAGCCCTATGAGATATGAGTCTTCTTACTTTCTCATTTCTGTGTCATGAATAATGACAGGTTGGGGAGGCAGGCTATGTATTTGTTTTTGTTTATTATGTGTTTGTGTATTGGCACATGTGTGTGCAGAGACCAGAAGAAAGTGGCGAATCTTCCGGAGCTGAAGTTATCGGTGTTGTGAAATGCCCAACATGTGTTCTGGGAACTGAACTCCGCCCTCTGCAACAGTAATATGAACTCTTAGCTGCTGAGCCATCTCAATAGCGCTGGGCTACATTTTTATCCACTGTGTGACTAGGCAGGAATTTTTATTATGTTTTGAGGAGGAAGAGATGGCAGGAGTGGGATCCAGGCTTGGCATCGGATGGCCCAAAGTCCAGCAGCACAGAGCCAAAGATGTGCTACTCCAATGAGAGACGGTCTATCTCCTGATGAACATTTGCACAGGGCACTGTGGATGGACTTAGAGGAGATTTGTACTTTAATTCTTCAAAGTTGGTCACATGTATTTGGTAGAAGTACAATATAATAATTCATTAAACGTAGTACTATAATAATTCATTAAATACAGTACCTTTTTTGAGACACTGTCTTATGTACTCCAGGCTGTGCTTAGATTCACTGTGTAGCTACAGATAACTTTGACATCCTCCTCACTCCACTTTCCAAGTTTGGTATTACAGGTGTATACAATTACTTCTGGCTTTCGAGGCACTGGGAATGGAACCCAGAGTTTTTCGTGCTGGGCAAGCCCTCTACCAACTAACTCAGCCACACCCATTACCCCTAGCCCTGGGGCACAATTTTCTAGGTATTGTAACAAAAATTTTGCATCAGAGAACAACATTAAAAATAATTTTTAATGCTTGTATCTGCAAGAGGAAGCGAATTGAAATATTAGTACGTTCCTGTAGATTACTATTTCCTTAGTGCTCAAGTAATGGAATTATTGTGACTAGAATTGAAGTAACACCCATCTTTGTTTAAAACAAACAAACAAAAAAGGCACAATACAAAATAAAAGTCTACATACTGTTCTAAAAACCTGATCATTGAAATGTGTTGTTGGCTTTAACCTTTCAGGAAAATCATGAAGAAAGTCTCCATGGAGCCATCTGAGCGCCTGGCCAGTCTCCAGGCCCTGTGGGACAGCCAGACTTTGGCTGAGCCAGGCCCCTGTGGTGAGCATGCATTTTAAACTAAAATGTAAGGGGTTAGATGTTCGTGCCCCTGCCAGGAAGCTGAGTCTATTCCTGGGATGCTACTGTAGAGGTACAATTAGTTCAAGGTGTAATTAGCATGTACAGACTTTAGATTGGTGGACAGAAGTCCTATATTTAAGCCCAGCCCAGCTGCAGCCTGCTGTGTATGCATCCCAGAGCTGGGGAGAAGCATCCTTGCTGCTTCTCTAGATGGAAAAGATAACCCGATTACCACCAGCCACCAGTCCGAAGCTGTAAAACGGTGATGTAACAATTGTTTCGCTGCAAACCTGTCAACATCAACATTTCTGCTTCATGCTTCAGGTGGGTTTTCTCAGATGTATGCCTGTGTGTGCGACTGGCTGGGATTTTCATACAGGGAAGAAGTGCAGTGGGTAAGTGAGACTGTGCAGTATGTCAGCGTCCCCTTTCCCCCATGTCCTTCCCCCACCACTTGTTTTGTTTATTTTGTTCATTTTGAGTATTAGGTAATAATAATCTCATTCAGATTAATCAAAAATCTGCCTGTTTCCTTATCCACTCCTCTTCAGTTGTCTGGCTTCTTTATTTATTCTCTAACTGAGTTTTGCTTTAAACAGGATGTGGATACAATTTATCTGACACAAGACACCAGGGAATTAAATTTACAAGACTTCAGTCATCTCGAGCACAGGTAAGCCCCATCTTTCTCCCTTTCCTTTGTCCCTTCCCTGTTCTCAGGGCTGTCACTCTTCTTTGCCATTTACAGACAAAGGTAACCTTCAGAGAATCCTCTATAAGGGGAATAAGCAAACTCTAAGGAGCTTTCTCATCACCACAGATGAAGTGTAGAGTGCCTCTGTGTACCCAGGACTGAAGTCCATGTTTAGAAAATGCCCGGACATTTACTGTGGACATAGTTTATAAAAGCTTCTTTGAGGACCTGGAGAGATGGCTCATCAGTTAGACTACATGTTATTTCTGGAAAGGTCCCAGATTCCTTTCCCACCAACCATGTTGGCCAGCTCATAACTGTCTGTAACTCCAGCTCACGTAGGGTCATGGAGCCTGCGCAGACATCCACACACATGTACACATATTTAAAAATCTTAAAAGTCTGTTTGATCAGCTCTCTATAAAATATATTACTGTTGTACCAAGTTACTACTTTATGATAGGATTTTGTGGTGAAAGTTTATGCTTCATTTCTAACAAATGACTTTTTGTAACAACTTCTCTATGCCTGGGGACTTTTTTTTTTAAATATATATAACACATGGTGGTGAAAATCAGTTTGTCAATGTCTGCCTGGTGATGGTGATGATGATGATGATAATGGCATGTTATAAGTAATTTTGAAAGACTTTTTTCATAGTTCTTCAACCCTGACTAGAATGGGGAAATAGCATTCTATCCCCATTCTATATAGGAGCTAGCTGAGTGGATAGAGTGCTTGCATTCAGGTTCAAAGACCTGAGTTCAAATACTCAGAACCACATAGAACAGTCAGGTGCTATAGAGACCCTAATGTGAGAGGAGAGAAAGGCAGAGACAGGAGAGTCCTTGGAAGTTTTTGGGCCAGCTAGCCTGGTCCACACAGTGGTGAACAAGGGACCCTGTGTCCTCATTTTTGTTTCTGTTGCTGTGATTAAATATCCAGATGAAAAAAAGTGGTTTAGGGAAGAAAAGGTTTTTTTAGTTTACAATTCCATGTTGCAGTCACTCTTCAGCAGGGACTTAAAACAGACAGTCACATCGCAACCACGGCGGAATGAACGGTCGTGCTTAAAGCTCAGCAAGCTTTACATGCTGCTCGTGCTACTGCTACACAGCCCAGGGTCCAAAACCTTGACTAGGTGCCAACCACACTCAGAGTGGGTGTTAACAGCTCATTAACCAAATTAAGAAAGTCCCTCACAGGCACATCAGCAGGCCAGCATGACTTAAGCATTTCTCATAGAGGCTCTTTCCCAGGTGATTGTAGACTGAGGCAAGTTCACAGTTAAAACAAACCACCATATCCTGGCTTAAAAAAGGGAATCGTGAAGTGCCAACACCATAGCTTGTCCACTGACCTCCATACACAGAGAGATATGGTTCTCACCTGTTAAATTTAGAGTAATTGTCAGCTCTTTCTTAATCTGAGTAACAATGGTGTATCTTTTTTTTTCTTTGCTTTTTTGTGACATGCAATAAAAGGAAACTATTTTTACTGACTACTTCCATTAACTCATACTCTGTACTAAGACAGTTATCTCTTTGAGAGACTGGAGAAACATTTTGTATATACATTACTATTTATAACACGAATATTGAAAAGGATTCTTCTAGGTACCTAGATACCCTAGGATGAACAGCTTATATTTCTTCACCAGGAGCATTTGAAAACAAGACTATCATTTAAGACCAAACTGTTAGTGTGACAGTGGGAGTGTTTACAGAGAATGGCAGGGTGCTGCCTTGCCTTTTCAGCTGTTGCATGTGCAAATGGCAGCCCAGCAAAAAAGGAGCTGTTTTTAGCATTATGAAATGGTTTGAACATGTGACTATCCCAAGGGAGTCTCCAGGACCCCAGGAGTGAATGGACTGTACTTAAGAGGCATATGCCCTGCAGGAGTGGAGACAGCATAGGACCCCTTAGTGCCCGGCATTTGAGGTGTTTCTGTACCTCATTTCTGGGTTGCGTGTTTAATGATTATGGCCTGTTAGTAGCTTATGCAGTTTGGTGCTGAGAATTACTGCTAATCCACTGAACTAATTGCTCACTAGTGTTCAAAAGGAAACTAAGGGAGCCATGTGATGCAGATGCCTACAATATATGACAAAGTAGCTGGTACCAAGAAGTATTTTCAGGGTCATCGGAGTCCCCCTGCAAGTGAATGTGTCCATTTCAGGGATGGAGAGTTTCCAGTTTATTTGCAAACTCAAGTTAATGGGGCAGATGCAGACCCCTACTCTAATTTGCTCAGTTAGGGAATTAAAAGGACTCTTCGGTCTGTGCCATGGCACAGTTTTTCATCTCAGAGCTTGGAAAGCAGAGGCAGATCTCTGTGAGTTCAAGGCCAGCCTGGCCTACATACAGAGTTCCAGGCCAGCTGGAGCTACATAGTGAGACACTGTGTCAAAGATATGTTCATTATGGACTATCTCATCCATGCCAGGTAATAAGTACTTTAGATTCTGTGAGCCAGACAGTCGCCATTGCAATTACAGAAGGTCTTGAATGGGATGGCTTTACTTAAGGATCTCTTGTCTCCATAAGGACATGAAAGCAGCACACAATAGAAACCATCTTGCAAATTCTCATCTTTGCGCTTTTTATGGGCCAGGGTTAGATGGTATAATTCGTTCTCTCTCATTCATGTTCATATTCATTCATATTCTCTGTTTCTCTCTCTTGCTCTCTAGTCCCTCCTTTGCCTCCTCCCTCGCTCTCTTTTTTCTTTTCTTGTCTGTGACACTTGTGTTCAGGACCTGGCTTCCTGCTGCGGCTGAGTAAGCATTCAGGGATGGGTTCCACTATGGTCCAGCTGGATTCCTCTTGTTAGCCCATGGAGAGGATTGGTAATTAGGAACTGCTAGGGAAAATGCCTGCTCGGTTAGTACATTTAGGTTCTAACATTTTATTGTAGTGTATTTAGTTTGCTTGAGCATGCTCTTCCAGTTTGTTCTGGCATAGACTGAAAAAAGCCTCCCCACACGTTTCTCATGGGGTGTCTGGAAGGGCTTCTAGCCGACGTGTTAAAAATGTAATTACACTGTAATTTGACACGGCAGGAGCTGTGCTGCCAAGGAAGAGGAGGATATACAACTTTGGCCACATTGATTTCTCCGCTTCCCAGGAGACTTTTAACAGGAGCTCATCTCATTAATCCTCTAAAGACTGGATGGACTCGCACCATTGAGTCCAAACTTGGCCCAAGAGAGGCCTTCCAGCTGATTCATGCTCTCCTGTTGTCGTATTTCTTGGTCATGAAGGTGACATTCTTGAGCAGGGAGCTTGCAGGAATGAGTTCTAGAATGGCTATACTAAGGTGGTTTTGAGGTCATGGGGACAGTGTTTTCTACCAAGGTCCATTTCGTCTTTCCTTTTCTCTTGTGGACCAGGAAGTGGTGCCTGAGGGGTGGGTCTGAATTTTTAAAATAGTGATCTCGAGTGTGGATAAGACAAACTCCGTGGGTTTGGAACATGATGATATATTGGGGAGCATGGACTTGATGGTGTAATTTGCTTGTTATTGAAATTTTATAATCTATTGTGTGTGTATGTGTTTCTGAAGTTAATAATTCAGTACTATAGCACATGTATGTGATTTGTAAATAATCTCACACATGTACATTTACAATCCTTTGTTGTTAGAAATGAATAGTCAGAAGATTAAAATTTTTAAACTTTATTATTTGTGTTTGTGTGTATACACATGCCATATATGGGCTGGGCATATGCCAGGGCATACACATGGAATCCAGAGGATAATTTTGTGCAGTTGGCTCTTTCCTTCCACCTTCATATGGATTCCAGGAATTGGATTCAAGTTGTCGGGTGTGCATAGCAAACACCTTTACCTGCTGAGCCATTTCTCTGCTCCAGTAACAGAAGACTTTTTTTTTTTTTTTTTAAAGATGTGTCTGATACCCTGAGGATGTCTGAGAACTGTTTTCGGTGGCTGCAGACTTCAGGGTTCAGATGTTGTTTAGTTAGTAAGCTGAGTGTGTACAAAATACACTTCTGTAAACTAGGAAGCCAGGAAGGTATTTGCAGTAGGTTCTTTCCTTTCTTCTCTGACCTCACCACCGCCCCTGCTCTGACTCTGAGACAGAGTCTCATGTACCCCAGCTGGTCTTGAACTCAGATATGTAGCTGAGAATGACCTTGAAGTTTTGATCCTGTTCCCAACTTCTCAATGCTGGGTTATATGTAGGAGCCGCCATTCCCAGTTTATATAATACTAAAGCTAGAACCTAGAACCTCCTGCATGCTAGGCAAGCACTCTGACAATGTAACTATAGCCCTAGCTGTTTTGTAGTTTTTCTTCTTTTCGTGTGTGTGTGTGTGTGTGTGTGTGTGTGTGTGTGTGTGTGTGTGCACATGCATGTGCATATGAAGGCCCAAAATTGATTTGGGCATCTTCTTCAATCATTCTTTGATTTATTCTTTGAAGCAGGGTCCCTCAGTCAAACTCAGAGCTCACCCTAAGACTAGTGTTACTAACCAGCTTTTTCTGGGGGAATTCTGTCTCCAAATTAAGAGGCTGCAATTACAGATGGGCCTCCACATCCACCCAGTATTTAGGTGGGTGCTGGGAATGTGAACTCTGGTATTCTTTTCTGCACGTAAGAACCTTAACCACTCAGCCATGTCCCTAGCATCCTTGTAAATTTTAAAGTTCTCCAACATCCATTCATAAAGGAGACATGATGGGAGGTATTGTTTCAGGAAAGCTAGCCAATGACTGTGCCAGCAAAGCAGTACTACTGGGACAGAGTTTGCTACACCTTTCCATATGTCCCCACTACTTTCATGTATAGAGCACAAAGCCCAGCAGGACTTAGTGCTCTCGTAGGAGTCACGTTTGTGAGCTGTTGTTTGTTAGGGCTCTTAGGGGAGAACTTCTCTCTTGTGTGGGTGTACCCCACATTCACTGCTGCCCCCGTTGGTGCCCTGTGTTGTGTGAGTGTACCCCACATTCACTGCTGCCCCCGTTGGTGCCCTGTGTTTGAGCCCTTCCCTCCTTGAGCACCCTGGAGCTTGCTGTACATCTCTCAAACCTGTCAATTATTTTTGTTCCTTGGCACTTACCTTTCATACCGTCTGTTTAACAGTCTCAGTGCTTTTACAGTTTCAGGGAGATATGGCAGGCATGGGGGAAAAGGAAGAGAAGGAAAATTTGGCCTGAAAATACTAACAGGAAAAATGTCCCCGTGGTCACACAGCTCAGAGGGATATCAGAACCAATGTCTCATAGGCTGGCTAGAACCTAGGGCAATGAAGTCCTTGACGCAGAGCTGGATTTGAACTCTCTTACCAACTTCATCTTTATATTCAATTTTAAAGCATTGCCCTCATATATTAGTATCTTAATTTAGTTTTTGTTTCGTTAAGACAACATCTTGCTGTTATAGCACAGGCTAGCCCAAAAATTGTGATTTTTTTTTCCTGTCTCTACCTTGCTGGGCTTGCACATCATACCATTCAAGCAGTTTATTTTCAAGTTAAAAACAAGAAAAGGCACAGAAAATATGCCTTCTTCAAGAGATAGTGGTGGCACTATGATGTCAGGAAACTCCTAGGGTCAAGCAATCCCCCTGCCTCAGCTTATTGAGCAGGTTACCCTTTCACTGAGCATTTTAGTTCATTTTTTTTTTGTTCAAAGTAACAAGAATAAGCTTTTGTTACTTGAGTAATCACTTTAGAATACATTGTAGTGGGCTAGGGATGTAGATTCCCTATGCCACATGAAACAGGACTCAGGAGGGTGACACAGGTACATTGAAAATTAGACTATTCTTCAATCATGGCAAGCTTGAGGCCAGCTTGGATTACATGAAACCCTATCTCAAAAATTAAAACAAGACAAAAATAAAACAACTGAGCCCAAAACCAGAGTACACCTTGGTGTTGACTGGAAAATGAGAAGACAAATTGTAGTATTCGGTGGTCTGGTATCAGGCCAAAAGGCATGATCCCTGCCGGAAAGGCACAGGCTACACCAGTCTAGACAGAAAAGGGTGGCCAGGTGTATAGCAGGGGATCTCTTTTGAAGCCCAGCTGGGAGGCCAGGTGGGTGGTGCAGGAGAGGCAGTGGAAACTCAGAGCCTCTCAGCAGAAACATGCACCCCAAATAGGCCTAACCTGCCCAGGCTGGAGCTGGGGCTCGGGACATGGCAGAGGTCCACGGGAGACCCAATGGGGGCCTGGAGGAAGTCACGTGGTGGCCTAGTTGAGAAGCGAGTCTGGCTAGACCACTGGTGGCAGCAACAGGGTAGATATGAGCCCTGGCTGCCAGCAGTAGGAGACCTAGCTAGGCAGAAGCCAGGAAAGAGCTTGGGGTCCCTGTGAGCCTGGCCATCCAGGCAAATGGCTTCCTCCCCATGCCCAAAAATAAAGTCAGGCAGTCATGTTGGGGAGAGTGAGAAAGAGATTTTACTTCTGGAATCATATAATTTATATAACTTTGGGAAGTGGGGTGGAGTTTGAGATAAATGTGATTCAATGGATATTGTCCAATCAGAAAAAAGAAAATGGAATGCCTAATTAATTCATGGGCAGTGAGGGTGGGGAAAATCTCCAGGGAGGGTAGAGGCCTAGACTGAATGTCATTGGCTGAAAGGCAAGGCACCAACAGACCTCATTTGCATGGGAAAATCAGGGGAGGATTAGGTAGCCTGACACATCCTAGGGGATCTAGGATCCCCAAATCAGAGGGAAGAGGGGGCTCAACTGTACCAAGGGAGTCAGTCATTCTAGTGTGGGCTCAGGGGCCTTTTGGCAACGCCAGACTTCTAGCCCTTCAGCAGAAATCCCCACAGTAAAGGAGTGGCTAAATGTGATGAGAAGTGTTTAGCTCCTTTGATTTGAAAGTGTTCAGAGACACCCATCCCGAATGCTCTGTGGAGTGGGCTGAAGGTTGAAAGTGTAGGAAGCAAAGTAGTGGCTGGCGGATTGATGGCAGTCATTAAGATGGAGTGGTGAGTCACACTGTCTAGGGCTGTGCACTAACTGTCTGGACTTTGTGTGGAGAACAGACCAACTAGCTTCCCGTGCTTCCCGTGTCTTGGGAACCTTCATTTGTATCTGCACTTTGAACGTAGAAGAAATGTTCAGATAGCCAGGCTTGGTGGCACCCACCTTTAATCCCAGAACTTAGGAGGTTGGGGGCCAGAAGGATCACTGTAGCTTAAGAGCAGCTGGGCTATACAAGACCTGTTTGAAAAACAAACGAAATTTCAAATACATTTCAAGTTATAAGGGTGTGCAAAATCTTTTCTGAACAAGGCTGTAGCAACACAGGAAGTGATCTGAGAGTCAACCAAAGACAATGTTTCTGCATGACCAGAAAGGAACTGTCAGCAGAGCAAAAGCCTACAGAGTGGAAACAATTCTTTGTCAGCTCTCACTTCAGGATGTGTGTGTGTGTGTGTGTGTGTGTGTGTGTGTGTGTGTGTGTGTGCACGTGCACATGTGCACATACTCCTGTATGCTCATGTGTATGTGAGCCACCTTATTCTTTTCAATCTCTCCTTGCACTCAGCGCTTACAGATTCAACTAGATTATCTGGCCAGTGAGCCTCAGAAATTGTCCTATCTCCGTCCCCTGGCTGTTAGGATCACAATCATTTGGCACTGGTGCACCTGGGTTTCTAAGAGGGTACTGCAAATTCAAATTCAGGTCCTCATGCTTGTGTGGCAGGCACCTTACTGGGTGAGCCATCTCCCCATATTTTTGTTTTCAGTCGTTTTTGTTGTTAATTTTTAAAATTATTTAAATTTGTATCTGTGTGTATATATGAGCTTGTTCGTGCGTGCGCGAATGTGTGTGTGTGTGTGTGTGTGCGCGCGCGCGTGTGCACGTGCACATGTATTGGTGTGGAGGCAAGAACTGATGTCAGGTGTCTTCCTCCTTCCTTAGCACCTTATTATTTTGAGCCAAGGTCTCTGAACCTAGCCCAGACCAGTTAGCTGGCTCAGCTAAAGACTATCATAGCAAAAGAGCAGACATTACGGCAGATATCAGGAGCAGGAGGCAGCTGGTCACATTGCATCTGTAGAGGGAAGCAGAGAGACGTGAGTGCTGATGTTTAGTCCACTTCTTTCTAGTTTAGGATGGGATTTCAGCCTATTAAATCAGGCCCCTCATATTCAGTGGGGAGTCTTCTCTCCCCACTTAAGCACTCTGACTCGTCCACATGTTTGTTTCTATGACAGTTCTAAATGGAGTCAAGTTGAGAGTGAGGATGAAGCCTCAGCAACCCTGGCCTTTGGAAACCTTCCTCCCTGTGTCATAGAGCTACAGCATCATGTAGTGAAAATATGAGGAAGGCTTAGTGGTCCAAAGAGCTCTACATGGAGGTGGGTTCGTCTCAGCAGGAGGGAAGCCATGAGACCATCCAGTGGAGTTTTGTTTTGCTTATGTGTGCATCTCTTAAGTCCTGACAAAGCCTTTCAGGATGAGCTCTAGGAAGTGAAGATAGTCATGTGTTTTCTGTGTAAATGGGAACCCCAGTGTTTTTTCCTTGCTGGACTCTATGATGCTTTATGGTGAATGCAGGAAAGAGACCCCCCATCCTTGGTCTCATTTTTCCCCTAGCCATCATGTTGGCTTGAGGTTTAGGGGGTCCATCTCAGACTTTAATTTTGACATGGGAGTTTTCTGAGGTACTTTCGGGGCATCCATCTATCTAGATTTGAGGGTCCCTATTCTCTGCATATTTCAGCCAGGTGGGAAATTGTTAGTTACGCAAGATGTGTGGGTTTTCCAGGGTGGCACGTGCAGCTATTGTCCATTCACTTTTGTTTCTGTTTTGCATGTTAATGTAGGACGTTGTAGAATCCATTCATTCTGTTGTTGACCAAGCATTCTAGTTCGCTTATTATCTGTGAATGAACAATGGTGTTAAGACCATTCTTGCATTTGTTCCCTTAGAGAGAAATGGGCAGATGTGTACTAGGATGCAAATAGTTATAAATTCAGTTATCATGTACACCACTTATGTCAAGAAAGAGACCATTGCCTCTCTCAGGACTGTATATGAAAATTCCCAGCTCCCTTCCCCCACTGCTGTTCTTTATGATGGAAGTATGCTGTTCTGGTTTAGTTTTTTTGTTGCTGTGATAAAGTACCATGACCAAAAGTAATGTAGGAGGAAAGGGTCTACTTGGCCAAAGTAGGAACTCAAGGGAGAAACCTTGAAGGAATACTGCCTGCTACTGGCTGGCTCCCTGGCTCATGTTCAGCTACCATTCTTATACAGCCCAGAGCTACCTGCTTAGGGCTGGTGTTGCCTACAGTGGACTGGGTGCTCCTACATCAGGTACCAATCAAGAAGATACTCTATAGATATGGCCACAGGCCAATCTGAGGGAGGCAGTTTTTCAATTCAGATTTCTTCCTCCCAGATGTGTTAAGTTGACAGCCAGGATTAGCTACCACAGTGGGTAATTTGACTGAGGTAATCCTATAAATCAACTTGGGAAGAATTGTCTATTTTCCCTTGCCTCTTCTTCTAGTCTCAGAACACTCTGCACCTGAGGCTTCTCTCGTCCCTCTGATGCCTCTTGCTTGTATTGCATAGAACCCCCAGCTGCCTCCCAGCCTTGCAAATATTAGCTTTTTGAAAAATCTCCTTATTGAAAAGCTGTTTGCGGCCACTTTTCCTCCAGTCAGATATATATCTATAGCTATAAAATCTTATTTCTTAGGAAGTAAGTGTTGTGGTTATGTATTGCTGTGCGGTAAACCTCCAAACTTAATTTCCCACAGCAAATACACCTATAACTCATGGTGATGCCTTCTTCATGTACAACTCTGGTGGTTGGTGTCAGCTAGCTGGTTGCTTGGAGACTTAGATATGGTCCTTTCCTGTGGTCCTAGTTTCCTCATAAAGTACCCAAGCTCCATGGGTCAATTTGCAAAAGTCAGAGCCAGGCAAATGCTGGACATGGTCTATTGTAACCTAGCCTCTAATCCATGTGCCGTCACTGATGGACACCTGTGGTTTTTCTACTTTTTGGTGATTATAAATACAGTGATGATAAATAAGACCTTTTAAGTTTTGTGCCAACGGGAAGTTTTTACTTCTGTTGGACAAATAACCAGGAGTGAGATTAACATTGTGTGTGCGTGTCGCATGACATACACTGAAGACAGTCAAACTGCCTTCTGCACCAAGTGTGCCATTTGTCCTTTCATGAGATGGATTTGAGACAGGAAGCTGTGCTTTATCTTCATCCACTTTTGGTGCTGTCGGGTGTTGTCTGAAATTTTGCCATCTAATACACAACTTGTATGTACGGGGGTATTTTTTGGCTTTGAATTGCATTCCTCTAATGGCTGGTCACTAGAACCTGTGCTCCTTTGAGGTATAAGTTGGTGAAATGTCTGTTTAGATCTTGTAGATCTTATGCTCAGTTTTAAAATTGGGGTGTTTGCTTCTGTGTGTGTGATAAGCGTGTGTCCATATGTGTTTGCCCATGTGGACAGATCAGTGGTGGATGTCTGGATGTCTTCTTCAATTGCTTCACCTTATTTTATTTATTTATTTGATGCATATGAGTGCTCTATCTGCATATAGAGCCTGAAGGTCAGAAGAAGGCCTCTGATCCCATTATAGATGGTTGTGAGGCACCATGTGGTTGCTGGGAATTGAACTCAGGACCTCTGGAAGAGCAGCCAGCATTCCTAACCGCTGAGCCATCTCTTCAGTCCTACTTCACTATAGTTTTTGAGACAGGATTTGTCTCAGTGAGCCTGGAGTTGGCTGTTTTGAGTGAACTCACTGGACAACAGCCTCAGGAAACTGTTTATCCCCACACTTCCAGCACTGGGGTGACAGGCATGTGCCACCTCGCCTGGCTTTGGTGTGGTTTCTGGGGACTGAATGCAGTGTTCTCTTTACTCACTGAGCTGTCTCTCCCTAGCCCCAGATGCCACTTTCTTCCTGTGCACCTTTCAGAGTTGTGTGCACTTGGAACCCAAAGGCCATTGTTGGAAATGTCATTTACAATTATTTTCTCCCAGTATGTAGCTTACATTTTCCTCCTCTTTCCACCAGCTCTTGCAGAGTAGAAGTTTTTGATTCTGAGAAAGTCCAGTTGAGTGTTCTCATTCATGAATCATGCTTTTGCCGTCAGATCTTGAACTCTCAGGCTGAGTTACCTTATTCTCTGTTTCCATTCTCATCTGCCTGCAATGTGACTTTCTTCTCACTCCTCATTTCCCAGGACTCAGTACCTTCTCTTCAGAAGCCTCCCTGGCTAGTCTGTCTTGATTTGTGATCCTGTGGCTTTTTCACTGCATTGTAGTTGATTTTTTTTCTTCTTGGTTGCCTGCAGGGCTGTACCAGGCTGTTATTGTTACAGGGCAGGAACTGGGTGCTATGTTCATTGTTACATTAAACCCTGTGATTCATGTATGGTGTCTGGCACTTACTGAATATATGAATGGATGGAATTACTGGGCATAGTCAGCCCCCCATGCCTGCACACATCTGTCCCTAATTATTTTAAGTATTCTGTTCTTTTCTTCCCACCTATCTGGCCCCTTCCCATCTTTGGAGCCCTGTGAACCCAGACCCATCTGCTCCAGGTGGAATTACTTGGTCCCCATGTTCTAAGGGCACTTTTATCGTTCCTAGTATTTGGCTTGGCTCCCAGCGGTCTGGTCTCTCTTATTCATTGCAGTGTAGGGAGGGGCCTGGAGAACAATCACTTACCTCAGCATGTAGTAATCCTACCCAGTATTTAGTAAGCAGTGGAGCAATGCTTACTGTTTCAATTAAGATACATGACTGTCTCCTTCTAATTGTTTTTTTTTTTTTAAGTGTTTGTTTTGCTGAGATAGGCCTAGGGGTTGATATCAAATTACTGTTTCTAGTCAAGGATGACCTTGAACTACCTCCTGCCCCTACTAGTCACCATGGCTGGATTTTAATCTTAATTTTAAAATAACCTTAACTGTAAACAAGTTAATAAAGAGAGGTGTGAACAGAAAACCTGGCAGATGGGAACTGTGGATGAACCTACTCATTGTTTTTCTGTCATGCCTGTGATCGTACATTTCATCTTCTCATTCATGTCTGATAAGCTCACACATGGTGCTTCAAAATCAGGCACAGGCTCCAGTTTTGTGGGCAAAACCTCTTAGGGACCAGTGTCAGAATATAACAATGATATCTGCTGTGTTTATTTGTCTGACTCTGTCTATCTATCTATCTATCTATCTATCTATCTATCTATCTATCATCTATCAAGTCAAGTTATGAAATCAGCCTAGGTGTCTGTACAGAAGACCTGGTACAGAAAACATGGATTATTTCCACAGTGAAAATTTATTTAGCCACAAAGAAGAATGAGGTCATATCATATGCAGAAAAATGGATGGAATTGCATAGCTCACCATGTTAAGTAAAATAAATAGGATTCAGGAAGGCAAGCATCATGTATTCCCCTCATCCCGTAATTCTTGGAACCTGATCTTAGGGGATAGAGTTGGGGGAAAACCAATATGAAGGTAGAAGGGGCTCTACAAGGGAAATAGGAAGCTGGTCATGAGGAGGGTGGAGTGGAGGTGAGAAGTAATGGGGAGGCTAGGTGAAAATGATGAGAAGATATTATATGCATGCATAATTATGTCATAGTGAAATCTAGTGTTTTATATGACTAATATGTCTCCTCCAATGGGGAAAACTCATTTTATAAAGAAAAGAGTCTCGCTCTTTCTGGTCCAGCCTCACTTCATGTCTTAGCATGTTGACATTAAAAGGGATTGCCCTTTGCCTATGAAACATAAACAATACCTCCTGGCTTGTTTGTAGATTTGACTGAGGTGATTTGTGTGAAGCACTCAAGATCAATTGGATTTCTCAGCTCTTAACACCTTCTGCCTGTCTTTGCTGTTTCAGGGGAAATTGCAGCATCTGCGTCTTATCATGCACAAAATGAAAATTGGAGCATAGGTTTCAAAGATTTACAATCTGAGGTTATAGAAGTCGGATGCTGAAGCAATGAATCCGAGACAGCTAAGTGCTGAGTGGAGAGGCATATACTATGTGTGTGTGTGGGGGGGGGTAAACAACAGAAAGGCATATAGAAGAGGAGGTATATGGTGAAGGCATCAAAGGGCATGCAAACTTTCAGAACGCTGCTCATCAGTGAAGGATAATTCTGTCCTTGAAGTCCCATGGTGTGGTAGATGAGTCAGAAACTGTCAGCTTTTTCTTTGGAGTAGGAGAGAAGAATGCATGGTAGGGGCCAGTGGCTGGGAAAATGGCATTGAGGCAGAGAATTCACAGGCAAAGCTTTACCCCGTAGCTTATGTGAAGCATCAGAGATAATTACAGCAGCTCTCTCTCATGGATGGGATCACTGCTGGGAAGGATAAAAGCTACCAAATGGCCGCAGGATGCTTGCTGAGAATCTGTTTGATGGTACTTACTGTCGGAGGGTGTAAGGCATTATCTGTGCTTGGGGAACAACCTCTCAGGGACTTGATGCTTGGGAATCTTTGAAGAAATCTAAAGAAGCAGCCCTGTCAGTGTAGTGTTAGACATGATTTCTTTCTGAATAAGGACGTGCTCCCAATAAATGCTGGCATTAGCTTCTTCTCCCTGGAAAGTAGGAATTGGATGCTGGGGGTAAAATACGAACTCTGCTTGTATTCTGCTGTGTGAAGATCTGTTTACTGTTAAAATGGTTAGGAAGATCAAGAGCTACAGGTCAGTCCATAAAAGCGCTTGTTGCCTAAGCCTGGTAATCAGTCCTTAAAACCCATGTGAGAAGCAGATATGGTGGCACTCATCTATAATCTCAGCATGTCATGGTGAGATGAGAGGCAGATTCACAGAGATAGAATTGCCTGGAAGCTCTTAGGCCAACTTGTCTGGAGAACACAACAGAGAAACAAGAGAGACTCCATGTCAACAAGGAGAAACCCAAGAGTCTGCTCCTGAGAGTTATCATCTGACCTACGCACATAAACTGGCATGTGTGCCCATGTACACACACATAAAATGAATAAAAATATAATGTCTCTGTAAAAAATTATATAGTTAATAAGTTATTTAACAGCATTTAGATTATTGTTGCTTGTTTGGCAGCCTTTAATCCTTATCCCGCCCTACCTGGTTTCCTACTGGCACACGCGGCGACTGTGGAGACATAGCTAGAAAAGAACTTGCCATTTTCTCAGTTCCAGTCACCTGCCCTGCCAGAATTTTCTTAAGCTCCTCAATCTGCATTTCCATAATTTTAAATTGTGTAACAGACATCTTCCTTATGACAAACCAATAAAATAAAAAAAAGTAAACAGCATAAAACATTCGGTCTGATTGAAAAACAGTGTAGAGGTCAGCAGTAAACATTGCCATATTGTCAACAACTGGCATCATAGTTTCAAAATCTGCAGTTTTCTCTATAGTTTTGAAAATAAAATTACCCATAATGCCTTACCACGTTGAGCGCCATGTCTCAGTTTTCTTTGTTTTGCTTTTTGAGGTAGGATCTCATATATCCTAGGCTGGCTTGAGTTACCTGTCTACCAAAGCTGACACTGAAGTCCTGATATCCCAGCTGCCATCTTCCAAAGTTACTAAGATGACAAGCATGCTCCACCATACTTACCTAAAACTCACAGTGTCACTGTGGCTATTTTGCAGGACCAAGCTCATGTTCTTCATTAATTTTGCTTCTAGAGACCTGATCCCCATCATTGCTGCCCTGGAATATAACCAGTGGTTCACCAAACTGTCCTCCAAAGATCTCAAGCTGGTAAGTCACTGATGATACAGCCAGCATTGCCCAGCCTTGCTGAGTTTGGGAAGCCTGATCATTATCAGAAGGATTTTATTTTGTTCCCATACTGGTGAGCTGCACACACTTTATTTCTTGAAGAGATCTTATGCCTAGGAATGATTAGCATAACGCTGTGTGAAGATTGTGATGTGAGAGCTTCAGAGACTCACCCTCCTGTTTTCAGTGCCTTGGTAATTTTACCACAGAAAGGCACATTTAGTATTGTCGTCTATACACACTCATTCAGTTGGCAAAAGCTATTAAAGTCACATTTGCACAGCTGCAAAGAGCTGGTTTTATATTCTAGCCTTCTATTTCATCACCACCAAGTTTCCCATGAGAAAATTTTCAGGAAATACCAACAGGTAGACTTGGTCAGATTGAATTATGATAGTTAATGTTAATTCTGTAGATGCTCTTTTTTCTTTTTTTGGTAGAGAAGAGATTTATATCGAGACACAATAAAATCAAAGTGAAATCTGTTGATTTTCATATTAAATAGAACAGCCAAATATTTGGTCTGTTTTGTAGTGGAAGTTGTTGAGAATTTGATAAATTCAAAGCTGCCAGATGGAAAGATACTTACCCACAAGGTAGTTTTCAGATACTTCATTTAGAATGATAAATAATTTAGTTATTGTTTATAGAGGCATGGAATCTGGCAGTAAGGTTTCCTGTTTTGGGGGTTTTGTTTGTTTCTTTTCGAGACAGGGTTTCATTGTGTATCCCTGGTTGTCTTGGAACTAGCTTTAGACCAGGATGACCTCGAACTCACAGATCCGCCTGCCTCTGCCTCCCAAGTGCTGAGATAAAAGGCATGTGTCACCATCCCTGGAGGTCATGAGATTTTTATAATAGAGACATTGGATTGAGAAAGGGCTTTGCAGAATAGAAGCTATTGAACAGGTTACTTGGGTGTCTGAATTGGCCTAGAAATAAGTATGGCTTAAGGCATCATGGGTACAAAAATGGACTGGACTCATTTTGCAGCCCTTAGCAGTCATGGTAGCATAAGAAAGAACATGGAGTCAGAAACCTGAGTTTCTTACCATGACTCTTCCAACCAGACTGTGGGAGTGGAGATGAGTGATCTAATCTTCCTGAATCCCAGCTTCTTGTGTGCCTGTTGTTGTGAGATAGTTGTAGTCGTGTTCATATCTGTCCTGTGTTTAGTATATTGTGTGCGTATTGTAAGCTTCTTGCTGAATTAGCTGCATGGTAAAAATTTGCTTCATAAATACAGAATAGAATCACTGAATAAATGGATGAGAGAACCCAACCATGAAACTGATCTGCCCTCGTTGAGTAGCAGATCACAGTGAATAGAGTTTTTGGGGTGTTTGTTTGTTTTTGTTGTTGTTTGTTTTTACCCATCTGACTATACAAGCATTTTACAACTGTTGACTGTTAGTATAATTGTCATTATCAGCACAATGAAGAATTTGAGAAACAAATATGATGGGAATGGACCTAGCCATGGCATATACATACTGTGATGGGGCTGTGGCAGCAGGAATAGAGTAGGGCAGTCCTCCATGAATGAGCAGAAATCCATGATGACCAACATGGAAGTAGTAGCCTTAGGTCTTCTGGGCTGGAATCATTTCAGGGATGTAACCAGCAGAGGTTGTTGATGAGAAAGGGGAGACTTTGGAGGAGTGAGACGGGATCCTCAGACCAGAACAATATATTCCTGCCAAGACGCATTTTCTCGACTCATTTAAACCTTCACATAAGCTTAAGATTTTCAAAATGGGTCTCTGAGAAGGTTCTCAGAAGGCTTAGTTAGGCAATTCTTAGAATTTTTTTCCCAACTCCCCAATACAGAAAGGTGTTCGTGTTTCATCATTGTTCCTCTCTGGCATCATTTTCTTTTAACAGACTTAGTGTTTAGAATATAAACAGTATTTGAGAATTTTAAAGAAAAGTTCTTCCTGGGAAAACAAAGATGAAGGGTTTAGGTATTTTAATATTGGGATAACAGGAGGTGCAGTGATGGGATTTGAGGGCTACGTTTACTGCTCTTTTATTAACTGAATACATCTCTATTGGTGGTCAGCATCAAAATCAAGGCTTTGGTCATGCTCAGCAAGCACACCTCCTCTAAATTGTATCTTCTGTCTTTACATGTGCTTATTTTTAAACATTTGATATTTTGAAATGAAATGTGGCCTTTGGGAATATTATACTACAAAACTTCTAAAAGAAAATGGTTGAACATCGTGTAAGGGGGGGAAGAAAGAATGGAAGAGCCAGAGAATGGGAGCGCTATGAAATGATGTCTTCTACAGATGATATGGCTGTTGTACTCATGAACTCACTGCAAGTATGGTTACCTGCACAAGATCAAGCCAAAAAGATCAGTCAGCTTTCTAGAGGCAGCACTAAGTGGACTAGGTGGGTTACCAAAAAGAAAGAGGGTGGGGGAAGAAAGAAAGCAAAAGAAAAGAAATAGTTTGCTATCACCCAAAGCTAAACAAAAGAGGAAGGGCTACGTTCTCCTGAGAGAGTGTGAGAACTTTCTAAGGATGGGCTTACTTGAAGGGGCAACCAACATGTAGAAGCATGTTGGGGATTTTGTAGCGTGAATGAAGTTCATGACAAAAATAAGTTCCCTGAAGTTACATGAACTCTCACAATTTCTAAGATGATTTTCATAACCCAGTTAAAGCCTCCTTTCTCAAAGTGCCACAAGAAGGATGTGACTGACATCCTTTGTGCTGATCTCATGAAAATAATTAGGAACCATAATTATAGTCTGAATTATATGTATAGTTCAGGCCTGCTTCCTCCTCCCTCATGCTGAGATTATAGGCATGAGCTGTAGTATCCATCTCTGAAAATGACATTTTTAAGACTTTCAAGTACACAGTATGCATTAAGGGCGTCCTGCCTGTGTACCATTGTTGATTACTTAAAATAGCTGAACAGTTGGAGTCTTCTTGGCTTGCGTTGTCAAAGTTTGCTGTATCAATGACATGGTTGTACAAGGCAATGTGTTTGGTTTTCTATATTTGTTCTAGGCTTCCATGTTTATTCTGGATTTTTTTTTTTTTTTTTTTGCTAATTCTCTTGTTACCCTTTTTTTCATATGTATGTATGGTTGCTTTTTTGTCTTTCTTGTCAATCCACTGGGATGTATCAAAGCTCAGGAATGAGCTGAGGCAGGTTTTCTAAAATGAATCAACTATCAGCATGTAAGCTATAGAACAGGGCAACATTTAACAGCGTTCTTCCCTACCCTGCGGCTATTACATTCTTTCCACCTCCTCTTCCATGATGTTTCAGTCATTTTCTTTTATGAAGCTTTGTAATATAATATTCACAAAGGTCATATTTCATTTCAAAATATCAAATGTTTAAAAGTAAGCTAAATATAACCCTAAGAGGTACTGTATTCCTAGTTTTTGCAAATGAATTATTGTGGTCCCATACTGTGAATGTGGTAGATGATATAACTGTTATGGTTATATTCTACTTCACATCCAAGCTTGTGTATGCTTTCCTTTAGAAAGGTCACCACTGTACATTCTTGGGTATAGAAAAAAATTGCTTTTCATGTTGTTGGAGTAAATAAAAGTGAGCACCATTCATTGAGGTATGAATAGCTTCCCAGAACTCTGATCTACTGACCTCTTAAAGAAAAGTTGGCCACACTACCTACATGCTCTTTGGTACGTTTTCGTTACCATGTTCACACTCAGTGTGGACACACAATCTTCAAAGTTACCCTTGGGTGAACTTCTTTTCTGGTTGATCTGCTGTGCAGCCAGGTCATGGACTGCTTTAAAAAATTAGAATAATTCCTGCTAAAACATGATCCAAATAGTCACTTCTTGCCATGACGGCACCTAGTTCAATCAATCTCCTTGAACATATACCATGAAACAGCGAGAATATGGAAGATCACTGCTGTCAGCCTACTGGAAATGGCATCAGTTCTGGTAGAGCTAATTTTCTCCTTTCTCTCAATCCACTGGGATGAATCAAAGCCCAGGAACGGTCCAAGACAAGCTTTCTGGACTGAATTGAATGAAGCAGCATGCAAGAGAGGAGAGAGTTATACAAAGTAGGACTTTGGCTGTTTCCAGAGTAGCCTTTTGTAATGACTGCCCAACTGGAGAGCCCTGGTGCTTTTCACTTCAGACTGTATTTCAGCTATTGGGTGCACCGACTGGGCATGCACCGCCTGATAAGTCAGAGAACTCTGTTATATTCACGTGGTGGGTTTGTTTGTATATGCATTGCCATATACTACACCCTGCAGGCAGGTCGTCTCTTTTGTTTATATCATTAAAAAATATAAGTAAGCCCTTGGTTACAATGCAGTTGTGTAAAATCACTTCCCAACACCTGAGCTACAGTAAGTTTTGATGTAAGTCAGTGTATAAATAAAAATATAAAAATTTAGAAATCTAAACATAAAAACCTTGTGTCCAATTCTAATACCATAAGATGTTGCACTGTTCTTCAGTATTCAGTTTCCTTACATAAATAATTATATAACTACATGATTTGTGTAGTTATAAAAACAAAACAAAACGAAACGAAAAGTATTAGTGAGCTGGAGAGTTGGCTCAGTGATTAAGAGCACATACTCCTCTTCTAGAGGACTTGAGTTCTATTCCTAACCCAACAAGTGGCTCACAGCCACCTGTAACTCCAGCTCGAGGGAGATCATATATCTCTGGCCACTGTGGGTACCTGCACTCTCATGCCCATACCCAGACATTGACACTCACACATATACATGACTTAAAATAAATTTTTAAAAATGCTATTAACATGGAGACATTTATTTAGTTCTTTGCCATTTCCCCTTTCACCTACTGTAATGGATTCTAGAGACCAACCATATCATGATGGGGCTGGTCCCAGTTGAAGTGGAAAACACTCTTTCCCTTACTGTTTTTATTTGTAATAGAGAATAGTGTATAGCTACTGGTTTGGTAAAACATATGTATATAGGTTGTAGCTCAGTGCTTAGTCCACAGTGAAAAGTATAACAAGACCTTCAATAAAGGAAATACTAAGTGATAGTAATAATGACACTATCACTTAGTCCTCAGGTCTCCATCTGGGACATCCATCATTGCCTTTGGAAGTCTTTTTGCTTTTCCAAAGAAAGGGTGAGAGAGACGTGTGCAGACTTTTAGCACTTGTAGGCAAAAACACTGCTTTTGTTACTGCATTGTAGTTTTATCTTTCATCTTACTCCACTCAGACTGCTTATTACAATATCACAGTTTGTAATAATAAACTCATACAAAAGAAGTTTGTTTCCCACAGTTACAGATGCTGGCAAGTCCTCAATTCAGGCAGTGGCCTGTTCAATATGCAATGACATTCACATTCTGGTTTGTAAATGGCTCCATCCATAGATGTGTCTTTATATGGTAGAAGGGGCAAAGTAGCTCTCTGGGACTCTTTTTATCAGGGCACTAACCATATTCTTAAGTGTGTGCACTCACAAGACATACTCACCTTCCAAACCTACCTGCTGATCCCATCACATTGTTGGGTATGTTTCGATATGAGTGAGGGTACTGGGCTTGGCACCAGCTCAGATCACAGTGCTCTTGTCTCTTCTCTGAATAGTAGTACACTTGGAGACTCTGTATTTTGTGCCATGGTATTCCCAGGTCTTCATGGTGGTGCATAGTGGGGATGTCCTCTGACTAGTTTTTGAGTGAATATATGTATGGTTGAGTATTTCCTTTACTTAGGTC
>CAJQZJ010033798.1:3234652-3268900 GCA_907164525.1 Lophiomys imhausi
GGACTTACAGAATGGTCAACAAGTGTTTTCTGTTACAGTCCACAGATGTCTGTGAACAGATCTTGAGGGTGGTGAGTAGGTCCAATCGGCTGGAAGAATTGGTGTTGGAAAATGCTGGACTCAGAACGTGAGTATTTTCCTGAATATGTGTACATGTCGCTTTAAAATTTTATGTCATTTGTTCTTTTGGCCTGTACATAATCTTTTAAAAAGCTGAGGTACACATGTACAGTGTTTTTCCTTCTGAAAACAAAACCTCAAATGATCGAAGAACATACTAATCTTATTATTGAAACAAAATGCTCAACAAAAGCAACTTTGGAGGGGAAAGTCCTGTTTAGAGTCAGCACAGATGCACATGGAGTGTATCCTGAACCCCAGTGTGGAGGACATGGTGCCTTTGGGCCCATGTGGCTGGTTAAATACCTTCAGGGGACAGGAAGCAGGACAAACCCTGACTATAACCCTGTATCCTCAAATCTATGGTCCTGTGTTGGCTAGCTAAGCCCCAATTGCCAAATGTCCTTCAACCTCCCTAAACAATGCTATCAGCTAGGGGTGGGGGCATGTGTTACAATCCATGAGCCAATGAGGTAAATTTCACACTCAAATCACAACACAAATCAACCAGCCAGCCCATGATACTGTTATTATCACGAAAGCAAATAATTTGATAGCATGTTCTGTACAGTGGGACACTCTGAGGGCCCATAGTGTAGCTGTTAAGAGTGCTGAACCTCGTAAAAATGTCTCATGCTTCAAGCAGGGAGTTTAGAAGTTCTGCATCTCAGTGTCTTTCGCTTTGAAATGGTGTTAATAACTGAGATTGCAAGAGCAGGCAAACTGATTCCTGAGCAGTACTTAACAAAGTACCCTTCTCACTGAAGATGTCCGCCCAGTTTACTGTCATAGTTGTGATGATAAGAGAGTCCCTGTGATTTTCTTGTATTAGTCACTTTTAGTCTTTTCTCCCAGTCTTTACCTAATGGTTTAATGTTACCCCTGAGCTTTAGTCTAAATAGCATGAGTTAGAATCTGTTAGAACAAAGGCTTTATTGTTGTTAATGAGAAAGGCAGGTATTTTGTAATCTTAGCACTTAGTGTGCTATTTCAGGTTAAAATCTAACTAAAACAGTGATTTTTTTCTTTTTATGTAAAATAAGAGTGCTGGCAATGATGCCCTTTAACTCAGTAATTAAAGCAATCAGTTTTATATTTGTGAGTGCTACAGGAAATGACAAGATACAGGGAAGTGCCTACTAGAATTTTCAAGAGTGTAGATTTGCTGTAGAATTAAAAAACAAAACAAAACAAAGCAAAACCTAGGAAGGGTCAGTGCTGCTGTTAGCAGCATTCAGCAGTGTGTCTAGAACTGGTGTTTTTCCAAACACCTGAAAAGAGACCAAGAGACTGCTGGTGGGTGGAGGCAGGGAACAGTAGTTAAATGACACAGTTCTTCATACTAGAGGCAGCATAGTGACAGGAACATGAGGTGGCTGGTCATATTTGTCTGTGCTCAGGAAGCAAACAGCCCACAGGGAGTGTGGTCTGCCTCTAAAACCGCAAGGCCCATTCCAAGTGACCCACTTAGTCCAGTGAGGTTTCCACCTCCTAAGCGTTTCCCACAACCTTCCAGAGTAGGAGCAAAAGTGGGGACACAATGAACCTGTGGGAGATTTTTCACAGGTAAGCCTAGGGGAAATGATGTGTTTTTAGGTTACATTTCACTTTATCCCTTTAATGTGTTATTTGAGTAATTTTCATTTTGTCCATTGCTCATGCCATGGGTGTTTACTTGCAGAGATTTTGCACAAAAATTGGCCGGTGCTCTAGCACATAACCCTAACTCAGGACTTCACACGATCAACCTTGCTGGGAACCCTCTGGAGGACCGAGGTATTTAATCACACATAAGACCAGGGATGCTAGAGCTGTAGGACCACCTAGTTTATCCAAGGCTGGGGAGTAATGCCAACTCCAATTTAGTCTCCTGAAGCCCTTGCCACACCTACCCAGGGTCTGCCACACATATTTGGTGGCCTCTCCACACCGCCCTCCACTCATACACCAAGAGTCCTCCCCACATACCCCTGGAACATTCTCCATACCCGCCCAGAGCCCTCCCCACACCTACCAGGCATTCTCCCCATACTCAGGTGAAGTCCCACCCACACTCACCCAAAGTCCTCCTCATAATCATTGATCAACAGCAAACTAACTTCCTTAGAGCAGCAGGAGTCAAGAGTCCCTGCGCTTTTTGGTGGAGACCACTCCTAGATCTGACAGGTAGCTCAGTTTGCATCTTCTACCTCTCACATGGCAGATTGTGATACGAAGAGCCAGCTAGAACTTGTCTGAGAAGCTTTGGTTTCTTTCATATGCCTCTGTGACTGGGTGGCCCACTTTATATGTAGCCCCTAGGCCCTTACTTTTTTTTTTTTTTGACACAAGAGTTTTGCTATGTAACTTAGCCTGGTTTCAGATTTGTTCCTTTGTATCTCTACCTCAAAAGTGCTGAGAATACAGGCATGTGTATTGGTGCAAATCCCTACCCCCTTTGTAGATATTGAGCATAGAGCCTATGCATGCTAGGTGTGTGCTCTGTGGCTGAGTTCCATTCCAAGTCTGCGGTTTCTTTATAGAGGAACTTTATAGAGTTGATTGATTTAGTAATCATGTGTTGAACCCCTCTGATCGTCACCTACCTGTCCGGCTCTACAGGAAGCATTCAAGATGGGGCCGGTTTAGATCTGTGCCCACCACGCATACCTTTAACACTTTGTAAGATTTGAACATGTGGTTATGGTGAGAACTAAGGACTTGATTGGTTCGGAGAATGATTCATCACACGTGTTCGCCTGTGGGGCTCAAGTATGGCAGAGTGCTTCCCTGCCATGTGTGGACCCCAAGGGCCAATCCCCACTCTACAAAACAAAATGGAAATCAAAGGAAAATGATCATAAGTAAGTAGCACAGGCAGCACAGCCTGCACTTGACACAGGAAGGGAAGCTGAATTCTCCATCTTCATCCCGGAACATTGATGGATGGGATTGGAGAAGGAATCACTCTGTCTCTGGAGGGAACGTTTTTGTTTTCATTTGCTGTTGGAAATGTTCTCCAGCCTTGTTGAATAGGGCCTTTCATCTTTCAGTGTTAGGTATTTGATGAAGATTAATTATTCAGCTGAGCTCAGGGCAGGGAGGCAGCTTTGCTTTTTTGCTTTCTGACTGGGATGCTGATGTGTGTGGAAAATGATTCCCTTGTACCATTCACATGGAACCCCAAGGGTAACTTCTGTCATCTAAAGTAGGGAGTGTGAAGGAAGGTGGAGGCTGAATCCAAAAATAGGTCACATGGCAGGCAGCCTAGGAGTGGGCCCAGACAGAAAATAAAGACACGGGACTGGAGTGCGGGGGTTCTCTGAGGTGTGGTCCTTTCTGTAGGAAAAACAGCTGTTCTCTCTGCCAGCACTGTTAGAAGCCTCAGAGTGGAGAATGTATCAAAGTGGGAACTGTGCACAGAACCTCCTATAATCAGGGAGCTGTGTTGGGTTTGTTTGTAAGATGGAGGAGTCTGGCTGTATTTAGCTATGGACAGAGCTGAATCAGTAGAGGGAGGTAGTCAGGTCCCTAAGGAGGTGACCTCCAGAAGACAGGTGGGCTAGAGTAGGTGCTTTTAGTCATCAGGGAAATGTAAATTAAAAGCACAATGAGGTACTATTTCATAGCTACTCAGTCATCTGGCTGTGATAAAAAAGAAATGCATTTGAGAGTGCGTGAGGAAAGAGAAATGCTTCTATTGCCGGTGGGAATGGAAAGGATGCAATCATTTGGAGACTAGAGAGACAGGTGGGTTTTTTGTTTGTTTGGTTTTGGTTTTTGGCTTTTTGAGACAGGTTTTCTCTGTGTAACAGTCCTGGAACTCATTTTGTAGACAAGGCTTGTCTTGAACTCACAGAGATCCACATGCCTCCGCCTCTCTAGTGCTGGGATTAAAGGCGTGCGCCACCCCACCCAGCTGAGAAACAGGTTTTTAAAAGGTTAAACACAAATATTCCAAGGAACCTAGCAATTCTGCTCCTGGTTATCACCCAAAAGAAATGAGACAGTGCATAGTAAGACTGCTGTGAGTATAGGTTTACAGGACTAACACACACACATGTACACATATGCATGAACGAACACACACACACCCACACCATGCACACACAGGTACACACTCACATACATACAAAAAACACACACACTGCAGTGTGGAAACAGCCTAGGGCTCCTCAATGGATAAATTGAATGTGGTACATATGTCCCTGCAGCAGTGTGCTTAAACCTCAGAAAGGATCAATGAGTCCCAGTCCCTTCATCTGTCCTGTGTCTTTCATGTACTCTTAGCCAACTTGTCCCCTCCGTGATGTTTCTTCTCTCAAGTCCTCACCATGGAGCCCCTACAATCCTTTGGTTTAATTTAATGTGTTTGGCTCGTGCTCTAGCTAAGCATGTGAATTATATACTACACCTGGAGCACCCACTGCCTGTCATTGCCCCTCTATGCCAGCTTCCTCCTATCCCTTCCTTAGACACACAGCATCTAGTGCAAGACTTTTCATGGGCAATGAGTATTTTCCTTAAGCGGAGTTTGATTGAACTTAATTTCATTCTGTTATTTCTTAAGAATTGTACTTAAAAGTCATGGTGAAGGTTATAGAGGGTTCTTTTGTGTGAGTGTGAGTCTGTACTCCACAGAGATGCTTTCTTCCTCCACCTTCTGACCTCGGAGATGCTACTTTGTGCATATTCACATCCACCTGCATCCACCCTCTCTGCTGTAGACACTATTGTCCTGGGTCATTGTGAGGATCCCTCTGCTCACCTGATCTTCAGGGTGTGTTCCCCCCACATTCCGTCCAGTTTAGACACCTAAAAATATTTTCACAGACTATGACTTGCCCACTTCACCTCCAAGTTCATTCACTGCTGGGTTTGCCACTGCCTTGAATGGCTATGAACAGTCACCTACTTCGCTCTTGGAGTTGAACCTCTAGAAACAATTTTTCACTGTTTAAGAACAACTTTTTTGGGCTGGAGAGATGGCTTAGAGGTTAAGAGCACTGGCTGTTCTTCCAAAGGTCCTGAGTTCAATTCCCAGCAACCACATGGTGGCTCACAACCATCTACATTGAGATCTGGTTCCTGGGCATATATGTAGAGCAAATACTGTATACATAATAAATAAATAAATGTTTAAAAAAAAACAACTTTTTCTTTTAGGGGAAGGAAAGGAGGGAAGGGGGAGTGGTGTGTGGCTTCAAATTTAGAGCAAGCCTCCTGTCTCTGCCTCTCGAGTGCTGGGATTATGATTATACCTCCACTCCACACAGGCTGTTCATTGATTCTTTTTATTCTAGCTAATTTTCAAAATATTGGTAGCTTTTAAAAATCATAGGGGAAATTTAATTGTGTGTAAAATATTGAAACTTCAATCTAGAGAGTAGTAACTTTTGTTTCTTCTTTCTTTTCTTATTTCATTTTGAGACAGGGTTTCATGTAACTTAGGCTGTCTTGGAATTCTTGTTTGTCCTGCCTTTACCTCCCAAGTGCTGGAATTATAGGGGTGTGCATGTCAGCAGTTCTGAGCTTTTCAATGGCAATGACTTGTACTTTAGAACAAGCAAAAGGTGGGGGTGGAGTCAGAGAGGAGGATCTGTGCTTAGAAGATCTTCCCTGTCCAGAGATGGGCCAGGGAAGATTATTTACAAATCTGAGGCAAATAGGAGCTCAATGTGTTAGAAGCCCAGAATTCTGAGGCATTTAAGCACTAAATGGAGTTTGATTTTTGTCCCTGAACCACCCACCCTGGGACCTACTTAGCAACTCTCAGACTGAAAGTTTGGCTGTTGGCTTTGTAATATGAGTATTGATACAGCAAACCCTGGTTATTTACAACATGGAATACTTGTCATACCAAAGTCTAAAGGACATGTATGCAGTCTTCAGATTATCATGGGCTTGTGGAGAGAAAACACAAAATGTGATTTAGCGAGCAGAGGGAGAGCGTGCCTGGGTGAATGGGTCAGATGCTGTTGTGTGGGCACGACAGTTGTCATCTTCATCAGAGCAGCTGTGACTACTGGCAAGAGACTCCCAAGACCAGGGAAGAGCAATGGTGCTGTTCCTGCTGTGAATGATGAATTGAGACTGAGGGTGGAGCATCTTTGAGGGGCCAGAGGCCAGGCATCCCAGGATGTCCCTTTTGCTTTGTATTGTGAAGTGGGGTGACTTCAAACTATAGTGACAGCTGCGTTGCCCCTGCTATGGGGAGTAAGACCTGCCACTAAGTTTGAACCATCAGAATGAGGAGAGTGGAGGAGGTGGACCAGATTGGCAGTCTTCTCTGTGGAAAAAAGTGGCCTGCCTGCTTGGTTAGTGTCTGAGTATGGAGAAGCCTCGAGAAGTGTTGAAGGTCTAAAGCAAACACTGCAGAGTCTGAGAGCATCACTCCTGTGGAGTTATGTGGCTGTGGCTCTGTGTATTGAGAGACTCATCTGAGGTACAGTTTTTATTTGTAGGAAGGAAGAATCTCAGTGGTAAGGGGATATGTCTCCAAAAATGCCCCCTCTCCCCAAGTTGGGTTCTGATTTGATGGGTAAATTCAATAAAAGAGACAGGGAGATGGAGGTGTTCACTTGCCACTTCATACGGCTGTGGGGCTGAAAGAAGAAAAGAGGAGCTTTGAGTGCCTCCTGGGACCCATAAACATGGAACCCAGGAGAGAAGTTGGACAGTGAAGAGGAAGAAAGCATGTTGGAAGTGATGGATGACACTCCCTAAAGAGAGAAAACCCACGATTCAAATGCATCTGGGGAACCCAACTGGCTTAGTGTGAGAGACTGGGAATTGGGAAATTCTCAGTGCCCGAACTGCTTCAATTGGGAAAAGCGTTTGAACAAGCTTTCTCTTGTTAAAGGGGCTGTAGGGTATCAGATTGATGGCATCCGTCTAAGCAGAGAAATTGAGTAATATTACCACATAGTACTCCTAGAGACAAAGACTGCAGAACCCAAGGCAGTACAAAGGGAAATCACCTCTGATGGACTGAGCTATTTTGAGATGTTTGGACATCATCACAGCAGTCCCATGGGCATCAGAGACTGTAGGACAATAGAGAACGGACATGGATAGAGGTAGTGTTTGATGACCAGTGTGCAGGACTAGAAGGGACTGTATTTACCAGAGAAAGAAGTTAATTCATGAAGAACAATGAGGCAGGGTCAGAGCTCCAGTGACACTGCTCAGCCTTGTGATAGACATTTTAATACCTCTTTGAGGTAGGAAAGGCTTTGGCAGACTTGAGTAAACTGGGATTTGGACCAGGTCCACTAGTAATTGACAGCAGATAAGAGATCAGAAAGCCCAGCAGAGGGGCCTCTCCTTGTCACATGGAGGCAAATGTGAGCCAGAAGCCATAGAGACAAAGTTAACAGGAGATCAGATGTGGCTCTGGGGAATCTTTGGGCAGAGAGGCACAGATGATTGCCACTGTACCCCCTGGTATAGAGGAAGGAGATCTCAAGTGAGTGGTGGGACCTCCCCATCCAGCTGCTTCCCTAATGATGTGGCTAGGCTCTCCTGCAGGCTGATGGAGAGTGTTGTGAATTTATTGTTTTCAAAATACTCAAGATTCAGAGAGGTAGGAACCATGTGCCTGTGGTTCCTGGTGGCCTGAGGAGCATGAGTGGTAATGAGATTAGCCAATGGATAAGGAAGTAGTGTTGTGTAGGCGAAGATGATTATTCTTGACCTAGGGATTGGCATCATTCTCTGAACATGCTGTGCAATTCATCAGCTCCCCACCTCTCCCAAATAGAGCCTGTTTGCCCATCCAGGGGCCCTCTCAGCAGCTAGGTGTGGTCTGCGGAGAGGCACTGGCTAGCTGCAACTGAAGTACAGTGCCAGCCACGAGTCTGTGGAATTGAGGTGATGGATATCTGGGGCAGGCCTGATGGTTACTAATAGTTATTGGTCCATGGCTCTGGTAATCAGCAGGCCTGTGGACTGCTCTATTCTCTTTTGGCCTTAGGCCAGGCCAAGCAGGGTGAGCCAACCTGACTCACTTCAGAAGAGCCAAGGAGATAGATGTACACTGGCCACATGGAAATGTCCAAGATGAAGAAGGAGATCAGTTCAGGGAGAATATTCTCCAATAGCTAACTAAGTACCCCAGGCCATGCTACTGTACCAAAAGCCTCGCTCTATTAATGGAACAACTGATACAAGTAGTAGAATCTTTTCATGCTGTATTGGACTCTGCTAACATTTTACTTTGGTATCCCCTTAACTACTTACTGACTCCTAAGTGTAACTGACACTTCCTTCAAAGACCCAACAATGAATTTTCAGAGGGGAATTTTCAGTCAGGTATCAATGCCACCTCTTTCCAGGACTCAGGGAACATGGATGGGGGTGTGTGTAGAAGAATGTAAACGCCAGAGGAAGGTGCAGGGTACTATATACTTATCCTTCCAGCCTAACAGCTGCCATAGTCACTAGAGCAGCTGTACAATCCTTACAAGATAGAGCTTGGCATTTTCTCACAGAGGAGGGATTTAGGGAGAATTGGACCATCACCTCATCTAGGTCACTCTCTTCTGTACCTCTCAGCTAACTATATAATGTCACCCTAATGACATGGCCTTGTAGGAATGGGAGATGGTAGAGTATGTAGATGGTGAAATTTTTTCTAAAGAGGAAACTCCATCTCTGCAGCATTGGAAAAAATCATTGTCCATACTAGGGTGTGATTTTTACCTTGGTGTGGCTGCTTTGGGGTTACCCACAATCCTGAAAGTAGCCCCTAACCCATTCTTGCAAGTAAGCCTAATGAACTCATTGGTTCACCAAATTGGTCTTTGCTTGGAAATGACCCCATGTCAACTTGGCACATTAGTATATCACTATGAAACCACAGCCTTTCTTTTGTTGCTTATCCCTACCATCTCCTGTTAATACTAATCTCACCATATAAAACATTCCAAACTTTAAAAAGCCCTGTAGTCTTTAAAAATGCAAACACATTAAGAGATCAGAGTCTTTAAAACATCCTAGGTCTCTCAAAGTTCAAGTCCCTCACAAATACCTGAAAGTCTCTAAAATACTCATAGTGTCCCTAAAAGTCCAAAGTCTCTTTAAAAAGTTCAGAGTCTTTCAATTGTGGGATGTAAAATAAAAGAAATTTAAAAAAATTACATACTTTCTTCTTCCAAGAGGGAAGAACCAGAGCACAGTTATAATCAAACAAAACCAAAATCAACGATATAGAAAGTTCAGTGCTTGTTGTCTAGGACCCAGTCATGATCTCTGAGTTCCAAAGGAACCAGGTACCTAATTCCATTTCTTGGAATCTGCCGTCTGCACCACATACAGCTTGGATCCTAGGCTTAGGCTGGCTCCACTCCATGGCTGCTTCTGTCCTTGGCTGTCCTTCCCATGGTATTAGCATATATCCCATAGTATTAGCATATCCCAAATGCTGGGGTCTCAACTGCAGTTATACTCCACCTTCATCAGTAGCCATTCCTGGGCTCTTTTCAGGAACTCTGACCCTGCCACACAGTACCAAGTCTGAGTTGTACTCCATGATTATTTCATGCCTTCAGAACCAGTACCACATGGGTGACTCATGTATATTACCATGCTTGACTCTCAGCACAAGGTACAGCTTTGGCCCCCTATGGATCATAGATGCTATGTGCTAACCTTGAGGAAATACTTTCCAGAAGATTCTCCTTCAGTGATTCTTGTTACTTCTTTTTTTTTTTTTTTTTTTTTATATTTATTTATTTATTTATTTTATATATGGGTGCTTTATCTGCATGAACATCTGCAGCCAGATGAGGGCATCAGATCACATTGTGGATGGTTGTGAGCCACCATGTGGTTGCTGGGAATTGAACTCAGGACCTCTGGAAGAGCAGTCAGTGCTCTTAACCACTGAGCCATCTCTCCAGCCCCCTTGTTACTTCTTAATGGCAGCTGATTCTTCAGCCCTAGCTGACCAGGATAGATTGTCTAAGCAAAGAAAAATTTTACTCCAGTGATGTTTGTTTGTTGTTAATCACAACCAATTCTTCAGCTCCAGTTTACCAGATACCACAGATTCTTAACACAAAATGTCACACAAATGACCCTAGTAGAGTCTTTTTTTTTTCCCTGTGAAATTTCACAAGTCCAGCCTCCATTGTCTGTATTGCTCTCAGCATTCTTATCTTCTAAGTTCCCACAACAGTTCATTAACTTCTGAACACTCAACAGACTGTTTTAGTTCATACATCATTATAAGCCTCCCAAAAATACATGGCCAGGTCTCTCATAACAACACCTCACTCCTGGTACCAATATCTGTCTTCATTACAGTTTCTATTTTGGGATAAAACACCAGTACCAGAAGCAACTTTGGGAAGAAAGGGTTTATTTGCCTCTTACTTCCACATCAGATCATTATCAAAGGAATTCAGGGCAGGCACTCAAGGCATACACCTAGAGGCTGGGACTGAAGCAAAAGCCATGGAACTATGCCACTTCCTGGCTTGCTCAGTCTGCTTTCTTCTGACACCTGAGGACCAATGGCCCAGGGGTAGCACCACCCACAATAGCACCACCATATCAATTAAGAAAAAATGTCCCATGGACTTTGCTTATGCCAGTCTGGTGGGAGGAATTTTCTCAACTGAGGTTTCCTCTTCCTAAATTACTCTAGCTTGTGTCAAGTTGCCAAAATTCCAGTCTTCCACATCTTCCTTCTCATAGACCTCATTGACTGGCTCCACCATGAGCCCCACACTGATGTGTATGAGAACGAGGCGGTGTTTGTCACCTTTGTGAGGTTGTCTGTAGATCTGCTTTTGTGTCTTGAAGTTGCATGTTTTCTCAGGAGGCAGTGAAGCCCTCTGGTCACTCCATCCTTTCCTAAGTGTGACGTTCTATTCTCCCTGGTAAGCTTCCAGTTATATAATTTTATTTATATACTTTTAATAAAAAAATTTGTAGCATAAAAGTAATGGGTTTTATCATGGCATTTCTTTGTTTTTTTGTTGTTGTTGTTTTTTGAGAAAGTATCTCAGTCTGTAACCCAGGATGTCTTCCAACTCTCAGCTATACTCCTGCCTCAGTCTCATAGGAATGAATTGCCATACCTAGCACAGTTGAGTTCATAGGATGTCAGCTTGGCCAGGTTTATCTGTCCTTACTCTCTCCCTTCATTTTATTCCAAGTTTGATTATTTTACTTAAATGTGATTTAGATTCCCACCTTACTGCTGTTTATTTTACAAGTGTTGACTCGAGGTGTCCAGTGTTTCTGTTCTGACCATCATTGGTGGCTCTGATTTGATGCTCAAAATAAAATGAAGAAAATAGCTTCTGGGATTGTGGTTTACATTTTTGGTAGCTTTTTATCTTTTGTATCCCAATGTGTACCACGTTTCTGAAGTTGTAATGGATGAACTTGATTCTGGGCTTTCCAACTTTGCCAAAGTTGTGTCAGATGGGTCACTTAAGTTCTCCATGTTTCAGGAGATTTCTCATCATTAGACTAGTTAATAATGATAATCATTAACTGTTGTCTATATATCCATACCAGGCAGTGTTCAGAGGAGAGGAGACAGTACTCAGAAGAGTAAGAATAACCCGTTGCCATGCATTCAGGAACCTAGTTATTTCTGACTTTACTCAATCACAGAAATAGCCTGGTAAAGATGCAGTGCAGATATTCTTGCTCATGCCTTAAGGGTGAGGAAACTTTTACATCTTTATGTGTCTAGGGCAATGTTGGAAAAGATCATGTGTGCAGAGTCCCTCCTGCGATTTCCTGCCTTACCGTTGGTCAGTAGATCAGTGTCCTGCGCTTGTGGGTTGTGAGTCTGGTTATACAGGTTTTCTTCAGAAGTAGAATTAAGCAGCTCTGTGCTGTTTGAACAAGTTAGTTTGTTCAAGTATATGTCAAAGGATTTTCTTAAATCTTTGCTTTGATGCTTCAAACGTCAAGTTTCTCTGTGGTAAATATAAAACAGCACTTTTCTTGATTGATCATTTTAACCACATTTAATATCGTTCTTGTTAAATAGAGTAAAGCAATATATTTTTTAAATGCCATAGGTTTGGATTTCAGAACCTAAAAAAGTTAGGTATGTTGACTCCATTTCCCCTCTACCCACCAATATCCCTGTATTTTCAAATTCTTTCTTAACTTCTCTTTTCCCTTTCCCCCTCAAAAGCGCTATCTTCTGCCTTTTTTGTCTCTCCTTCCCTCCCTGCCCTGTTGCCCTGTGGCCCAGTGGCCCCTGGTAGCTCTGGAGCCCTATTTATTGCCTTGTAGCCCTATTGCCCTGTGGTTTTGTAGCTCCGTGGCCCAGTAGCCATGTAGCCCTGTAGCTCTGCAAACCTATAGCTCTGTTACCCAGTAGCCCTGGAGCCCTTCTACCCTGTAGCCCAGGCTTTCCTTGAACTCACCTCCTGGTCTTGTCTGGTTGGTATCAAACTCATGATGATCCTCTTGCTTCAGTCATATGAATGCCTAGATTACAGACATGAGCTACCACACCTGGCTTTCTCTTACTTGAAAAAATAGAAACAGTTCATTGCATTTTACTTACGTGTCCACTCTTTAAATTTTCCTTCACTTTCCAACAGGAATTGGTAGAAATCTAAAAATTTTTTGTTTTAAATTTTATTTTATGAGTGTGGGTGTTTTTCCTGCATGTAGGCCAAGTGCATGCTTAGTGCCCATGGAGTCCAGAAGAGGGTGTCTGATCCCTTGTAACTGGAGTTCTAGACACCACTAGGGATTGAAACTTGGTCCCCTGGGAGAGCATTTATTGCCTTTAACTCTCTCAAGCCATCTCTTCAGCTCTGAAATCTAAAACTTTTAACATGTGATTTGATGTTTTTAATGTCCCTATCTCCATTTATTTATGTTTTGTTTTGCTTTTCATGATAGGGTTTCCATATTAAAGTGCTCTGAAACTCATGCCCATCAGCCTGTTCCACCTCTCCAAGTATGGGAGTGATTGTACTTTCAGGAAACGTTCCGTATGCTTCTGGAAAGAGACAGAGCAGGACTTGGGTTTCCCTGTATCACATTGCTAGAGCTCTGCAGGCAGAATTCTGTTAGCTGATTAACATAATGCTTCAGATTAGTCAGGACCTATTGATCCCATTTCTCAGCATGTGAATCTCTGTGACACTAGGGTGGCCCAATGCTTAAATTGCATATGGCATTGTAAGCTTTTAAGTGTGCATGTGACTAATGGGGTTAAATTTTCAATGTCAAATTTAATTTTCCCATGTATGGAAGTTAATAATGATGGATAGCAAATTAGCATACAAAACAATTTATAATTACTTTTTCATTAGATTTAAAAATGCTTTAAGTAAAAGAGCCTAGAACAGTTGCTTTTTGAAGGGAAAAATACATTTTTCTTCTACATACTTTTAAAAAACCCCAGGAAAAGTAATCTGTCTAATAAAATCTCCAATGGAAGCCTTAAGCACTAAGCTTGGCTGTAATTCACAGCTCTGGAGGTTCTGCTTGATTTTATTTTGTTAAAATGGTTGAACTGAGTAGTTTTGGCCCAAAGTTTCATCATGTCCCCTTTTCTTTGAAGATCTTGTTCACTTGTGATCACTTTCTTCTGTCCTTGGGAAACCAGCTTCAGCAATCGCAGGGAACCCGTGTTTCTTTCTTTATGCCTGGAAGCACCTACATTCTCTACTGCTGGGACTCTAGTTCAGACTTGTACTAAAGCAAGGGGCTTTTGTGCACTAGCTTGTAGAGCTCTCCTGACTAGTGACTTACCCGTTTCTTTCTCAGGGTAAATACATAACACTTTTCAGTGTGTGTATGTATACATGTACATACATACAAACATATACTGTTTTTCTTCTTTTATTCTCTGCCCTCCATTCTCTCTTCTTTCCTCTCTCCTCCTTTCTCTTTATCTTGTTGAAGAAACTGTCTTAATGGAGCCACATTCCACCAAGGAAGTCAGGACTGGGTTTAATAAGGCCTTAAATTAGTATTTGTTTGATTTTTATTCTTAAGTTTTTAAATCATTAAGAACAGTAATTGATTATAATCTCCTCCTCTACGATATAAAACTATGTTTTAAAGCCAGGTGAGGTGGCAAATGTCTATGATCACAATACTTAGCAGGTGGGTACAGGGGGACCAGGAGTTAGTTCAAGGACAGTATGGCCTACCTGAGAAAAATGTTTTCAATGACATGTTTTCTTATGCAGCCATTATATGTTTCTAATCACTTGTCTGAAATTTCTTTAAAAGATACATCGTTTTGCTTTTGTTTATCGGCCTTTAATAATTCTTCTTTTAGGTCCATTTAAAAACAATTCAGAACTATGCAGCATGGCTCTGTTTGCATGTATCTGAACTCAGGAGCTTCTTATTTACCACTTAGGTGGCTTTGGGTTGCTCTCTTGTATTTCTGAAGATAATATTGCTGAGTTACTCGTTACTTTTGGGGTGCCTTCCTTTTTGAAAATGTGTTTACAGGTAATGAGTAAACAGACATGTAGGTGCTCCTGGTTGTCTAAAGCACATGGTCTGTTTCTATCTTTGATTTGAATGTGGCATTCACAGATTAACATGGTGTCAAGCATGTCTCTGACCCACACAGATTTGCTAAATGTTTAAAAACTGTGTCTCCTCAAAAGAAAGTTAGAATAAGGAAAAGCAACCCAAATACAACAAATCTGAGGTTTAGTTGGTAATGTTTAGCAGATAAAATTTTGTTCTGATAGGTCTTCTTTTAGAGTGATTTGAAGATACAGAATATGGCTTTAAGGATATAGTGCTAATTAATGTTACAGAATGTATTTTGCTAAGTAAAAAGCATATAATGGAAAATAACTGACCAAGAGTGTGCAGTATTCAGGTCCGTCAATTTAAAAGTGGGAGTCTGGCATTCTTCATTCTTCCGGTCTCACATAAGAGGCTTTTTTTTTTTTTTTGATACTTTCTCATTATGTAGCCCAGGGTAGCCCAGGCTAGAGCTGAACTAGTTCTCTTGCCTCAGCCTCCTGAGTGCTGTGATTACAGGTGTGTGCCACTACAGTTGGTTTCTATTTTTTGAAATAAATTCTCTCATGGGAAGATAAGGAACATCAAAAAAGCCTATTATGTTTCAGTTGTGTTGGTCTACTTCCCTCGCTCAAGTGCATGACACAGTGGCTTGGAAGGAGAAGAGCGTCCCTCTGACCTCACAGTTCTGAGGACTTTGTTCCACACTTGATTGGCACTTTTCCTCTGGGCCTATCCTGAGGTAGTAAATTGTGGATGGCTCTGTGTCAGAACAAAACCATTAGTATAACTAGTGAGGGCTGAAAGAGAAAGAGACCAGAATTGCTCAGTCCCCTTGGGAGACAAGTCTGTACTGACATAGCAGCCTCTACAAAGCCCCTCCTTTTAGAGGTCACACCACTCCCAATAGCACTATCCTAGGCATCGGGTCCTTTCTTTAAAACCCATCAAAACTATAGCATCATATTTGCATTGCCATGAGTGTTTGCAAAGTGATGTTCCAATGCACCCACTACAGAGAAAACACAGCGGTACTCATACTATAACTTACCTGTGGCACCTTTGTCCCACTCCTGCTCTCACCCCCCCTCCACCCCCATGCCTGGAAATGACACCCACACTCTGACATTTGTTTTGATAGATTAATCCAGTTGCTCAAAAGTAGCAGAACTTTATAAATATTGACTTAGGTAGCAGGAACTTGTACTTGGCGGCTTTTGTTTCTCTTTGTGGAGAGGATTTTGGAGATTTTAATTCTTGGGAATGAGTGGATCTCAGTGGGTAGAGCACTTGCTCAGCATGTACTAGGCCCTGACTCCAACTCATAGCACTGAAATTGTTGGAATTTTTTTTTTCTGAATGTGTATTCTTGAAGATGTAGAAGGCTATAGGGATAAACTGTTTCTTCTTACACGAGCACTAGTTGTATCTTTGCTAAGGAATTTGTCAACTTTTTTCTAAAATGATGATTTTTAAGCATAGTGTGTTTTTGCTTTGCTTGTTTCTGTAGTGTCTGAATGGTATGGACTAATGGTCTTTCATTAACTACTCTTTGTGGGATTTATTAATTCTATTAGATTTTTGAAGAACTGTCTTTGTTAAATTTATTTTTTATCGCTTTCTGTGGCTAGTGATTCTGTTGTATTTCATGAATCTAATATCATAGTTTTTCTTCTGCTCAATATTTCCCACTTTGATTGCCTTGGCTTCACCTGGTCTGTTGTTTATACTGCTTCAGGTTTGGGTATCTGGAGATTTTCTGATTATTTTCCTATTAAGCTTCTACTATTATTGCACAGTATTAGTAACATTATATTTCAGTTAGAGAATAATTCTGTATGGTCTCTAATTTTTAAGGAATATCCCACTATTAAGGCACACTTTATAACTTAATATATGGTTGCCACTGGTGTATGTATGTCCAAAGCACACTTTTTCTGTCTGTGTGTGTATGTGCTTTTGTATAGGAATACATGTGGTTTTTTTTCATTTTTGTCAGATTCATTTAATATATTTTCAGAATGATGATGAGAACATACAGACTAGAGTAATTATAGTGTCTTCATTGGTGAAATGTTACACTTATCTCTGGTAATACTTGGAAAGTCTAACTCATTTTATTACAACTACAAAAGGTTCATTTGAGTTTATGATTTTGATGCATTTTTTCTTGTTTTTTCCATTTTGTCTTTTTTTTTTTTTTTTTTTTTGGTTTTTCGAGACAGGGTTTCTCTGTGTAGCCCTGGCTGTCCTGGACTCACTTTGTAGACCAGGCTGGCCTCGAACTCGCAAAGATTCACCTGCCTCTGCCTCCCAAGTGCTGGGATTAAAGGCGTGCGCCACCACTGCCCGGCTCCATTTTGTCTTTTAAACACACTTGTCTAGGCATGTCTCTACCTGATACTTTTATTCAGATAAGCCATTTTTAACTTTTTAATATTCAAAACATCCATATTGTTATGCGGTTTTTAAATTAATTTTTAAAAATAAAATATATCACTTCCCTGTCCTCCCTCCAACCCATCTCATGTCCCTTTTCACAAATTTGTCCTATATCCCTCTGCAATTGACTGGTCCTTTTTATTATTGTTGCATATATATACATACATGCATAAATATAAATTTATAATATGCATGATTATATAATATTTATCTATAAATATGTAAAAATATATAAACCTGGTGAGTTCATTTAGTGTATCTTGTGTGTATGTGCAATTAGGGTAGGCCACTTTGTTTTGAATAACCAGTTAAGAAGAGGCTAAAAGAAGAGGCTTTGGAGAAGCTAATTCTCCCTCTTTCAGCAGTCATTAGCTGCCTGTAGTTTTTGTCTAGTGTTAGGATCCCATGAGATTTCTCCCCTATTGTTAGGATGTCTGTTGATATTATTGTTGTTGAGGCTTATTTAGGCAGTGATGCAGAAGTATCATGGGTGGGTCATTTCTAGAGACGCACTCTTGTAGCATACATTCTGGTTCTCTGGCTCTTTTAATCTTTTTTGCTCCCTCTTCTACAATGTTCCTTGAGCCTTAGGTGCAGTTCTGTTACATTATGACCCACTGTGGTTTTCTGTAGTGATGTGCATTTACTGTCAAAAGAAGCTTTGAGGAGGGGTGAGAGCTACAGTTACCTGTTGATATTATGACAGGATTTAGAATACAGCTAGGAATTATGTTGGCCTATGAAAGTGTCAGTAGTAGGTTCTCCTTTAAAATTCATGACTTCACTAGCTTCAGGTGGTTGGCTAGGTTTCTAGTACCAGCCATAATTTCCCTCCTGTTGATTGGGGCCATGTGTCCGATTAGGCAGTTGTTGGATAGCACCAAGATGCATGCCACCATTGTATCTTTAGGGACATCTTGCCATTCTGAGAATTGCTCAGCTCATCAATGTTACATTACAATTGGACAAGAAAGATAATTGGTTGCTTCCCTCCCTTGGCATGTTAGATGTTTTCAGGTTAGATCTAGTTTGAATCTTCTAGTTCTGTGCCCGAAGTGTCTTTGCCAATAGGTACTTATCTTCAACTTCTGAATCATAACCAAGGGCAACAGCAATAGCTAGCTCTTTGACTAATCGGACCAACAACTCGAGTAGAGGCTTTTCATGTCTGGCCCTGGGGTTTTTCTTAGTCTGCAATTCCTGCGGGAAGCATAGCTCACTTGTGGCCTGAGCTGCTTGCAGGATTTTAACAAGGGCACACGCTTACCTGTTCCATATTTGTATTTAGGAGACACTTAGTTCCTTGCAGTTCCTGACTGAGTGAACTGCTATTTCCAGTCTCCCACACTTCCCATGAATGTTAGAAGACACCTAACTTTAAATATGAGAATTTCCCTGTGATTTATCCCCAGCTACACACCCCAGCTTGATGGAATTTAAACCTTCTCTGATTCTCTGTTGGAAGTTGTTAACCACAAACTAAGTACAGGAACTCACCTGGCAATAGTGAAGCTGTTAATTGAGTAGTTAAAGTTACCCTGTTCTTGAAAATAATAAACGGTTGATCTGTTTATCCCAAAGACAGATCAACTCCTTAAGCAGAGGGTACAAAGAAGAGGTGGGGTCTCTGTATATCTCCCCCAAGGGAAGTTGTATTCTGTTTAGCTATTGAGATACACAGAGACAGACACACTGACACACAGACAGACACACAGACATACAGACAAACATATACCACACACACACACACACAGAGACATACAGACAAACACACAGACACACATACACCACACACATACACACAGAGAGAGACACAAACACATACGCACACACAGACAAACACACACACACAGAGAAACAGTCAGACAGAGACAGACAGAAGTTCTTCATAGCTGCTTGGATTTAAGACTTTGCCCCTTAGTTTCGGAGAACTTGTTTAGTGCTCTTTAATTTGACCTCTGAGAACATATCCCAGGTGGAAACAGGTCACCTGCAACCTGAAGCCACTTGAAGAACCTTGGGAAGGATACATACTTATTTGTTCATTATTTTATGTTTGCATGTGTATGTCTTCATTTGACCACACAAACGGCTGCATGTGCCTGTGTGCACATATGTGTGCCTGTGTTGTGGAGGCCAGAGGTCAGTCTCCAGTGTTATTCCTCAGGACACTGTCCACTGTGGTCCTTTGAGGTTGGAGTTCATGCCTTTATCTGAAACTTGCCTGTTTGTTGATGCTGCTCAGCAAGGCTCAGGAATCTACCTGTCCCTGCATCTTCAGTGACAGGGTGTTAGGTATGTGTCACCATGTCTGGCTTTTCTTAAATGCAGTTTATGGGGACTGGACCCAGGACCCTGCTCTTGCATATTAAGCACTTACTGACTAAGTCAGTTCACTCGTCATGGATTGGCTGTGAACAGCATTATGACAGGGAGCATGTAAGAATAATGTTTTAGACGCTGTTTGTGTGTATGAGAGTTTGCTACTCCAGCCTGGTATTAACACGGAATGGATAGTAGACAACGTCTACAAAGGAAGCTCTGACGTCAGTCAGAAAAGTACAACCACTTTCCTAAAATCATACTTAAGTTTTACATATTGTAAAATAGCATGTTTTGAGCACTTGAAAATTCTAATAATCCGGTTTTCTTTCTCAGGTGTGTCCTCCTTAAGTATTCAATTTGCCAAACTCCCAAAGGGATTGAAGCATTTGAACCTATCTAAAACCTCATTGTCACCTAAAGGTACAGTAAATGTGACTTACTTCACATCGTGTCTCTGATTGTTGTACCTGCTGCATTTGAACAGCTATTACTCTGCTATGTAGTTGATTAAAATATACAAATTACATTATGCTAGCAGTTTTAAGGTAAAGACATTGTACAATTCAAATCTGAGAATCTAAACTTAAATGACTTAAAAGTTACCCTGTTCTTGAAAATAATAAACAGTTGATCTGTTTATCCCAAAGACAGATCAACTCCTTAAGCAGAGGGTACAAAGAAGTGCATGTGCAGTCCTAATTTTTTAAGCTTGGAGCCAGTGAGGGAGTGCTCACTGATGGGAGGCCTCTAGGCTCACAACTCACTTTCCTGAAGGCACCTGTTCATGTTTTTCTTGGTTCATTCTTCGCAAAGAGATGTTGACTTCTGCAGCTGTCAGGGTGAAGGGTGAGTTAACACAGACACTCTGGGGTTTGCGACTGACCTGTAATCATCATCCCCTTTATCTCCAGACATTCACAGAGCTTCAGTAGCCCTCCCACTTCTGAGATCACCAGAGTCACTTGCTCCTTCCTCTGCCGACTTATGGATCACACCCAGGGCATTACTGTCTCGGTGCTGTGTCCTCCCTGTGAGAATGTCTCCCCTTGGGCCCATGTTACTCTTGTGTCTGAATCATCAGTTCCTGGTTCCATGCTGCACCCCTGTGGGCTTCAGTGAGCCTTCTAGAATTGATAAACTTGCCATTTCTTCAGTGGCATTCTGTGCTGCCTGTCAGTTGGATCATATTACCTGTGATTGAGGCCTAGCTTTCCCACTTCCTGGGAACTGCTGTCCTCATCTCCATTCCTTGATTGACTTGTTTGTAAGGTAGAAATGAATCACCTCTTTGTCATAGTAGTAGAATTCAGTGAGTTTAAACACGATATAACTTCTGGCTCTTTAATAAATAAAATGAATAAACTTCCAACAGTTGCCACCAAGACCTTCTGTGATCACAGGCACCATAATGTCACTGTCACACTCACCGTCACACTCAGCATCACCACTGTTCTCTCTGTCACCATCACTGTCACCTTCATATTCATCATCATCATTGTTATGATTGTCACCCTTCCTATCGCCCTCACAATCCCTGTCACCAAATCATCGCTATCCTGGTTGTTGTCACCCTTACTGCCTCTGCCACCATCATCATATCATTGTCACCCTAACTATTGCTAACACTGTCACCCTCCCCGTCACCACTCCTCACTCTTACCATCACCATCGTCACACACACTGTCATCGTCACTATCAGTATTACCACTATGAATGTGACCATCACTGTCACCGACACCATTGCCACCAGCAATACCATCACTGTCTGCATCATGACCGTTATCATGCTGTGTTGTCATGGGCTACTACGTACTTTTAGTTACACCTGGGACAACCTGTGAGTGCCTCCTGCCAATTCCAGCTTGCTCTGACATTTGGCGTCTTTCTGACTTTCTCTTTGAAGCCCTTACCTCTCAACTCACATTCCTCCCTTGCTCCTTCCCATCCCACATTGCTAATCTCTCTGTTTTAACACATTGTGTATTTTGGCTTTGAAGTTTCTGGCTGGTAGCCCCATTGCTCATTCAGTGCTAGGCTTGGCACCAGCCCTGACTCAGCTGTCACCAGTGGCTGTACTTCGGTTAAATGTTGCAACACTGGACGGTGGTCTATCCAGTCACACATTATTCTGATCTTAGAATTATACTAGGAGTGCTTTGTAATTGGAATTGATGCATAAGTCTCACCATCTTATGTGCACATACTCATGTACCCCTGTTTAACACATACATGTCAACTGCTAGTCAGAAATTTCCCCAGGTCGGTGTTTGCTGATCTGGTGCCAGAAAACATATGCAGGTCCCAGGCTAAGATGCACTTCTTATTGTTCCTGTTATTCCCAGACATTGATTCTCAGAAGAGCCCTCTTCTGATGATAATCAACTCGTTGGCATACTTATGATGAAGAATTCAAAGATACTGATAGCTTAAGTAAGCAAGCAAAAATGATTTTTAGAGTCACCACTCTCTGGGCCCAACCTTCACGCTGCGTCTGGACTGTTGTCCATGCATGATGAGCCACATGTTGTGCTGTTTGGTGTTTTATAAGCTGTTGCCCCTCAGTGCATTTTGGTTATTTATGTTGGTAAGCCCATCACTTTCAGGGGCCACAAGATAATCAGCCTATGGAGTGATACTCTAATTTATTTAAATGATCTTCTACCACACACATAACTTTAAGTTCTTCAGCAATGTGTGTGTGTCATTGATGTGAGGTTGGTGACTAATTTTGCTAGTTTCCTGAATTTCTTTTTTAGTATATATCTCCTTAAGTAGAATTATTAGCTCAAAGAGTATGTTCGTATTTTAGAGCTTTCATATTGATTGGCGCCTTCTCCTAGGAGTATTTTGTATATATTTGTTTATATCTTTACCACCCCTGAATATTATTTTCCCTTTTCACTCTGTTTTCTTTCTCCCCGCCGACCCCACCTCTTCTTTACTTCTGTGGCTCAGGCTGGCTTTTAAACCCCCTGCCTCAGCCTCCCAGTTGCGAGGGTTATAGTTGTGATCCACTGTGGACTACACCCTTTTTGTTCTCACAAGAAAGTGAGAGTTTTATGCTCTTATTTTCTCTAATTGCAGTAGTCCCCAACCTTCCTAAGGCTGCAACTCTTTGATGCAGTTCCTCATGTGGTGACCCCCAAACATAAAATTATTTTCGTTGCTGCTTCATAACTGTAACTTTGCTGCTGTTATGAACTGTAATGTAAATATCTGTGGGGATCACAACCCACAGATTAAGAATCACTGGCTTAGGGCATTTCCCCCACTTCTCCTTAGTCCTTTGTATATCTTAGAATGTTGCCACTTGACATTCTTGGTCAGTTTTCTATTTATGGTGTTAGTCTTTTTTCTTGGTGTATGTAAGTCCTCTACATATATTAATATGAAATTGTGTAATTGTGTTCCTTTATTTGTTAATTATGGTAAAACAGAGAGGCACAGTGACCATTGTTCTTTGGAGGACACGCTTTGGTTCTGAGGTAGTCCTCACTCATGTCCTGTCCCACCAGTGTAGCTGGAGTAGGCCAACTGTACATGTGAAGCAGGGTTCTCTTTTACCCTTGGATGAGGACAGCCCAACTCTGCCTGAACCTGTTGTGACTAAAGTTCCCCTACTTGTCTCTTTCATATAGTGTAAGACTCCATATCAAATATTTTTTTTATAAAATAGGATCCATAACATTTAAAATTGTGCTTTTAAGGCATGTATCTTGAAATGTTTGATTAAAAAAATACTGGTTTCTTAAAGGCCCATGTGGAGGTTCTGAAAGGTTTAGAGTTTTGAAATTGTGGTTTTTAAGTTTCTACTAAATCTAACATATTTTAGTTCCTAGAAAACATGTATATTCATGGATCCGTAATGGGAGACAGATTTTTTTAAATCTCTCCATGGCCCTCACCACATACTCCCTCACTCACCTCAGACACTCGCTGCTTGATGGCTTTCTGGACTCACACAAGCATCCTGCTGGCTGGCAGATTATGTCAAGGCAGGGCCATCTGGTGCCACTTCTTCCAGCTGTAAACTCTCCAATCATGAATACCAAGCATGGTCAGAGTCCCACGATAAACAGAGCAGAGAGAGGGTGGCATGCCAATCTGTGGTGCATTTGGATCTTAAGCCCAGAGTTTCTCCCGTGCTATAGCTTTGTACTTCCTGCCATTTGTGAGCTTATTAACACACGCCTCCTGTGAATATGGGCTCAGGCAGGGGGGCACCCTTCTGCTTCAGGAGCGTGAAGCTGGGCTTGTAACAGGGTCTCTCTGGAGTCTAGTCAGAGGCTGGCTACTTGCCAAGTGCCTATACTTGCCAAGGGCTTCTTTGCTGTCAGGATTAATTTGCCCTTCTCATTTTGGAATTTATTTATTAGTTTTTATAAAACTTCATGTAATACATGGGTTTATAAATGATTTTCTTCATGAGAGTCTTGGCGCTTTTAATTTTGCTTTATCATTCTTTTATTTTCCTGTTCTTAAACCTCTATCTCCCTTCCAACCCTTATTCCTCCCAACCTCCCAACATTAGGTAGGAGAGAAAGAAGGTTATAGGGGAAAGGAACATAGGTTTCTTTTAACTACTAACTGCTGATTAGAGACATCAGGTTCTTTGGGGCAGTACCAGTCTCAGTCATCAGGATATTCAACAGTCCAGCCAACCAGCCAACACAGCAGCAGGACGTACCAGCAACAGTGCAGGGGAAGGGTTGTTGTTGGGGGGGGGGCGACACCAGCAGGGAGAGTAGCAACCTCTTCCTCTTTCAGAACGCCCCCCACATCCCTTTCAGGACTCTAGCATTTATCTGCTCTTCAGAGTCCTCAGAATTAAACTTTGTGCAGTTGGCTACCATCCTCAGGATCCAGTGAGGCAACTGCCCGCAGTCACACAAGAATCAATGCAAGGATGTGTGATTAACTCTTTCACAGATAGAACCTCCAGTGGCTGGAGGCAAGGTTAACATCCCATTAACCGCATCCCTGCTAGAGCACGAGAGACAATTATAGTTAATAGCTGAGGACAAACTAAAGCAACCCTATGTTCCATACCTGGGGTTATAACAAAAACATTCTTATATTGTAACTGAGTTTTTTTAGGAAACAAAATTCTTACCACAAGAGTCTGGTATTCTCCAAATATGCTAGGCTTAGCCATTCTATTAAAAAGAGAAGGTAAACACTGGGGGCTGGGGAGAAAGCAAAGCACTTTTCCTCCAAGTGTCAGGTCCTGAGTTTAATTTTTGAAACCACATGAAAAATAAAATAAACAGAGCATAAACAAAACCAAAAAACAGCCCTGGTGTCAGACACATGTCCTCCAGTACTGAGGGGGAGGTGATTGGTGACTGGGGATCATTAGTTGACATCCTGTCTCAGCAAAATAGGTGGACATCTCCTGAGGTTGGCGCATTACCTCCACATGAACACTTGTGCGTGCCCTCCCACACATGCACACGCAGAGAAAGATGAATACAGATGACACGATAAATGAAAGGATGTTGGTCATTTATACACTCATATAGACTATATTACATATATACTTATAGAGGGTTGCCTGGGATGTTAACCTTGCCTCTAGGCCACTTTACGTTCTATCTGTGAAACAGTTAATTGCACATCCTTGCATTGATGCCCTTCATTCTTTTTTTTTTTTTTTTTTGGTTTTTCGAGACAGGGTTTCTCTGTTTAACAGCTCTGGCTGACCTGGACTCGCTTTGTTGACCAGGCTGGCCTCGAACTCGCAAAGATCCGCCTGCCTCTGCCTCCCAAGTGCTGGGATTAAAGGCGTGCGCCACCACCGCCTGGCAATGCCCTTCATTCTTGTGTGACTGCTGGCAGTTGCCTCACTGGATCCTGAGGATGGTTGTCCCTCAGTGTCTGTGGGACATTAGAGATTGGTTCCAACTTCTCCTCCTCTGTGTGCCAAGTCCTTTATATAAAGTGGGATAGGCTTTGCATCCTATTGTATGTACACGACATCTCCAGATTACTTATAACACCTGCCATAATATAAACCTTAATTTGCTTTGCTTTGCTATGATCAAACCCAACCTAGGTAGGAAAGGGTTTACTTAGCTTACAGGTTACAGAGGAAGCCAGCATTAGAACTCAAGGCAGGAACTAAAGCAGAGATCGGGGAGAAGTGTTGCTTAGCCACTTGCTCCCAGTGGCCTGCTCAGCCTGCTTTCTTATAATTCCCAGGACCACCTGCTGATGGGTGCCACTACTGTGCCACATCATCAATCATTAATCAAGAAAATGCCCCACAGAATTAACTACAGGATCTCTGACGGGAGCATTTTCTCAATTGAGATTCTCTCTTCTCTGATGGCTCCAGCTTGTGTCAGGTCAACCAAAAACTAACCAGCACACACACGTACATACATACAATCACTTAGGGAATACTGAGCAAGTAAAAAAAATCTGCACATGCTCAGTGTATATGACTCTTTTGCTTTTGAGCTTTTCAGATGGTTCTTGGTGTATATCTCAGGCTAGCCTCAATTTTGCAGTGGCTTTTTTTTTTTTTTTTAAGGCAGTCTCATGCAGCCTCAAACAATGTAGTTCAGGCTGCCTTTTAAACTCTTCTCAATCCTGTTTTACCTCTGCTTCCCTAGTGCTGAATGTCAGTCAGATCTAAACTGTAACCTAAGAAAACCAGTTGGAATATTTCTGTGATGGTTGGATGAACCCACAGATGTTGAGCCCACAAAGATAAAAGCCCCCTGTGTAGATCTGTCTGTGTCTGCCACTGAGCTATCCTGTAGATGATATCTTTGAGTCTCAGACACCTCTGTCTAGTGTACATTTGGAAAGAATATTGGAAAAAAATTCTCTCTTTTTTCTCTCTGTATATGTATATTATATTATTATATGTGTTTATAATATAAAATATATTTATATATTATATATAAATATATCTATTTATTTATAGATAAATATGTGTGTATATATAGAGATGAGCTTAAATAGAGCAACATAGTGCTCTATCAAGTTCCCAGTACTTAAACAGCCCAAATGACCAGTATTTGCTTATGTGTCATTTAAACACTGTTCACTAAGTTAAGAATCATGTGGTGGTATTAAATATACTCTCAAAATCATTAGCTAGATGGCTTTCATCACTCTGGGACTTGAAAGAAAAACACTTTCTGTTCTTGGATAAATTGGAAGACTAAGATACAGGCTCTGTGAGCAGTCTGGCTTCCCAAAGGGATTGTCAAGGGACTCACAATCAGCGGTCCCCTTTAAGGGCAGAGCTCTGGCCCCTAAGGTCTGGCAGTTTGATTTGACTACAGGGGTGTTTGTGGAAACTCCCTAGCCTCATTTTGTTTCTTAGAGTGGACACTGAGCTCGGATGGTTTCTCTTGTTGCAGGGGTGAACAGCCTTTTTCAGTCCCTCAGTGCCAACCCTCTGACTGCCTCTACCCTCACACACCTGGACCTCTCAGGGAATGCCCTCCGTGGAGATGACCTCTCGGTGAGTTTTCCATTCATGCAGGTTCCAAAGGGGCCATTTTCAGAAAGGCTGCCACCATTTCTAACCCTGCTGACCCAGCCTGTTGCTCTACCATGCTCTTAATCAGCACACTTTAAAATCACGTTAAAAGCTTGTGAAGTATTGTTGTGAAAACTCCAGAGCCTGCTGTAATTGAACGTAATCTGTCATCATAATTAAGTTGTTTTTTTTTTTTTTCATTTAATGGTGCTGAGGTTCATTTTTGGATATGCTATTTGTGTTGTTGGAATACAGGTGCTATTTGTTTTGAGAGAAAGTATAGACTTTTGTCACTATGTAGTCAGCCAGGCTGGCCTCTAGCTCACAGTGATTATCCGAACTCAGTCCCTCCAGTGCTGAGATTGGGGGTACAAGACAGGTGCCCAGCTTTTGTTTATTTATTTAGGTTGCTATTAAAAGGAGCCATGAGGACAACCCTAGTCACAGACTATTCCATAAATAAGATAAAAGTACCCAGGAGCTACTCATTAGAGTTTGGTTATGAAGGCAAAAACAAACAAATAAGTAATTCCTCTTAATTCTAACAAGATATTTTGTGGTTTTGAATAGTAATATAAATGTCTGATAGGAACTTCCTGTTGTGGGGTGTTAATTATGAGCTCACTATGTGGTAAACAGTCCCTTCTGGTCACCATGCTACAATTTAGGAGAAATCTCCCTTTGGCAACAGTACCTGCGGATAGTGGCCTTGGACAAGACCTTTATTTGTATACTTCTGTCTTAGTTAAAGTTTCCATTATAAACAGACACTGTGACCACGGTGACTCTTATAAAGGAAAACATTTAATTGGGGCTGGCTTATAGTTTCAAAGGTTTAGTCATTATTGTCATAGTGGGAAGCATGGCAGCATCCAGGCAGACATGGTGCTGGAGAAGGAGCTGAGAGTTCTATGTCTTGATCCATAGGCAGCAGCAGGAGACTGTATCCCACACTAGATGTAGCTTGAGCATATGAGACCTTAAAGCCCATCCCCCACAGTGACACACTTTCTCCAGCAAGGCCACACCTATTCCAACAAGGTCACACCTCCTAATAGTGCCCTTCTTCATGGGCTTGTGGGGGCCATTTTTATTCAAACTACCATAATGACTGGTCCACAGAGATGATTAACACTGGCATTTATTCTCATTTCTCTTGTTTTACTTTACCTATAAGGCAGGGTAAATGAAAGCTCTCTCTCGCTCTTTCTCTCTCTCTATCTCTCTCTCTCTCTCTCTCTGTGTGTGTGTGTCTGTGTGTGTATGTCTGTGTGTGTATGTGTGTGTGTCTCTGTGTATGTGTGTGTCTGTGTGTGTGTGTTTATTTAATGACTCCCACCCCCTTTTTCATAATTGAAATCATTTGAATAGAACTTCTTTCCTGCTGTCTCTTGACTTTCTACTGTTCATTTTTGCTGTCCACTTCTGCCCAAGATAGAGCAAGGAGCTCCATGGAAAAGACCACAGCCTTCATGGAGGCACAGTGGGGGGCGGGGGCGCTAGAGTGCACAGACTCACCGGGCCTTCATGCTGAGGGTCGCTTCTTCAGCGGGGAAGAGCTCCCCCAGCTGGTAGAAGGAAGCAAAACCACACCAAAATAAAATGCCTTAAGGGTGGTCTCTGAAGCCAGGGCCAGAGGGACTCCATGTAAAGGCAACTGTTTCTGCTGAAGCAGACCTGGCCACCATGTGATCAGTTCTGGGGCCCTGGTTACTCTGAAGCATCTGCAGGCTAGTTTTGTGTTCTTTTGAATTCCTTGCTCTGGAGAGGAATTTTCTGAAGTACCTCAGAGTCACCCTGCAGTATTTAATGAGTGTTGGCTCAGGAATGAGGCTGTCAGCATAAGCTTGTGTGTGCTTTTAAGTAACCTGTGGCATCCAGTGAAACACAAGAGAAGTGCAGGTTGTCAACTGGGCAGGAAACTTAGACTTTGTTATTGGAGAGCTCAGGCTTCTGGTACACTGGGGAAATTAAAGGACATCAGAGGGATTTACTTCATTGTTTTCATGCCCATGGGGGTTGTGGAGAGTTAAGATATTTTAGGCTTTGTGGTGCCCCCAAACCAGAGACTTTTTTTTTTTAACCAACATTTGAATTTTTGAGTTCTTTTGTTTTTGTTTTCCTAGTGTTTGCTCAGGACAATCTTGTTAGGGTCTTAGAAGTCACTAAAGATGGGGGAAAATCATTATACCGGGGAGAAGAGAACACAGCCTGAGACCATCTATGGCTCAAAATCAAATAGTCCTTTTCTCAACACTTTGAGCAGTGACTCGAATTTTGATAGGGTAACTGCAATTCAGGTAGTATTTCAGACTCAGGAGTGAAAGTTAATTAGCAGTGCTCAAATTACAGAATAAAAATTGAACAAATCAAGAAAACAAAGTCATGTGTAAGGGGGGGTTTATGGCAGTGAGATTCTTCTTGGCCATATTTCTTTGCTGTGTAATTTTACTTTAAGTGCCCTTTGGATTTTTGCTCCTAGGGAAGGAGATAGAATCAGAGAAAAGTCTGCAAATGATTCTCAGGAAAGTCAAGAAGGCCTGGGGCATGTGGGTGACTGTGTACATTGAGTTGCCTGTTTCTTCCTGGAGCCTAACAGTCACTCTCTTGTTTCTTTCTAGCACATGTACAGTTTTTTGGCCCAGCCCAACACCATTGTTCATCTGGATCTGTCTAATACTGAGTGTTCTCTGGACATGGTAATGCCTCTTTCCCCGACCCGGGCTCTCAGAATACCTCTCTCTTTGAGGGAACGGAGGCCTGTCTCTTTAAGAAGATATTCTCATGGGCCCAGAATTATGTAAAAGTGCTAACATCCTGTTCCTTCCTCAGGTGTGTAGTGCTCTCCTCCGAGGGTGCCTTCAGTGTCTAGCCGTCCTCAATCTTTCCAGATCCGTCTTCTCTCACAGGTAGGGCTGCCTCCCTACTACCATTGCTGTCTTAGTCTCGTCCTCTGAGAAGAGTTGTGAGAATAATGAATGTAGCTCGATGGATGAGAGGAGAGTCTGTTGATGTTGTCAGAGACAGGGTCTCACACTGCATCCTCCATTCAGACTCACGCCAGTTTTCCTGCCTCGGTCTCGATAGAACTGGGGTTACAGGCCTATAGACCAGTATATCTGGCTTGGAAAATAAACGTTGCACATGAAAGATGGTCTTAAGTCATAGCTGTAAGTTTTGGGGCCTTAAAAGTTTAAGTTTTTTGTTGTATTTTTTCAAAACACCAGTTTTCAGTGCCTTATCTGTAATGGAACTGCATGGCAGTGCATGGTTGCACATATGTAGACAGGTTCTCTCTCTCTCTCTCTTACATTTACTTATTTCTTCAAGTTACATCTCAATCATAATCCCATCCCTCCTCCCCCTCCTGGTCCCACCCTCCTACCCTCTTCCCCCTCACTCTCCTATCTGCTTTTTTTTTTTTAATTTAACATGTATCTTCCCCACCTCAACAGTTCCGCCTTTTAGTCCAATAAAAGGCTCTTTTTCTTATAACAAAAATACAATACAAAACAACAACAATAATTAGGCCATAATTATGAAAATTATAAGATATAACATACATTCTCAATGTGCAGTACATATTTGGCAATATTAATATTCTATTATCTATCTCAATGAGTTTAAAGTTCTATACCTAACTCAGTTTCCATCCTAACTTGCATTACCAACTTAAAACCATCTTCTTAGACCTAGAGGCACTCTCTCTTAACATAAAAAAAGAACCTTTAAAAGTGTCTAAGGCTTCTTCCCAGTGATGAGGTTAGACGTAAATATGAACAACCTCTGGGAACAAAGAAGAATGGTCACGCTGGGGCTCATGTTTGTGATTTGTGGGGGGTGGGGCTCATTACAGTAGCTCACTTCTAACTCCAGGGTTACACCTGCTGATATAGTACATTAGAAGCAGCAAGGGTTCCTAAACGTTGGCCACCTTGCAGGGGAGAGTGACAAAAAGCACGTTTCTCACAGCTGCAGTGTCCACCACCATTCCGTGCCCTCGTCTGGTTCTACCCTCTCCACGAAGGGTCATGAACACATGGCATCAGCTGTGTTTTGTGCATTACACCCTAATGATTTGGGATGCTGCGTCACAGCCGGGCTTTCTCCATATTTCCTAGTTAACCTTTTAAAAGCCGTATATATTCAAGGGAATAACTTGACTTATTTGGAAAATTCAGTTTGGTGGCATGCTTTATTCTATGCAATACCCTGCATGTATGTCAATATGTATTTCTAAATACTTTGGTTTCATTACGTCAAGAGTAATATGAACATTTCCTGTTTGGTGGCATGTGCCTATAATCCCAGTTAGTGGCAGGATTGTTGGTAGTTCAATGTAATCCTCAGTTACATAGTGAGTTTGAGAACAGCCTAGACTACATAGGACTCTGTCTCAAGTAAGCAAACAAAACAAAATAGAGGGAGAGATGAGCCTTTACATACCAAAAATATGCTTCAGATTCCTCAATAGAGTGTAGTTAGAGAATGTCACTTCTGGGAGACAGCATGATGAAACAGTGTTCATCCAGGCTTACGTGTTTAGAGGCAGGTCACGAAGCCTTTCTTTGACAGAGCTGTAATTGACTGGGGAACTGAATTACAGGATGACAGCTCATCTTATAAAGGTTTTTGTATAATCAGCTCTTTTGAGTTCAGTGGCTGTGAGTTCTGCCATGGCTGGTCTTCACTGGCGCTGTTCTTTGCATATAGCAGAAAAGAGCTAACACTTGGCGTTGTCATCCAGGTGAAAGATTGTGATTAAGCTGTTAATACCCAGCACCTTGCTTAGATAGACTCCTGGAGAGCCCTTGGCAAGTCTGTTAAAATGAGTGAGTTTGTATTGAGGTATAGATTGTTAGCCACGTGAGTCAGAATTTGTTCACAAATAGTTTCATAGTCATGCCCATCAGGGAAGCTGGATTGCCTGAGTGTCCCATGTGGACTGACCATGTCACCCTCAGCCTGGGAGGAAGCATCATGAATCTGGAAGTGTAACAGAGGGCAGGATGATCCTGGCAGTGTGTGTCACATCAAGACCTTTCACATTCCATTGGCTGCAGAGGCTTGCAGGACCAAGCTACCTGTCACTGGGATGGTAAACAGTCACTCTCCCTAATAAGGGGACAGTGAATATTAGGGAATGTTAAAACAACTCTAAAAGCAGAGGAGCAGGAATAGAAGTATATCCAAACAGCACTGTATACCACATTTGCTTACCAATAAATCCACAGAATATACAAGCTGGCAGGCTCTACCTTCTGTAAATAGCTCTCTGAGATACCTAATGTCAGGTATGTGACCAGAATCCTGGTTATTCCTAGTCTGACCTTTTCTTTTCGCAGGTGAAGATTCTCATGGCTTATGTTTTCCTTCAGAAATAGCTGGAGATTGTCACGTTTTAGACATTGTTTTTAAAGCTCTCAGTACCGCCATTTTTTAAGACCTGCATGTGTAAAATGCTGTTGCATATTATGTGGTGGAGAGAGACCCCTGAAGTGCCTGCTGGCCTCTGTATGACTTGCAGTCACCCAAGTGGCACCATGGTGGTCAGCTAAGCGCTTCATGCCGCTGAGCTGTCCCTGATTCTCAGAGAATGGAGCTGGCTAAGCCTTCCCACTGCACTGTGGGTGCTTGAGCCTGTTCCATTGAGAACCCTTAGAGTACGGCTTTGATTCAGCAGGATGGCTTGATCCACTTTGACTGACATAGGAAGAGAAAGCATTGTCCAGCCACTTCATTTCTTGCTTTGTTTTTATTCTAATGTTGGGCCTGAAATGATTACATTTACAGTGTGAATGTAGGAGACAAATAGGTTTTATGGGTCATGCAGGCTTGATGCTGTTCACCTTCTGTGCTTTCCTTCAGTTCCACATCAGGTAACCATCTCACTGAGTCTACCATTTAGTCTCATTATACTACCTACTGGTTATGGTGGGGCTCATCTGTCATCCCTGAAATTGGACGGCAAAAGCAGGAAGTAACTAGTTTTAGGCCGGCCTTGGGTACATAGTAAGACTACTTCATAACAAAAAATGGTGTATTTCTATTGTGCCAGCATTTGGGAGGTGGAGACAGGAGGCTGAGGAGTTTGGAGTTATCTTTGGCTATGAAGTGAATTTAAGAGCAGCCTGGGTTGTAGGAGGCTCTGTCTCAAAAACAGAGCTGGGTGTGTGGCTCACCACAGCAGACCTGCTGCTAGTGCATGGAGTCTCGGTTTTGGTCCCCAGTGCTGTAAAAACAAACAGGCAAACAAACTGTCACTAAGTACAATGCCAAATGCTGCCTCAGTTGCTCCAGATACCATCAAGTGACAAATTTCTTAACCTTGAAGAATAACACTCAATTCTGGCTTGTGTGTGTGTGTGTGTGTGTGTGTGTGTGTGTGTTTCTTGAAGATCAGTAGGCTAAAATACAATGTGTTTATTAGATACCAAGAACAGGAATCAATTGTTTTGTGTGTGTAATGGTCTTATCCTCTTAAGTTAGCTTTTAGATACTTGTTTAGATACTTTAAAGGTCTACTGGAGATATGACTGATTTTGTGTATAAGTAAGATGGATGGAATGCAGCCGCTCTTTTCATGCTTGTCTTTTTTTTTTCCAGGAAAGGAAAGGAAGTCCCTCCATCTTTCAAGCAGTTTTTCAGTAGTTCTCTGGCTTTGATGCAAATCAATCTTTCAGGCACGAAACTGTCTCCTGAGCCCTTGAAGTGAGTGATTCATTTGTTGTCTCCAGAGCTTTTAAAGTCACATTAGTGATTACGAATGTGCTGGAAGGAAGGGAGGCAGAACAGGCCTGTGAGAAAGGCTTGTGAGGCAGGAGAGTGACTTGCAGGTTGACAGTAAACAGTGCACGATCAATCTCGCTTCGCTGTATCTCTTATTACAGACTTCTCTGTGGCTTTTGGCCTTCTGTAAAAGGGTCACATAAAAGTTTAGTCCCGGGCAGGTGTGGAAGTAGCACAGTGAACCACATTCATGTGAAGTGAACGTGCAAAAGTGAAGAAAGTTTGAGATATTTTCCCAAAGACCACTGTCTTTTTAAACCTCTATCTGGCCCATTCTGGACTTTCTTTTATGTATGTTTTAACCAATGTTTAACTATTTCTACTGTTATTATTAGTCACATTTACTACATATTGTGTCTATACAAGGTAATCAATTTGTAGCAAGGTAGTTAAAGAGGTAAGAATAGGCAGTGTTTGGGTAGTGAGGTGCCTAAGCAGGAGAAAGTGTTTGCCACACAATCCTCAAAACCTGAGCTTGGTCCCTAGAATCTGTATAAGGGTGGAAGGAGAAAACCAACTCCCAAAAGTTATCCTTTGACCTACATATACTTGTGCCTGCATACACACACACACACACACACACACACACACACACACACACACACACA
>CAJQZJ010033798.1:3268910-3347535 GCA_907164525.1 Lophiomys imhausi
ACACACACACACACACACACACACACACACACACACACACACACACACACACACACACACCAGTCAATATTTGTTTTCTTGTAGCTTGTTAAAATAGCTGTCAGCATTAGTATTCTGCAGAGACTCCTTTAGACTTTATTCATATTGCTGGTATACTCATTCAGCTACTATTTCTATCCTACCATGTGCTTAATTCTCCTTGCTCGTAGAGTAGATAAGGAGACTGGCACATTCAGGATGGTTTTGGTGGTAAGTTCACAGTATTTGGATTTTTTAAGTATTGTCAACCTTCGTACATGTAAAATAGCTGCTTGTTGACTACTGTGGAGTTCTCATTGTGTGCACAAGGCCTGAGAATTGCTGGAAGGAGAAGCTCTTAAGGACCTGGCATGAAATAGTCCCTTCTTTTCCCACATTTCCTTTGCTCTCACATTCTGGGGAATAGAGGTCCTTTTTCTGGGTGGAAGTCCTTTCTCTAGGAGTGTTGGGAACAGGTGTCTCTCCAGGTAGGAAATGCCTAGTAGGAGATGTTTAGCATGCGTGCTCTCTGCCTTGTGTTCTGGTGAGTGTCTGTTTCCTTCCGGCTGCTCAACTTTGAGTTCATCATGAGATCTGATTGAGGACTCTTTTCCATTTAGTGGAATTTTTTTCCTCTTGTTTTTATATTTATATATTTAGTATGTGAGTGTGTGTGTGTAAGTACTTGCATATACCATGCTATAAGTGTAGAGGTCAGAGGACAACTTTCAGGAATTGGTTCTGTCTGTCACCTGAGTTACAGGGATTGAACTCAGGCCATTGGGTCTGGTAGCAGGTGCTTTTACCACTGGCCCTCCGTTCTGTAGAATTTCAGAGTTGCCTGTGCACGTGTGGATCCAGGTGTGTTCCACTGCACTGGGCTTCAAAGGACTGGCTCGTGAAATCAATCTACATTAAGAGTTTTGATATCTGGGCAATGAATCCCATCTCCTCAATTTGCCTGATCATGCAGTGGCTGGACTGCCAGGATTCTGGATACAGCTACAAGATATCATGTGTCTTCTTACCTCCATGGCATTTGTGTCTTCACTTGTACACTCTGTTAGGAGACTTCATAAGCTCATCTAGTTCTCATTTCACCTTCTGGAATACGATGGGGCCAGACTCCCTCACTGTCTATTCAGCTTCACTGTGCCCCACAAATAACAGTCACCTAATAATATTCTAACGATCATTAAAGCTGTTGTCAAGCAGATGCAGGTGGGAACTTATCTACGATGAACACAATTGGATTTCAGTATGCAGTTAGCTGGGATGTGGGTTTATTTGCATAGCAATAGCAGTCTTCCCAAGGTTTGCATTTATGACAGCATCCCCTCCCTTCAGACAGAAGAATGCAGAAGTGCCACGTGCCCACTGTTGTTAGAGGCAGAATGCAGTTGGCATTTTTGAAAAAGTGAGAGGGTGCGTGGTACCTGAACTGTGTTTCCAAAAAAGGTGTTCATCTTCCAGGCTTAAGTCAACGTGCACCCATGTGTGTATGTATGACTGCTTTGCGGATGTGGAAGAGTACCATCCATCATGGGCACATTACTGTTCTTCAAGTGTCATTGCGCCTAATATGTGTGTTTCCTTTCCTCAGGGCACTACTCTTGGGCCTGGCCTGCAATCATAGCTTGAAGGGGGTCTCTCTGGATCTCAGCAGCTGTGAGGTAAGACTACCCCAACAGCACACTGGAATAGATAGCAGCTTCAAATTGTTTGTGCATTCTTGCTGGGAAAGTGTGATACTGTGATTCCATAGGGAAAAATGAAACAGAAAAATACATTCATTATGTAAGTTTTATATGTTCTGTTTTGTAATTTTATCTACATGTCACCACAGAACACCTTTCCAATTGCATTCGAGTATGCTTTTAATGACTTGCCCATCATTCTTAGCACCTGTTACCTGAGTATTTTATGATGAATCCCCTTGATACAAAGTCATAACCTAGCTTCATCATTGTGACGCGCTGCACACCACAAGGGACAGATGTGTAGAGCTGAACTTGGGTTTGTAGGGTCCAAGACAGAAGGGCTATCTTCTTGTTAACTCTTTTTAATATCTTGGTTGAAGACAGGAATGCTAAAATATCTCTTGAAATTACCTAGCAGCCCTGAGCTCTTCAATGGAGGAGCCCTCAGAGAAGACTAAAGCCTAAAGGCCTGCGTGTGTTAGAAGATTCCTAGACCTTCCTCATCTTAAAACTGTCCATTCATGTAAAGATTAGTAAGGCAATTCCCAGGTGCAGACACTTGGCCTGTGCTGAGCCCAGCTTGCCCAGTGTGTCCTCCCCACCTCTTCTTTGCAGGCTGGAAGGGGAGTCTCCATTCCTTTTTTTTTTTTGCCTTCAGGCTTGCTGTGCTGTGATCCCTGGTAACCCTCTTCTTCCTCAAGGCCATTCTCCTTGAGGATCTAAGTCATGACCATACAAGTCTGTCAGACTGTGTTATCCTAGGTGCACTGACTGATGCATTTGTCATTCTGTTCATTGCTGTGACAAATACCTGCCAAAAGAATCTTAGGGACGGAAGGTTTTATTTCAGCTCACTGTTATGTCCCCCATCTCTGGAAGACAGGAGAACCAGGCAGTTGTCATATTGTAGCCATAGCAGGAACCAGGCAGTTGTCACATTGTAGCCATAGCCATGGAGTGGAGAGCAAAGAAAGATGCTGCTGTTTTCTCTTTTTATTTAAGTCCCAGGCACCCAGTTCATAGGATGCTGCTGTCCACATCATCTGGGACTTTTTCCTTCAGTTAAACAGCTCTGGAATGCCCCAACAGACAAGCCCAGAGTGTACCTTCTAGGTGATTCCAGATCCAGTCTGAGTTGATAGTGTAGATGAGCCATGACTGATGATATCACTGAATTTCAGTGTGTGTGCAAGATAGGATTAATATTCCCCTAGAAAGATGTCACGAGATCTGAAGGAGTTCTGTTTGGAAACATACCCAAAGTCATCCTCTATGGCTGTGCTCCTTTCTGTCTCTCTGCCTGCCACATTCCTTCCTTGATATGCAGCACCTACACAATTATAAAATTGGCTCTTGTTTGCTTTCCTAGCCAGGTTGTAGCTTTCTGGAAGGCAAGGTTTGTGTAATACTTATATGGTCACCCATACTGTTTCACAAAATGTCAGGCACCAAACCAACACTAGATGCTAAGTAAGATGTGTAGATGTGTGTGTATGAAGAGTCTATAAGTCCACAAGACTGGAATTGTTCCATCTGAAATATCAGTGTTAGATTTTTATTAATTTTGGTATGAAGGTCACTTTTGTGACCTATTTAGTTTTATTGTTTTGGAAAAAGTTAAAAACAAAACTAAAAACTGCAACCCCCCCCAACCTTAGAATATTCATTTTGAAGAATGGACTATAAATGTGATCCTTGGCCCTCTGTTTACCAAGACAGACATGAAGTAGAAACCAACTCCTGCAGCATGAAAGTTTTGTTTGTTCACATTTTGCTAAGGGCATGTCAGCAATAAAACTCATTTATCATGGGAGTGAGGTGATGGGGGTTACTGAGGGCCATTCTGTCAGGAAGTTTGTAAGACTGCCATGAACAAACACAGGCCAAACAAACTACATTAGCTTGACTCTACTGGGGCTTTTTCAGCCTGATGAGCCATTCTGTAGCCATGATCAAGCTGTGACAGGCAAGAGTGATCTGTTGACCTCATGTACAAATGAGAAAATGGTGAAATCTAAAGTATTTAAAGCAATCCAGCTCTCTGATGGCACTCTGTTAATACCAACATTGGCAATCATTAGAACATTAATTTTGAGTAGCTATTTTCATCTCAGATATTTTGAGACAGGACATTGCTCAAAGACTATCAGGTGGACCTAGTTTAAAACTTGTTCTTAAATGTCTTATCTTTTTGGAAATTTTTTGAAGGTAATATTAGCTGAACCATATAAAATTTTTTTCTAGGTTAAAAATATTGTGCAGGCCAGGCATGGTGTTGCACTCCTGAAATTCAAGCATTAGGAGAGTGGAGGATACATTTGAGGGCAGTTTCTATGGCCATTGTCATAGAAGTCAACTTTTACAGACAAACCTTCATGCTTATAGTTTTCCTTTTATGAAGATAGGAATCAGATCAAATGATTCATTTTAATAGTGGGATTGATCATTATGATCACAGTCATTTTACCTTAATTTGGGTCTTTCACTTATGGGTTATAGGAAATTTACAATACTAAGAAAGCAAGCCTTACAAGTATCTTAGCCCTGTGTTCTTCCACAGCTGAAGTTACAGGACCTGTGACAACTCTTCCTGCTTACATGTTACATTGCTGCTCATTAAAATTGGGGAAGCACAAAATTATTTTCTAAGCTTTACAGTGTTTCATTCTACACTTGCTTCCTAGGTCTAGATGTCCAAATGTAACTGGATTTCAGTTCCCTCTTCATGGCATAGTGGACCTCCCCAAAGGTTATCGGTAGTTACAGGATAATCTGTGTTAAGACACTTGCTGCCTCCTGGGTTTAATGAACTATTGGTCTCCTGTTTTGGGCACTTCAGAGTTTATGCATTGCTCTCAGAAAGAAAATTTCCTTAATGTAGAAACATTCTTTTGCTATTAATTCTGTTTCTCCATCTTAGACACAGCTTTCTTCAATCTTAGCATGCTAGTCAGAATCATGGAAGAAATTCAACACTTAACTTTCTCCCCATAATCAGAAGAATACAATTTTTAAAACAATTTTGAAAGGTATGTCTAGTTTTTGAGAGATAGGGTCCCTTGTAGACCCTATCCTCAAATTGGCTCCCTGTCCTCAAATTGGCTCAAAAAAAAAAAAAGCCAAAGATGACCTTGAACTGGTAACCCTAAGGATTGGGACTGCAAGTGCATGTTATCACATCTGTGTCCCTATTATCTGGAATGTTATACTTGACTTTCATTTAGAAATGTGTCATCTCCAGTGCTGTGCCTCCATGAGTGAGAGAGCACTCTCATGAGGAAATGTAGTTAAATTGTTCAGTGATGCTGTAACATGTAACCGCTCTCTGAGTTTCTTTCCTTTCTTTTTTGGAGACAAGATCTTACGTGTCCCAGAATAGCCAGGGACTTTCTATGTAGACCAGGTAGGCTGGCCTCAAATTGGTAGCAATCCCTGTTCCCCAAACGTTGGAATTATAAGTGTGTACCACCACACTGGCTCCATTTTGGTTATTTTTATTGTCTGTTGGTTACTGTTTGGACTGGAACTCACCATGTAGCACAATCTGGTTTCAGGCTTACCATCTTCCTGCAGTAAGTTCCTGGATACTGAGATTATAAACATACTACCAGCCACTACCATACCCAGCTTGATCTTCCCTTCTTTTAAATAAAGCTAGTGTGTGGGATGCAAATGAGCATGATTTAAAAACCAGTTTTATATTCACATATGTGCGCATGGTTCTAATTATGCAAATTCATTTAAAAGGATTTTCATTTACAGTAATGGAAGTGCTTTTACTGTTTTGGGAAAGCTTTGGCTTTAAGGGAATTTTGGGCGCCTAATAACCTATAAATGTAATTGAATATTCTTGGTAACTGAAGATGAGTTATTTAAAATTTTGGATTGTGTTTGGAAGAACCATCTAGTTGGAAGTATCTCTTGGAATTGACGCTTTAGGCTGTGTGTTGATGGAGACTTCAGCTCCACCTTCATTCTTGTTCTGCCTGCTGCTAATAATCCTTTTTGTCTTTTTCCTCCTTGGGCTTCCCTTAGCTTGGCCACTGTGTAAGTACTTCATACATCAATAATTTAGGATGTGTTCAATTATTTCACTATTTTTAAGTGTTGAAGAACACACTAGTTTTGTGTGTCTATGCTACATTATTAAAAATAGTTACAAAATGAGCAGAATCAATCACTGTATATCATTTATGCTTTCAGCTTCTTTAAAAGGAATATTGCACTGTACTTAGTAATGATAGAGTGTAGGGATTTTCTTGTACAATTTTATTTCTCCGCAGGAATCATTGTCAGCACACACACAGCAGAAAGGCCAATGAGGTTGGGCTTGTCTTCTTAAAATTTCCTCCTTTTCGTGCTCTCAATATCACGTTATATTTCTTGAGCCATTTGCTCGAATCCCTTCTCCTTTAACTTTGGCTTTGGGCTAGGTGGGTTCTGGTGTTCTCTGCTTCAAGGGTTAATGAGGCTGTGACTGGAGCCATATGTCTCAACAGCTATTTATGATGAAGAACCTGGGTTTTCTTCCCCTTCTTCTGTTTACTTTCAAAATTGGCAGTCTCAAAGTGACACATTTATAACATGTGTTTAGAATTAACTGCTAGAAAAATCTACAAAGGCAAAATGTGTAAGTCCCTCATTTTTATTATTATATGCAATAGGCCTACAGTTGCTACTAAGGTCTCTGAGGAATTTATATCTAAATTTTGATTTTACCCTAGACCAGAAATGCACTGTAGATGGGTATGAGACTGCGGTATCTCTTGGAGCCTCTAGAGGTGCCAGTGAGGGTGAAGGCTCAGTGCTTTAGCAAGCCCCTAGATCTAGCTAGGTCTTCTGATCTCGGAGAGTACCTGAGCCCATGTGCATATACACATACACACGCAAAATAAATTAATAATAATAATAAATTTAATATGAAATAACTAAAATCCCTGAAACTTTATGTTGGGGAAACAAACAATAAAACAAGGTTTGTATGGAGTTGCCATGGTTACATAGGCTTGACAGGCATTTAGCAAAGCTCGAGAACATCTGAAAATACCTAGCAAAGCACACCAGTTCCTTGGCAGTGTTGGGATCTGCATCTGAGAGATCATTGACTGTAGATTCAGGATATTTGGGGAAATGGTGTCTGCACTGAACAGATACAGTTTTTTCTTGTCACCAGTCCCCAAACAGAACAGCCTAGAAACTCTTCACATGGCATCGTGTAGGGTTGAGAGTTGGAAGTAATCTGGAGGTGAATTAGTGTCAAGGGAGAACATGTGTACCTCATATGCAGCCCCACATGGTCTGTGGGTAAACGATTTGAGCGTGCTGGATTGTAGTGTCTACAGACATCCTGGGAACCGCCCTATCCCTGCGGACATGGCCACTGGAGAGTGAGAGGTGTCAAGCAAGCTCTCCTCTGTAGGGCTGGTCTCTGTTCCCTGAGAATATGCAGGCCAGTCTCTTTGAGAGTTCTTCCTCTGGGTTTCTCTCACCCAAGGCACCTGACAGCAATTTGCAATCACCTTAAAAAGTGCGAACAATAAAATTGCCTCAAGTAGTCCTGTACAAAAAGTGACCTCAAAATCTGTGCTTGATATATGAGAAAGTGCAGCAGAGTTATGAGGCTGCTTTAAATTCTCATATCAGTTTCAACAAGTAGAAGATGATGTTATAAGTTTAGTGCAGAAATTGATGTAAATGCTTGAAAACTATTTCATGTTCCTGGGTTTGTAGTGGACTCCTAATAAATTGTCTTCTCCGGTCACATAATACATTTCCTTAGCAGGAAGGACCACAAGATGTACATTTTGCATCCTATAGGAAGGCCTTATGATAGTCGAGTGTTGTGGAAGAATTAAGAAGGTGTGAGCCGCTAATACTTGCTTTGACTTCATAGGGAAAGACTGAGTGGGGGTAAGGAACTTGTCTTCCATGGCTGCCTTACTGCTCCCCAGGATAGAGCCAGGATGAGTCAAACCTTGGAAGAAGAAGCGATGGCTTGAAACACCGGTGTTCTAGAGTCTGAAGGGATTTGCTCAATTTCCAGAATTAGAATAAAAATTTGTGTGTATCCACACACATTGCCTTTTTGTTGTTGTTTGTTTTGTTTTGTGTTTTGGCATTGGAGATAAGGCCCAGGACCTTGAGCATACCAGATAAATGCCCTACCACCGATCTACATCCCCAGCTCTTCACTGAGTAGTTAAACTTCACCTACCTCTCTCCATATTTTTTTCTATTCTTTTTAAAAGAATTTTGGGATTTAACATTGGATTGTGTGGTGTTGGAAACAGTGTCTTTCCTTTACCCCTGATAATACCATCCTCCCTCCATTTATAGCTGTTTGGAGCTGATAAACCTTTACTTTTTCATAGCTAATTTTAAGATACTCAGTAATTTTTCAGTCACCCCTTCAGCAGGAAGAGGGCTTTACCTTGGGTTTGATCTATTTCTCTAGCTGAGGTCAGCAGGAGCTCAAGTGTTGGAAGGCTGCATCGCTGAAATCCACAACATCACCAGCCTAGATATCTCTGACAACGGTAAGACACAAAAGAAACTAAAACGCTACTCGATCAAGCAAGGACCACTAGCCGCAGCCCAATGTACAAACCCTAAAACTAATCATAAAATATCTTCCCTCCTGCGGTAAAAATCTGAGCCCAGCATTTTTAGATTCTTCATAGTCATAAAATTGCTTCAAATGTTTTACTTAGTTAGCTTCATGTCTGGTGGTTTAGTGAACATCCTGACCCTGTTAACATTGCATAGAAAACTTACATAACGGGGCTGGAGAGATGGCTCAGCAGTTAAGAGCACTAACTCCTCTATAGAGGTCCTGAGTTCAATTCCCAGCAACCACATGGTGGCTCACAACCATCTATAATGAAATTTGGTGCCCTCTTCTGGCCTGCAGGCACACCTATAGACAGAATACTATACATAAAAAAATAAATAAATGTTAAAAAAAAAAAAACTTACATAAGAAGTCACCTAACAGTTAGCTACGGTATGATGGGAGAGGGGAAGCTGTCTGCCAATACGATTTCTGCATACTGCTGACTTTGCATGAGCTCTGACTATAGAGCAGGCATAGGTAAGTCCGCAGAAAATGACTCCACCCTGTGAACTCACAGGACACAAAGACGTGGCAGGGAGCTCCTGTGAGGATAAAGGCAAGGGTCATGGGCGCTGAGCTCAGCACAAGCTGTCAGGTCACCCCACTGCAAGGGGAATCATGTCTCCCCTTGTGTCGTGACCCTGTCTTTACTCTTCTTTCCAGGTTTAGAGTCTGACCTATCTACCCTAATAGTGTGGCTCAGCAGAAACAGATCAATACGGCACCTGGCGTTAGGCAAAAATTTTAATAATATGAAATCCAAGTAAGAGTTTTGAATTTTCTTGTGTGACAATGATGAAAATAAACAGCCTCCTGACAGCTTTTGATTTGATTCCACTCTCCATGTCTTTAAAATCTCTTTAGAAATCTCACGCCTGTGCTGGACAGTTTAGTGCAGATGATCCAGGAGGAAGACTCCGTGAGTATCATGTGACACACTTTGCTTGCCTCGTGGAGATTGTTTCTATTCGATTGATGCTGGAGTGTTTTTAGATAATTTGCATGTAGTTTTTCTTTTATCAACATTTTAAAAATAGAATATGCCTTAATAGAGTTTTGAATATTTAAAATTCTACAATTGATCAGGAAGCTTAAAACTAAGAACTTTTAAAAACACTTATTTCCCTCTCTCTCTCTCTCTCTCTCTGTGTGTGTGTGTGTGTGTGTGTGTGTGTGTGTGTGTATACACTCAACTCATAAGTGCCATGGTGTGTCCAGACATCAGAGGTCAGCTCATAGGAGTCAGTTCTCGTCTTCCACCATGTGGTACTGGGGGATTTTAAGCTATGAGTCTCAGCAGCAAGATTTTTACTCCTGGGTTTTCTCCCTGGCTCAAACTAAGAGATTTTCAAAAGTATAAATTAACTCTTAAGCCCATCTGCATCCTAACCAGCTAATAAATGAACCTGCAGATTATCTAGGTTATTCTACTGTGTATTATGCTGAGAAACATCTTGTTTTCGACTTGGACTTCCTTTAGAAATTATACAGATTTCGGGTAGTAAGGATGTTTCCTCTCACCTTAAATGGCTGCTTGAACACTAATCATGTTTCTTATATTTTCATGCCTTTTGGTTGCTTCTAAGCAATGTTTAGATCAGAGTGAAGGTGTTTAATTTCAAATAGCATCCTGTTGTCCATGAGAAAAGGATGCTCTTTAGTTAACAAAGTAGAAGCACTGTCATGAGCTCAGTCAAGTGAGAGTGGTCTGTCTTATGTCCCATCTTTGTGATGCTCCTTAAGACTGTCCTCTTCTTTTCAAAGTCATATTTAGTCATGAAATGCAGTTTCTAAAATTCAAATTCTTGCTGACATTATGAAATATAACATTACATGAATTATCAGGTGAAGTATGTCACACTCTGGAAAATATCACTTCCTCTTTTGAACCTCTACCACGAAGTAGACAATTCTGTGACATTGGTAAGCTGACATTCCTAAGGCAGCTATGGGGCTGTGGGGTTTGGGTATTTCTGTCCTGCTATCTCTTTCTTTGCCTAAGAGGTGAAAAATCTGTTCTCTTGATATTCTGACATGAGGCTGTAATTTCTAACCTGGACCAAACAACTCAGATAATTGTTTGATGGATTCTGCTGCTTTGCTGTGTCCTGACTTGCTAATAATCTCAGCATTTTGTTCCTTTTAGATGAGGTTATAAAGTCAAGGGTAGAATTGGATTGTAATTCTAATTTTATACATTTAGTTTGACTTTGTACCACTCTGCCTTACTAACATTTCAGATTTCCTGATAGTGGCTCAATTTTAAAAGATTCAGGAGCCTACTATTACAAAATCACAGTACTCATCCCCAAGTAAGTGTCTTAGTAAATAATTGAAGAAGTTTTCGAGTTCATGAAGAGTGTATTATTTCATGTTCTGCTTTGCTTAAGGACCTTCAAACTGTTTTTGTAGTTTTAGAGTTTCTTTACTTAAAGATAATTTTGATGTTTAAAACGTACCTGAAAACACGTTTGCAGATGACAAATTTGCTATGTAAATGTGAATTCTGCCAAGCTACAAGTTTGATTAGTGTATTGCTAATAACTCCACTGTGAATAGCTTTTTTAGTCTTGTGTCACTGAAAATGATGTGGGTTTTTCAAAAGGCAATTATCACCAATTTTTCCTCTACTTATGAATCTATAACATGCAAACCAATCAAAAATGATTAGAAGTTGAGCCTCATGCATTCAGAAATTCCACTGAAAACTAGTTCCTTTGGGCCTACTTTTGGTTTTGCTTAAGTAAGAGTTGGACATTCAGGAAGTAATCTCTGCCTTTGACACTTTGCCCCCTGTGAAACATCTTCCCTGGCAGCCCATGGAATATCTTAGTCACCCAGAACTGCACAGGATATTCAGTGGAAAAACCCAGATTCCCGGGAGCCCCAGTCATCATCTTCAACTGTATATGAAGTGACCACATCCAAATTCATGAGATGGTGACAGTGAGCAGCCAACATGACAGAGAATCTTTTGTGAAGGAAACCCATGTTGTAATCCAGGTTTGAGTTACCCTCAGGAGAGCTGCCAACCTGGAGACTGAGTCTAGATTAAGCATTAAGCATTCAGGTAGTGAGGCTGTACGGAAATACAATGAATCAGGAGGAACTGATTTTATACATATGTATGCAATTCAGGCCTTCCTGTTCCCTTTATTATTAAGTGTTAATTGGGATGTATTAGAATTTGACTATATTGATGGAGGAGTAGTTTGGTAGCTTAGGGATCTGGCGGTTTCTCAATATGAGAAAGAAGCCATGAGATACTGTTTTTGTAGTGGTAGACTAGAGAATTAAGAAATGGTGAGACATAGCTACAGCTTTTCATGAGCACTGTTGCCTGTTTTTTTGCTTTTGTTTTTGTGTAACATTAGGCTACCTAAGCCTGAACAGTTTCGTTGTTTCCATTTATCTGAATGTAACATGGTGGGAATACTGCAGCCACTTAGCTTTTTGACTGGAATGTCACTGCTCAGCCACCACCAGTCTCTTTTCCTTGTGTAGCTTTGATTCCAACTGATGTGCTGTCACCTTCTGATTGTCCTGGGCTCAGTCTGAGCAGCAGCATGTCATATGGATGTCAAGGATCGTGATCTAACCAAGCTGTGTTGGTATTTGAGTACTTTATGGTTTTGTTTTGTTGTCTTCCTCCTCTTCCTTCTTTTTGAAACAAGGTTCATATAATGTGGTCTGGCCTCAGTTTATCTTCCTGCCTCTCCCTTCCAGGTTCTGAGACCTCATGTGTGAGCAATCATGCCTGACTGGTGGCTAAATTTTAACTCCATCTCCCTCATCCTGTCCCTTGCACTTCATTGATAGAGACTTCTTTCTTTCATACACATTGGGACATGATCAGTGCGACATGGAGGAGCAGGCTGAGGGAGATGTTATGTTGTTTTTGCTTGTTGTCATGTTCACTCAGGTTCATGCTGAAACCTAATTTCATTGGCCACTAAGAGAAGCCTTAGAATCCTCTAGCCATTTACCTGCCTGGGTTGCCAGAGCTGCTTGAGGGAATAAGGTCAGAGTAGACCACTCCATATGACAGAAGACATCGTCATTTAGCAGGTCTGAGTTGGGACTTTGAGTGCCTTGTTGGTTTATGCCTTGGAGTTTGTCCCATTTCATTAAGCTATGGCTTACGCTGAGTCTTGGGAACCAGATGCCCACAGGATTATGGAGACAGTAGAGCAGGTTGAGGGAGCTGGGCACAAGGAGGAAACCCTATTAAGTGTTTGGTCATGTACCCTGCAGACAAGACCAAAGGAAGAAGGATGGGTGCTAATGTGGAGTCACACTGTGTGTGGTAAACTAAACAGGCCATACAGATTTGGCTTTTGTTTCTTGAACTGCAGGTATATCTATCTACTGATGGAAACTTAAGATAGAGTTAGAAGACAATGACCTAAAATAGGCTCCTTGGGGTAGTGTGATGTAGTTGTTGAGAGCACACGATCCGAAACTAGATCGGTTAAGCTGACTCTAATGCAGTTCCTTTCTAACACTGTGACTTTGTTTTTGTTTTGTTTTGTTTTTGGTAAGATGGAATGTCGTGCACCCCATGCTGGTTTTGAATATATTATGTAGCTGAGGCTGGCCTTGAACTTATCCTTCTGCCTCCACTTCCCAAGTGCTGGGGTTACAAACCTGTATACCACCACCACCCATGCCAGTCTGACTTTGGTTGAGTTGCTTAACCTTTTGTTTCTTGTTTGGTAAATGAAGATGACAATAGTGTCCATATAATGGCTGGCTAACAGGGTTTAGTGAATGAACACGTGGCCTGGAGAGATGCCTCAGCCATTAAAGGCTAGGCTCCCTACCAAGAATGTAATTGAATCAACACATGAAAAGTGTAAGCAGTGGTTAGACGTAGTAAATATTCATTGACTGAGCATTATTCATCTTGGGAAATTTTTACTTTGTATCTGGCCTCTGTGTTTTGGGGTTATTATTTCACTTACAGGAAAATAAAATGGGTAGAAAAGAACAATGCCTCAGTTGGAACATTTTGGTGATCCATGGCTCACCACAGAAGCAGCAGAGACAATCAACAAAAAAGTACCAGTTCACATGGGGAATCTGTTTAGTGTCAGAACCTTCAGGTTCCAGCCTCACCCCCACCCATGGCTTTAGACAGCAATTCCCAAAGCAGAGAATTCAATGAATCCACTTCCCGGTTCTCCGTGGAGAGTTTGGAAAAGTAGTCATTGTTTTGGTGAGGCCATCAAGTGCTGTGTGCTCTCTGTCCCACAGCCTCTGCAGTCCTTGTCTCTGGCTGACTCAAAACTCAAGGCTGAGGTCACCATCATCATCAATGCCCTGGGCAGCAACACCTCCCTGACCAAAGTGGACATCAGTGGGAATAGCATGGGGGACATGGGAGCGAAGATGCTGGCCAAGGCTCTGCAGATCAACACCAAACTCAGGTAGGAGGGTGTCCTGCGGGGGCTGCATGCTCCTTCTCAGGAGTCCAGGCCTCCCAGGCTACCCACTGGGAGGAAACTCTTATCAGAGTCCTTGGTTGGGGCACTCCTAAATGTGTACATAGTGCTTCATCAGATGTTTGGCTTCACAAGTCCTCTATGATATAAAGTCCTGACAGTGTTGTGGTTTCTTTTTCAGTGTAGCCTTGACAGCTAACCAGGGAGATAATGGCAGTGAGAAGCAGGGAAATCTTGGCAGGCCATGCTGAGGGAGCAGACCCAGACAATCTGTGTCTTTTATAGTGACAGGACATGTTTTAAAAGCTGCATCCTCAGGTGAGATAGCTCTGCAAGCATCACAGAGAATTCTTGCACAAAAGAAACTGACTGTGATATCCCTGGGAAATAGAGTTCGTGATGCATTACTGACCATGTGTCCTTATTCGCTGGATGACCCTATGTGGTTGTAGTCTGAGGCCTTTCCTCTACTCCACACCTCTTTAGAAAGACTTAAACACAAGGACACAAGAAGTATGCAGCTCAAAGGCTGGTTCCCCATAAGAACTATTTCTCCGTTTCCCAGATATACCCTGACTTTTTGCACACGTAAGTCTTCTTGAGGACCAGCTGCGCTTTGCCCCATTTCTGTCTGTTCCTCGGAAAGACCAGGGTTTGCTGCTGGTCTGTAGTCTGGCAAATGAAGAGCAAACATCTGTTGCTCTCAAGGCTCTTTTTTGGATGCTTCCTTCTCTCTAGCATGAGACAGAATCAGAACTTTCCAACTGAACTGAAGCCACAAGCCAAGCACAGTAGCAGGGTCTTTGAAAGTCACTGTGGGTAAAGGAGGTCATTAGGATTAGGTTGGCAGAGCAGTGACAGCTGTCAGGCTGGGGTCCTCCAGACAAATGAAACGTAGTTTTTGTGTCTAGGAAAATCCTAAAACCTCAGAAATATACGTGTTCAGAAGGTAAGGTTGTACTTTTCCTAAAATACATTAATAAATAGCTTCCTGCTTTTGATAGGAGTTTCGTCTTTGGCAGCAGAGTGAGTTAAGTTCTCAAGATCACACGAGGACAGGGAAATGAGAAAACATGGGATAGAGCAAAGTTCTCTCTAGGTTTTGAGGACAGTCTCTGCACTTGAAGATGTTTATGTTGGACACAGGGCTGGGTGTCTTTGGTCAGGGGCTTCAGTTTCTATGTGAATATAAGGGTACTGTCTGGACAGCAGAGGGACTAGCTGGTCTGGTCTTAAGTATTGCAATAAATCAACATGTCTTTCTGTGCTTTTAGGTATAGATTTTTTGAAAATATTTGTGTGATAGCTGTGTTAATCTTTGATGTAGGGGTTGGGAGTATAGCTTTGTGGTCTTTGATACCATGAATTCAATACTAGCATAAAGAAAGAAAGAAGGAAGGAAGGAAGGAAAGAAAGAAGGAAAGAAATAAAAAAGACTAGAGATAGATAGGTAGATAGATAGATAGATAGATAGATAGATAGATAGATAGATAGATGGTATTGGGCGAGATAGCCATTTTTGTTCTGATGAAACAAATGAACTTACATAATGTTATTAAAATGCTTACAGGCATGTCCAACCTATGTCCTGTCAATTGTATGTCAGTACATGCAACCAGAGATAGCTATGAACTCAGTTCAGTACATACTCTTAAACTTACTTAAAACATTATGATATTTCTAAACAATGAAGGAACTGCACTGCATGGTCATGAATGTTGTGTTGGGATGTCAAAAGGCTGGATGTGCCTAGACAGGGTCAATCTGAAGAGCTTTATCTCCAATGGGAGAATCATTCCTGCCACACCTCATTGTCTGACCATTGATGTGGTTTCACTTCCAAACAGGACAGTCATCTGGGACAAAAACAACATCACCGCACAAGGCTTTCAAGACATAGCTGTTGCTATGGAAAAGTAAGTTCTAATTAGGATTCACTAAAGGACCAATTGCATTAGTGCCACCTGTGGGGTGTTAGAAGAAACTGTAGGTAGAGATCAGATCTTCGCCAACCAGCCATGGAGTTGGGGAGGTCAATGGTTTTGTCCTGATGTGAGTTTTCTGATGTGCAAAACAATGCCTAAGTTGCTGATCTTCCAAAGGAGCTGGTTGTCAGGGCCACTGTTCCTTTTGATTTTGTGGTCCATAATCACTTTGCACTGGTTCTACTCTTCTGTTTGTCTGGACAACATGAGGAGTCAGGGTGGGGATGGAGGGAGTTTTCTATAGTCCAAAAAAATAAAAGTGAAATTGATTAATGGTGAGTCCCAGGGTTTTATTGCTATAAAAGTTTTTGGGTTTCTTGTTTTCTTTTTTTGTTTGTTTGTTTGTTTGTTTTGTTTTTGTTTAAATTATAGCTGATAGCTACAATTGTTATTTACTGCCAAATGTACTTCTCTGGTCAATGGACTGAAAAAAATAACAATTCTAGACATGGATGAAAATAATCCATAATGAAAAATTAATATAACATTAAACAAAGGAAGGCTGCTATCCCCTACAACTTTAATTGTTATCTTAGTTTGTTTTACAAAACTTTGTTTATAAAAGGAATCTCGTCTTTTCTGTCTTGGCTAATGTTAGACTAACAAGTCAATCAGAATGTCTCCAAAGAGGACAGGTATTCATAGAACTCACCCAGAAGAGCAGAACACCGAGTGGAGAATCCGTGCACCCTTTTAAACCGTGATCACATGCATAGATGTTGAGGCAAGGCAAGCAGGGAAAATTCAAGTATGCACTGGACATGAAGGTTGTTGGTCTTGGGTTTCTGAGGCAGAACTTAACATCAGCTCATTGATGGAGGTGCTGTTGCTGGGCAACGGTTCTGTCCAGAGCTCCTTGTCTTAATTGTTGCAGCCTTAAAAAAATGTGAAGTTGACAAAAATCATCTGGGGTATCACCATCCCAGATTTCATGCTATACTACAGAGCACTAGTAATAAAAACAGCATGGTACTGGTACAGAAACAGACCGGTTGATTAATGAAATCGAATTGAAGACCCAGAAATGAACCCACATAACTATGGTCACTTAATTTTTGACAAAGAAGCCAAAACTGTACAATAGAAAAAGGACAGCATCTTCAACAAATGGTGCTGGTCTAATTGGATGTCAACATGTAAAAGAATGCAAATAGACCCATATTTATCATCTTGCACAAAATTTAAGTCCAAGTGGATCAAAGACCTTAACATAAAACTGGACACACTAAATCTAATAGAAGAGAAAGTGGGGGAAGCCTTGAACTCATTAGCACAGGTGACAACTTCCTGAACAAAACACCAATAGCTCAGGCTCTAAGACCAACGATCAATAAATGGGACCTCATGAAACTGAAAAGCTTCTGTACAGCAAAGGACACTGTCACTAGAACAAAATGGCAACCTACAGATTGGGAAAAGATCTTTAGCAACCCCACATCTGACAGAGGGCTAATATCCAAAATTTATAAAGAACTCAAGAAGGTAAACACCAAGAAACCAAATAACCCAATCAAGTTGACATTTTCTTACTGGAACTTCTAGAATTGGAAGGAGTTGTATTACTACTTATCTCAGACTTGTAGGCAGGAACCTCCTCTTCCCCCAACCCCCCCACCCCATACACACCTGTTCTCATGAATCCCTGGCTCTAGTGTGTGTGGATGTGGCAAGAACGTGGCACCTGGCTACCATCAGATTTCAGAAATGCTCTAGGCAGATTCTGAGCCTTGGAAAGGAGATGCTTCTGCAGAGAAACCCTCTCTCCCCAGGAAAGGGAAAAAGTTCTCACTGTCCTGGAACACTGCCCCACCCCAAATCTCCAGTCTTAAAGGCCCCCTAGGAGAAGCTTCAGTCTCAATGTGCTGTCTCCAGCCCAATCAGTATATAGTATATCTCACTTATTTATTTTTTTTCTCAAGTGAGAAGATCAGAGTATATATCTAATAGTTTTTTTTGAGACAGGGTTTCACTATATAGCCCTAAACTCTTAGAGATCCACCTGCCTCTGCCTCCTAAGTGCTGGGATTAAAAGTGTATGCTGCCATGACCAGCTCCAAATACCTTCTAGTACTAAGCCCCATGCTTCTACTTGAGCCAGGAAATCAGAGTGAAAAATCAGAAGAATTTAATTCATAGGTTCTGCCCTCCCACTTTGAGACCTTGTCTTGCTGTGTAGACCAAGAGCTGTCTGTGACTCCAGAGCCACCTGTGTCAGCTGCTACTCTGTCCCTAGAGTAGCAAGAGGGATCTTCACTGTGCTAGCATCACAGCAGGCATCCCTACTCTTAACAGAATACTGCCAACCCAGGCTGGCATTTACCAGAAGCCAGGGACACGGCCACTCAACGCTCAACATTTCCAGGTGGATATCAGTGTCTCAGATCAATCAGTTATGAATACTGCACTCCAAGATGCCTTCTCTTCCTTAGTGCTGTTGTTTAAAGGCATCATGCTCGTCTATAGTGTGATAAAAATTGGATGCGGGAAAGATTATAAAAAAGATTTATTGCCTTTTAATTCCATTTGGCTGGCTCCTTTTATAAACAAACAACTCTGCAAAACAAACTAAGATAGTAATTGCAGCCATAGGGGATAGCAGCCTGCCTTTGTTTAATTCTATACTGAAGTACTCTTATCAAGTGAACTGGATGACCGTTTTCTCTATGAGGAAACAGCTATCTAAATTGTTGCTGCTAATAAAATGATTATTATTTTCCCACTCTATTGGCTTATTGTAGGAGGGCTAGTTGCTAAGTCACTCTTCCAGTGATAGCCACCTGTATGTCCATGAGACCCACAGGTCCTCACCCATTTGGAGATCTAAAGCAGGATGCTGTTGTCACTCTATTGTATGTGAAGAATGCCCACGTCACCACCAAGTGACCCAAAAGGCCATCTGAACAACAGGCTGTAGAAGTGGACAGTCACCCCGAGGGTGGGGTTGAGCAAGCATCTGTTGTGTTGGAGTGTGTTTCAGAGCTAGTGGGAGCAGTTGTCTGGGCACACAGCAGCAGGGAGCAGGGCAGGTTCTGTGCTGCTTTTCACCCCAGGTGCCAGTCGCCTGCACTGAGTCTGATAAGCCTGCGAATAACAGTGACATCTCATGGGCTTAGCCCCCCACATTTGCTCTCTGCACCTGGTGGACTTTGGCTGATTTTGTGGGCAAACTGCACCAGCTCACAGGGATGGGGTGCCTAGCCAGACAGACGACCCTTTCCACCTGTGGCTTATTCTAGAGACGGTCATCTGCTGCGGATATATTTACCCAAAGGGTACCAGAATAGAGCAGACTGTTTTGTGGACCCTAATGACTTGGGATCTTTTTTGTCTCTGTGTTTTCTTCTTGTATCCGTTTTGGTCTGGCTGTCATGTGTGATTGCCAGCTATGGCAGTGGATAGCTGAAACTAGGAAACCAGCTGTGGGCTTTCTTTGTAGACTTTTTCTCCATGAAAGATTTTGTCTTTCATGTTAATTCAGAATGGGAAGCAAAACTGCACCCCTCAGCTTCCTGTCTGCAGTCTAGTGTCCTCTGATGGCTGGGTGACTTAGAGAGAGGGGTGTTTCGTTTTGTTTTGTGGGGCCTGGACCTACTTTGTAGCCTTCGCTGGCCTGATACTTTCTTTGTAGCCCAGGCTGGTCTCAAACTCAAAGAAATCCTCCTGCCTCAACCTTCCCAGTACTAGGATTACAAGTGTACCCCAGTCTAGTAAGGATAAAAAATATATTCTTTTGTTTATTTGTTTGTTTGTTTGTTTGTTTGTTTGTTTGTTTGAGACAGCATGTCTCTAAGTAGCCCTGGTATAGACTGGGCTGGCCTCAAACTCAGGAAGATCTATCTGCCTCTGTTTCCCGAATGCTGGGTTTAGAGGTGTGTATCACCATATCTGACTTTTTAAAGACATTCTTGCAACTATCTTTTTAGATCTGAAAAAATGCTCCATTCATGTAACAGAAAGGTTTTTTTTTTAAGTGTTTTTTGCTCCTTTCTCCAGGAACTACACGCTGAGATTTATGCCAATTCCTATGTACGATGCTTCCCAAGCTCTTAAAACAAACCCAGAGAAAACAGAAGAGGCTCTGCAGAAGGTATGGAACTTCAAGCCCTGAGTACTTTAAGTTCACGTTTGAATTGTGTTAACACCTGTCCTGAACATATGACTATGACTAATTCATAAAGCTCTTTAAAACCATATATTCTTATGGTCATGACTAGCATAATCCTTGACTGGGTATGGAAAATAAAAAATGAAGACTGAAACCTGGTATGAACTTGCAGTGGGATAGAATAACATTCTTATAATATCAGCACGTCCAAGTGTAGGCACCTCCCCATCTTTGGAGAATGTGAAGAGCAGAGGCATCTCTTGGTCTATGGCTTTTCTATAAGTATATCTTTCCGGGTTTTGTTTTGTTTAATTTTTTGTCTTTTGAGACAGGGTCGCCTATAGCCTCAAAGCTACTATGTGTCAGAAGTGATCTGAACCTTGTGCCCCTCTATCAAGGGTTAGGGTTAAAGCATCCTTTTCTTTTTACGGCTGTTTCTTCTCAGTTTAGATGTACTCATGTGTTCCATTTTCACTCTGGTGCTTTTTCTAGAGGTTTTGAAATTGTTTCTCCCTCTTTGTTCTCCTCTTTGATGGTAGCGTGCTCTATCCAAACCCAAACCTGCCTTGTCCTCCCTCACATCTATCTGCCTTAGCTAAGGGCCACCCAGTTGCCAGATTCTTTCGTCTAAAACTCTTTGCTTGTTCTCCTGGCCCTTTGCTAAATACGATACCTTTCTTCAAGACTTCAACTCCCACCATGATCTTGCCACACTGGGCAACTCTTATCTCTTTTTCATGTTAGAAATATCAGTCACTGTCTTTTACGGTAAGTCGGAGAGGCCAAACCCTCACAGCATCACTCACTGGCAACTTTTCCGATAAATAAAGCTTAGTTAGTCTCCCTAACATAGAATGCAGCTCTATCTAGGATCTGCCTTCTGTCCGTCTCCTGCTCCAACTATTATCAGCTCTAACTTTTCATTCTGTCCCATCTCAAGGAACTGCAATGTTGAACCTGAGGCAAGATTGAAGTCTCTTTGTACCAGCTTGTCTGATCATTGAAGTTTGAGAACCATTGCTTGTCTATGGGCAGGACTTAGCTCTTTCTACATTACTGGGCTTGGCTGTAGGGTTTGAAATCTAATGTCTAGAGCACCCACAATGATTCCTTGAGGTACTTTCCCTCCCCTGACAGATGGCCTTCCTGGGACATCCTGACCTAAGTATCAAGCTAAGTTACTCACCTCTTCATTTTCTCTCCTGACAGACTCTTTTATGCTGTGATGGAACACCATGGCCAAAGCCAATGTGAGGAAAAGAGGATTTAGTTTGGCTTACGGTTTCAGAGGGATAGAATCTATTATGGAAAGAAAGGCATGGCAGCAGGCAAGGAAGCATGGATGCAGGAGCAGAAAGTTGATCACATTTCTAGCCACACACAGGAAGCAGAGAGGCAGAACAGGAAGGAAGGCGGGCCTATAAATCCTCAACACCTGCCTGTCCTCTGTGACATACCTCCTTCAGCAAGGCTGCCCATTCTCAAGGTTCCAGAACCTCCCCAAGATACGGACAAAGTATTCAAATACAGGGGTTTACAGGAGACACTTGTCCTTCAAACTACCCACACAGACCATGAACTACTTGAAGGAAAAGCCCAAGTTGTTTTCAAAATTTTCATTTTCCAAAGTTAATGTATTTCACATCATGTGCGCTTAGATACTTCTTAGCCATTTTGGTAAAAATGAATAGTAGGAAGTGGCAGACAAAGATCTGGAATGACAAAACGAATTATCCCAGATTTTTATTTGAAATATATGACTTTAAAACCAATTCTGACCTAAGTATAGTAAGTAGTTCACATCTATAATCCCAGGAGGATCTCTATTAGTTGTCTGAACTATAGGAAACAAACAAAAACTCCAAATTTTCCCAGTTTTGTAGCCTTCAGTAATTAATTAATTTTTCTGAACTTTAGTTTTCACACACATACACACAATCATGTGTGTGTGCATGGCCATGTATGTGTACATATCTATGTATATAAATAGGAAAAATAAAATTATATCCTAATTATGTTTAGTGGACACTTAACAAATAGGTTAACTACATGAGTGCCGGGGACATCATTTAAGTGCTTAACGTAAATTAACACGTGCAGTCTTTCAAACAGCAAATGAGAAGGGTTGTTTCATCCCAACTATGTGAATGAGAAAGTGGGAAGGAAGGGGCAGTAAGAATTTAGCTAGGATTACAGACTCCCATTACCAAACACAGCTGAAAAGTAAAGTAAACTGAGGCACTTAAGTTCTTCAGCTGCACAGAGAGGAAGGAAAAGCATGAAAGAGGGAATTAAGGCAAAATACAGCTCGATTTTTTTTTTAAGTTTAAATTACTCTAAGAGGTGACTGTTTTGTTAGAGGAATGCTAGCAACAGCATGTTGGATGTCAGTCATAATATGTGGAGACATGGTTGTGGTGACCTCAGGTGACTAAATGTCATATCATGTGGAGATGTGAGATGCTGGATGTCACAGAGGGTGGAGATGCAAGGTGACTGGATATCTTAGCGTGTGGTGGTATGAGGTGAACTGCAGCATTGTGACAAAGGACAGAGGTGGGCCGGCAGTCCTCATGACAAGTGATTGCACTTTTTATGTATTGTGTAATGCTACTTAGAAGTAGACCTGAATGTATTATAAACCTGTATTGCAGACGTAAAGACAAGTACTGCAAACAACAAGAAAACAAAAGCAAGCAAACAACCAAAAACTAATCAGTACCTGAAATGCTTGAGCAGAAATCTCCAGTTGGAGATTTTTTTTTTCTGGTGGGTGGAACTTGGGAATGTTGGCTGTGTGTAATGAAATACTGTGGGCTCAGACCCAAGGCCAAGTCTGAGTTTGTGTATGCCTCGTATGTGTCTTGTACACGTCCTCCACGGGGAGTTCTTTCTGTCCTGTGTTTAGTGACTTGTGTTAAGGTCAGATGCGAAAGAAGCTCCCCCATAGAACAACATGCCAATTTTGACTTAGAAAATTTTGGATTTTGGAATATTTCAGACATTGATTTGTAGATTATAAATGCTCATTCTATAAACCTGATATACTTGAGAAGAGAAGAAAAATAAAATCATAAATTTTTGAAGACAAAAAAGGAAAAAAAAAAGAATAAAAACTATGTTACAAGTCACAGCTGGTCACCCAACCCCATGAAGATATACTTCCCACAGAAGAAAACTTGAAAAAGACATAGAAAGCAAGTTGTGGTAGTGCATGCTTATGTCCTAACACTTGGAATACTGAGGCAGGAGGATCAGAAGTTCAAGGCCACTCTAGCTACATAGTGAGTTGGGGGTCTGCCTGGAATATACGAGGCTCTGTCTAGATGTCTGTATGTCCAGATAAAATGCAGTACAATAAGATGAGAGAGTAGAAGCACATTTGCTTGTGGGCTGTTGTGTGTGTGTGGGGGGGGGGGGGGGGGGGGTTTACTTTGTGTGGTGAACTTAATGGGTTTTCATGCTCAGCTGAGCCTGTTTTCATCTTGACAGCTAGATTCTGGCCTGGGTGAATAAGTAGACTGACTGGTCTATTTACTTTAACTTTTTTTTTTTTTAGATTTATTTATTTATTACACATACAGTGTTCTGTCTGCATGTATGCCTGCAGGCCAGAAGAGGGCACCAGATCTCATTTCAGATGGTTGTGAGCCACCATGTGGTTGCTGGGAATTGAACTCAGGACCCCTGGAAGAGCAGTCAGTGCTCTTAACCTCTGAGCCATCTCTCCAGTCCTTTACTTAACTTTTTAAAAATATATTCAACTTTTGAAAATATATTCAATCTTTATAAATTGTTTTTAGATGCAAATTTCCTTCATTTTTAATCCAGGATGTTTGCCTCTTATGCAAGTTCTGGCTCTGAGAGACATCTACCTGGGTTTGGACCTTCTCCATCTTGCCCCTGCCCCTGTCCCCAACAGGACAATAACATTTTAGCTCCTCCTCATATGACCTTATCCAGGCTCTGAGCTCTTAGTCGCCAGGAGATAGGTTTATGTCTTCTATCTGGAATGCTGTGTGGAAGGAAATCTTACCATGTTAAGTTCAGTAGTAACAGGTGCATGACTAACAGCATAGATGACTGTAATTCCTCTTTCCTTTAAACTTGTTTTCAGAAAGAAGCTTTGTGGGGCTGGAGACAGGGCTCAGTCAGTAAAGTGTCTTATTGTACATACATGAAGACTTGGGTTTGCTCTCAGAACCCACATAAAAAGCTGGGTGTGGTGGCATGTGCTTATTATCCCTGGAGAGGTAGAAAGAAAGACTGTCTCAAAAACTAAAGTGGAGAGTGACTGAGAAATGACAATGGAGATTGACTTTTGGGCATGTATGGACACAGGCACCTGCCCACACATGAACCTGCACATATACATGCACAAAAAGAACAAACTTCATATATTATTTTTCTTAAAACAACAAAGCCATCAAAGCTCCTTCCTGGCCTTGTGAAGCAGGGTGACTGGGCTTGGGAAAGGTCTGGGCACATAGGCTTGGCCAGCCATGGTTGTCCCATGTCTGTAAGATGAGCTGCCCTGAGTGGACAGGTTGCTCTCAGCCTTTGGCCCCAGTGTGAGGCCAGCTGGGAAAGGACAGGGAAGGAGCCAGAGGACCCAAAGCTGGGTGGCCTCAAATGTCTGTCACCATTTGGAACCTCTGTAGCAAAACATTTCCCATTGATGTGTCACCTTGGCAAGATGTGGCTGCTGGGAGGTATTGAAAGGAAGGTCATGTGATCTAGCTCCACGGGGTCCCTGCTGTGTTAATGATGCTTTAGTTGGGGGGAAGGTGCTTTTTCTCTGCTTTCTAGTTTCCTGGGATGCAGGTAATTACTGTCTGGGTTTTAATTGTTCCTAATTGCTATTGAGTAGTAGTTATTTTAGCATATGGAAAATTAAAATGAAAATGTAATAAGAGTAAGAGCTTCACAGTTATTAGACATTCTTAACCAGGGAGCTGCAGAGACAAATTAAAAGCCAAATGGTTAAGACACATGAAAACAGTAAAGAAGGGGAAAAAAAACCAGGATGGCACAATTTATTCACCTTAAATCATTCTTTTCTCTTTTTGACAGTGTCTTGCATAGCTCAGCTTGGCCTTGTAGTCCTTTTTATCTTGCCTTTGTCATTTCTGATTTCACTGCCTTTGCTGCTTCTTATGCTGTAGCTGCCTGTGTTTGCGGGAAGGTGTGTGTTTATGTGTGTGTGTGTGTGTGTGTGTGTGTGTGTGTGTGTGTGTGGTCACAAACAATGCTTTGTAACCAGATGTCTGAGTTTCTTTTCCTGTTGCTCTGGTGAAGTACTCTAACTAAAGCAACTCCAGGGAAACCGTGCTAGTGATGGCTCACAGTTCCAAGCTACAGTTCATGGCGGGGACATCACGTGTAGGAGCTTCAGGGTGCTGCTCATGTCGTGTGAGGTGGAGAAGCAGAGAGACATGCTTGTGTTCAGTTTAGTTTCTCTGTTTTGTACAGTCCCGGACCCTCTGCCCAGAGAATGGTTCTGCCCGTGGTTGAGATGGGTCTTCCCACATCCATTAACAGTGATTAAAATAATCCTCACAGTGTACCCAGGAGCCCACCTCCCCAGTGATTGTAGATTTGAATTTCTGAGCCTTCTGCTACTGCCTACACAGGGCTGGGACCACAGGCGTGCACCATTATGCCTAGTTTATCTGGTGCTAGGGACTTGATTAACTGAACTGCGTCTCCAGTCCCTCAAATGGTTCTTTAAAAGTAAATGTATCTTTTGAGAAAGCTTTCTGTATGTAGCCCAAGGGGTTGTGGAACTCACTGTGTGCCCCAGGCTGACCTTAAACTCACAGTGAACCTCTTGCTTCTGCCCCCACAGTATTGAAATCTTAGGCATTCAACACCAGACCATGCTAAAACCCTCTTTATGGGTGTTTATCATTCTAACTAGTTCATCCTGCACTGTTTGTTCAGGCTGTGCCCATGGCCTTTGATTTTCCTAAGCGGTTCCTTTCTATCTGGTTATAGTTTGTGCCTTTCCAGTTTTCAGAAGAGTTTGTGTGTAAACCTACTAATTGTCAAACCACTTTAGGGTTTCCGGTTTGGTGTAGGAATCGTTCCTTATTTGCTGTCACTTTCTTAAAAATCAGGCCTGTTTTGGAGAACTATAAAAATTTCGTAGATTTTTAAAATTAGAATACATCAAAGTTACTATTTTTACAACTGTTCTTCCCACTTTATCCTTCTTACTTCCTCCCTCATTCCCACTTCCCTCTCTACATCACTCCCTTGTCCTCAACCTGCCTTTCTTCCCTCTTCTTCTCTCCTTCCCATTCCCTAGCAGTCCTCCTCAATCCCTGCCCCCACCTTCCTCTCTTCCCAAGTTCTTTTCAATTCTCGGGTGTGGATTAGGGTGGGGTTCAGAGGGCACCATCCGCCCTCCTTGTAGGAGACATACTGTGAACTGCATGGTAGTTAAAACCTAATTTCGTGCCTCTCCAAGATGAGAAACCGGAGCCGGCAGCAGCTACCACCAAGCACTGGCTTATCTTTGTCAGGTTTGGAGCCACCCAGTAATGACTTCAGCTACCTGAAAGCTCATTTTCTAGCTAAAAAGCACCTCTGATGAATGCCCGTGTCTGAGCTCTGCCTGAGCCTGATTGGCCATGCTTACTGCCCAGTTCACTGAAACTTTATTCTCCAAGGAGTCAAAGTATGTTCCTGAGAGATATGTGTGCTCCATTTCCAGATAGAAAATTATCTGCTCCTGAATCACGAGACCAGAAAATACCTTCAGGAGCAGGCCTACCGCCTGCAGCAAGGCATAGTCACCAGCACCACCCAGCAGGTAAGGGCCCCGCTGTCTCTTCCCTGTCAGAAGAGGGTTGGAGACCACAGTTCCAGGAGGAAGTGACCTGGGGGAATCACAGCTGATGGAAAGACATAAAGAAGGAACTAATAGAGATGGAATCCTAGAAGCTACAAGCTAAAAGAAAAAAAAATTAGTTTTTGCTTTATGAGTGTTGAAAATTGGAAGAGTAACTCAAGGTTACTTGAATGACAAGTCAAGGTAGGGTTGAAAAGGAAAGCTGAATAGTAGTAAAAGGGCTGATTTTACTTTATAGTTCATGGAATGAAATGCTATTTTTGATCATTGATATGTATGAAAAATGAAGATAAATTTGGTATAGAAACTTAAGATGGTGCCAGCCTATAATCCCAGCCTTAGGAGTCAGAAACAGGAGGATTAGAAGTTCAAAGTCATCTTTGTATATATACAGAGTTTCAGCCAACCTGGGTTACGTAAGACCCTGTTTCAAAACATTAAAAAGAAAAACAAATACAAAAACAACAACAAACAACTTAAGGCAAAAGCTACAGTAGAATCAAACCAAGTGAGTATCTCTGGAGGTTGAGAGAGACTGACAGGATTTATTTTATTGTCATTGTTTATCTCAGAGTTTATGAGTGAACCTAATCTCCTGGACATCTCAGCATTGTTCACATGTTTACTGACTCTCTGTGGCAACTGTTCACTACCCCTAACTAGTGGTCATGTCCCAGGTGACAAGGGAAGAATCACACTGTTTGAAGGAAACACTGAGGTCCCATGACTCTTCATGCATTTGTGTTTGTCTGGCACCTTTGTCAAGGATTTTATAAGAATCAGTACTGTCTCTGCTTTCCAGTTCTCCCCTCTCCACCACCTGATAAGCCCTCTGATTCAGGCGTTGGGAGACTTTGTCTGATATAGTCTATTCTAGGCTTTGTGTACCTACTACAAGATCCCCTTCTGCCTCTATGAAGTGAACATGGCCCTAGAGCGCATACCAGGCATAGTGCACGGATCATGAGCATGGCTATGTGTTAAAAATCACAGACAAAATCAGGACCAGAAGTATGTGCCCCAAGCTCTAGTTATTATCCTCCAAAGAGCTATTTTCTCAACACGCTCTTTCTTGAGCTGGTTTTTGTCTAGGAGGCTATCACTTGGCTAAACCTCCTCACTCTGTGACATTCTGAAAAATGACCCCTATATGTGTTCACTGAAATGGCCCTCAGTGATTATCCTGGTCAGCAAGTCTAAGAGTCTTTTTCTTTTTGAGGACCTTTCTTGATCCATTGTCCTGCATAGCTTCTGACTCCCTGTGTAGCTGAGGATAGCCTTGATTCTCCTATTTCCACCTTCCCTGTGGACTGCAGGCCTACGTCAGCACACCTAGCCCTTGCATTACTGTTCACTGTAAATGTATCTTCTGCCAACTTCTGTGTTGACTTTGCTTGGGGGCAGGCAGAGTCATTACTCAGGATTTTCTCTTAAACATCAGGTGTGGGGTATATTTCTCTTAAATAAAGGAGTAGCCATAAAGGAGAAAAACACTGTTTGCACAAATAAGCTGTTTTGTGGAAATAGGAATAGTTGGTAACAAATTGAGAGTGATTCAAGATGGCATCACTATTAGTGGAGAGGACTGGCTTTATTGGGTTGTTTGCACACGCCTCTCAGGTTGGCCTTTTGGGGCTTCAGATGTGTATCTGATTTATCTTCTGAAATTAGAAAATCATTCTTAGTAAGATGTGAATTATTGATGACCATTTTGTTTCAATCAATATGCCAGTTTGAAGAGTAAGGATTTATGTACATCATGAAGGTTTTTAGAAACAGAGTCAGCTCTCTGCGGGACATTGTGGGAATGCAGAAAGTATTCGATCCCTGCCTGTAAGCATAGATTGGAAGTGGAGAGCTGAGGTGAAATGAGAAACTTCACACAACTTTTCCTGTGAGGAGCTTGAAATAGTTCACTTCCATGAAGTCTGGGAATTTTAAAACAGAAGGGCTGCTGTAAGCATCAACAGTGCTCTTACAGCCCCTTGCCAACAGAATTGATGCTTTGAGTGGGGGCGACTTTACTAAATTGTCTTCATCATACCAGAAAAGACACTCTTGCAGCCAGGAGACCCTGGCTCTGAGGTCAGAATTTAAGTCTTCTTGCTATTCTGATGACTCACTCCATCCCCTGTCCTGAAGGTCTCACAATATCGCCTCTGGCTGTCCTGGAAATTACTGTGTAGCCCAGGCTAGCCTCAAACTTGTGGTAATCCTCCCATTTCTGCCTCTAGAGTGCTAGGAATACAAGGCCTAAAAAATGCCAATTCTATTTCATTTTGTAGTGTAATGTATCTGCAGTGAACCCAGCACATCAATCGTGGAATACAGTTTCTACCAAACTGAGCCATGTCCTCTTTTTTGGTTGTTTTGAAATTTGTAGAAGAAGAAAGGAAGACTTTAGGTGGTTTTTTTGTTTTTTTTTGTTTTTTTTGTTTTTTTTTTTTTGAGACAGGGTTTCTCTGTATAACAGCTCTGGATGTCCTGGACTTGTTTTTGTAGACCAGGCTGGCCTCAAACTCACAGAGATCTGCCTGCTTCTGTCTCCCAAGTGCTGGGATTAAAAGCATGCGCCACCACCTCCCGGCAAGACTTTAGTTTCTTAGACATAATAAGAAATTATTCAAAATAAAAAGAAAAGGGTAATTTAGCTTAAGAAAGAAAGAGGATAATTAAACTCTGTTAATTCAACTAACTCATCCTTTAGGTTAGGACACTTCTTATAAGGTCTCTGAAGAATGAATACTCTTTCTTTTCTCTACATTTATTTGTTTGCATGCAAGGCAGGGAGTATGCACACCTGTGTGCCATGCAGTCTCATAGAGAGATCAGAGGACACCTTCCTTGAAGGTGCCAATTGTTCCCTTTGTCATGTGGGTTCCAGGGACCAAACTCAGTTCCATTGGCTGGGCTGCATGTACCTTCACCTACTAAGCCATCTCACAAACCCAACAACATTTATTTTTGTTTATATTTGTGAGACAAGTTGAACATATTCCAGACTGACTTTGAACTCGTTTTTGTCGCTGAGGATGATTTGAAATTGTCCATCTTCCAACTGCTTAGCTTAAACACTATTTTTTTAAGACCATAAAATAGGCAATGTTAAGCAGTGATGAAAATTCCAGAGAGGAATTTTGAAGAGCGCTGTGATTGCCATTTACTTGAGATGAATCTGTTCTTCTACTTCATTTCCTGTTGTAAACCCACACTTGGCTGACTATAAAAAATAGAGGTTATTCCAGATCGTGGTTCCAGAGGTTGTGAGGACCAGGAGTGAGACCCTGAGCTTGGGGTACCCGTGCTGTATAACACCTTCCACCACAGGACCTAAACTGCCCACTCCTGGGTGGTCAGAGCAGGTCTGCCCCAAGGCAGATTTAAAATAAGGATGCTGTGATCTGTTACAGGCAATGCCCTGCCACTCCCTTTTGGTTCTTCAGTTCAATCCTGGACCCAGTGAAAACGTTTGAAGTACAAATAACTTGTGCAGCAAAGCTGCTGGGATAGATATTAGGTGGAATTAACTTCATCATTGCCTGTGCTAATAGCCCCATCTGTTCCCCAACTCACTCTGTTACCAAGATGACCTTGAACCTCCAGATCCTCATATCTCAACCACCAAGTGCTGGAATATCTGATGTGTGCCACCATGCCCAGTTTGTATGGCACTGGGAATCAAACCCAGGGCTTCACGAATTCCAGGCAAACATTCTCTCAACTGAGCTACATGTCTAGAGCTCCCCTCCCAACTTGCTTCTATGCTTTGATAGTTCTCAACTTATAATGAGAAGCACTTCATGTAATAGAAATTTTAAACTGTCAATTTCCAGAGGCTGTTTTGGTTTCTATACAATTGAGACCAACTGGCAGTTGTCAGCATTCTATTGTCATGTCACTACTCCTGGCAGTGTGTAAGACATTCTTTTGTTTCTTCAGCACCTCTCCCTGTGTCTGACACACACAGGGCACTCAGTGACAGCTAATAAGAGTCACGGTCTAGCAGAACATTACTGGGAGCTACAAGATCTGAATCATTAAGATATTTCACTATTCACTATTCTTTTTTTTTTTTTTTTTTTTTGGTTTTTCGAGACAGGGTTTCTTTGTGTAACAGCTCTGGCTGTCCTGGACTCACTTTGTGGACCAGGCTGGCCTCGAACTCACAGAGATCCGCCTGCCTCTACCTCCCAAGTGCTGGGATTAAAGGCATGCGCCACCACCGCCCAGCTCACTATTCTTTTTAAGGGAGGAAAAAATGCCTCTTATCTTTTACCAAATGCCTCGCATCATTTCCTGGAGTTAATGTGCCATTGGCTTCTCGCATGTACACTTAGACTGATTTAATAATTGCTTAACCACCCTTCTGGAGGACTCTAGCAAGAGGTTTTCAACCTCACATAATTTCATTTTCTTGAATTTTTCATTGCCCATTCTGCGTCCTCCTTGCTGTACCAACTCGGATGCTTCTCTGGTTTGCACAGATGATTGACCGGATATGTGTGAAGGTTCAGGATCACCTCAACTCCTTACGAGCCTGTGGGGGCGATGCTATTCAGGAGGATTTAAAGGTGGCAGAGAGGCTCATGCGTGATGCTAAGAACTCTAAAACGGTGAGTTTCTTCTCAGAATTCGTGAGATGCTGGTATTGTGTTCATCCTGTTTGTACCTGTGCTGATTTCTAATAATGAAAATAAGGAGTGGAGGATGGTGAGAGTTTCAGAGGATAAAATTGAGCTCTGAGTAACTGACAACACAAAGCCCCCACTGTCGCCTCTAATAGGACACCTCCTTTATGGTAAACTTTGGTTCCTAGGGCAAGTTTGAGGCCAGCTTGGGTGACATAGTGAGAACTGTCTATAAACAAAGAATTTACTCTCTAGAGTGTCACTTAATAGGAAGCAGACTAATTGTGAGTCAGAACCTGGGCTGTCTTCTGCTATTAGGATCACATGTTGTTTTATTTGGTTGTTTCATTGTTGTTGTCGAATTTGCATTTATTTATTTGTGTGTGTGTGTGTGTGTGTGTGTGTGTGTGTGTGTAAGTCAAGGGCAACTTGTGGGAGTCTGTTCTTTCCTTCTACATGTATGTCTCAGGGATCAAATTCAGTTTGTTAGGCTTGGTGGTGAATATCCACTGAGCCATCTTCCTGGCCCAGGATCACAGTTGCTGAAATGTTGTATGAGAAGCCTTACAGATTAGTCAAATAGTCCTGTTGTGCAATAATAATATATTATTGAACTGTTGTCCTTAGATCTGGCACAGAGCCTCCAAATTGCTGGAACATTCTGAGTGACAGGTGACAGTGGCATCTTTAGCTACTAATAACCAAAGCTTTTCAATCCATCCACATTCATCCTAATGAATGGACATGGAGGAGCCAACCATAGGATGAGCATTGGCTCTTCTGTCCAATCTACACCCCCGGCCAATGGGAAGGGCTGGAGACTGAGTCAGTCGCCCACGACTAGTCACCCATGCTAACGCATCTTCCAGGGATTCTTAAAAGAGAGGTTCAGGTGGCTCTTGCTTGGAGACTGGCATAACTGGAGATGGCAGGGAAGCCCTCTCCCTTCAAGCCCTGGAGACACTGTCACCCCTGTACCTGGCCATCTACTGAGTCCATTTCACTGTCCAGGCTGAATACCAGCAGTGGTGAGGAAGGTGCATTTCTGAGATTAGTGAGGCATTCCAGTGGGTCACTGAATCCCAGGGCTAGATGGTGGGAACCCCCTTGACGCTATAATCCATTTCCCTGAAGTACCGGTGACGACCTAGGATTTGTGAGTGGCACCTGAGTGATACAGTCCTGTAGGTCTGAATCCTTTTCATATGGAATCTGACAGTCAAGGCAGAGAGAGTCAGAAGTGAGTGGAATTGTGGGAAAACCAGCTGGTATCTGAAGAGAAGAGGCAAATTACCTGCATCTTTGGTGACAAGTGTGGTCAAAATACCTCAATCCTCACATCACAGACAAAGACAAGACTATACAGAGGACACTGATTTTGTGACCTCAGACCTCAGAGCTGCTGAGTGGCAGTAATGGCAGCAGTGTCGTTGTTGTGATGTGCTAGCACTGCTTAGTTTCACAGATGGCTGTAAAGAGCAGGGGTCTCGGTTTACCATCTGTGCCTTTGCTCGGGAATGGGTGACCTCTAAAATATTTCTTTACCACTTCACAACTCCACAGTGGTCTTGATGCGTATTGAAATACTCATTCAATTACATAGAGGTTACGTTTCACCTTTCTGACAGTTGTTACCGAATTTATACCATGTGGGCGGTGCATCCTGGGCTGGAGCCAGTGGCCTGTCTTCTAGCCCCATTCAGGAAACCCTGGAGTCAATGGCTGGAGAAGTCACAAGAGTTGTCGATGAGCAACTGAAGGTCTGTGGGTCTTCTTATTTTGGGAATGAATTTGCCATGATGTAAACTTCATTTGATGGCACTGCATACTGTAGTTGCCTGTGTTTATAGGGTGTGTGTATGTGGGTGCCCTGTGTGTTCACAGCAACTTGGCAGACATATGGGATGGAAGTAAACAGGATGTCTAGTATCTGTGTTTTAGAATGCTTTCCTACATAGTAAGTCTCATTTTGGTTCAGATATCTCTACATGCACTTAATATAACTGGTTGCTGCTGATAAGGGGGATGGTTTCCACACAGAAGACACACACAAAAAAATGCTCTGGCAAAAAATATCTGCATTATATTTGATTTGGAGAGTGCAAAATGTGGTGGCGACTGTACGTAAACATTGCCAAGCTACTTATGTGGAGTGCAACAGTGGAGGCATATCCAGCCATCCTTGCCATGGTTAGGGATGAATAAACAGACATATTTAGAATGGAGCTGTAGGACCCCCAAGCAAACAGAGGTCTGATATTGGCTTACTGACTTAAAAAAGGGTTTAAAATGTCCCTAAGACTTTAGAGGGTGCAGGTAACCAAGGAGCAACTTTTTAAAGATGATTTTAAAAATCAGTTGCCCCAGAGATGGTTCACATTCAGAAGGCATTTCGTCTTTTAAGCGTTCCTTGAGTTTCTGTAATTATTTATTCTGTTTCCTTCCGAGACTGTAGCTTCTGCAGCGAGTGGAGGAGCTGAAGTGTAAACTGGTGACACCTTTTTACAATATACTAATTACTCTTCGAAAATTAAGCTGACAAAGCAGCAGAGGCTGTGGGTTCTTAGACATTAATCCACCTCCCTGTGTAGACACGCAGGTAGCCTGTGAAGTTTTCTTTTCTGGGGCTATTTGAATTTGTACTGAACAAAGACAGAGAGGGGTACAAAAAAAAAACCAGCAGGTTGTTTCAGGGTCTTTCTAGACTATGTGCTAGTAAATAACACTTGGATCCTTCATGAAGAATAAAATGTACAAAGCAGATACTTTCTTGTATGAATAAAAACTAAAATTTGTTGCTTATTTATGACTGTAAAAAAGAAAACTTCTGAGAAGTGCTTAAGCAATGCCAACAGTAAACTTTTAAAGAATTACCAAAAATCCAGAGATCACCTTGCATTCTGCCTAGGCACTCAAGTCTTACATCTGTGTGACAATGTTATGCAAATGATTAGGAACCTTTTACAGGAGGAGTCAATAACATCAATGCAGTTCTTGTGGTAAGAAAGTATCTTTTCTAATGGCTACATTAAAAATGCATTGCACTTCGTAGATATGCCACAGTGACCTATTCATTTCTGATGAACCTTGTTAGGGTGAATCTGTGTAATTGCACCATTGTTGGGTGACGCACTTTATACTTTTGTGTGGATTTGCGAACATGTCAAACAGTGCAGAGAACTGCTCATTTATTGTATTCTATCAATACTTTGTTCAGCATAACACCTCTACTATTTTTACTGTAATGGGCTAAGAAAACAATTTGCTGTATGTTTTCCTTATAGCAGAGTAGTGCTTGAGCAGAGGATGGTGCTGAGGTTGCCCTCGGGGCTGTGTGCTTGCTGGCTAAGCATTTGCTCAGTGAGCTACGTACATACCCAGCCAGCCCTGTGCTTTTTTCTATTGAAAATTACCTATTTCCATCTGTTTCCTTCCCCACCCCACCCTCTTTAGAGCATCTGTAAGAATTTCTTCCAACTGTACAGATGGCTGTCATTTAAATTGGCATGAAACATGGTACCAGGTCCTTTCTTGTCAAACAACTTCCAACTGTTGCTGGGTTTTCATCTTCTCTGAGCCACAGATCGCCCTGTTTCCTCCTAACTGCTTAAAGTGGTTGAAATTGATTCTGACTAATTTTTCTTAGGTGGGACCTGGGCATAAATATCCAAAATAAAATACATTTGCATTTAAAAGACCTGAGGTGGTGCAAATGACGTTGTTCTATGCATAGGCTTTTCTTACATTTGTTGTGGAGTTTTCTGAGCACTTGTGGAATGTCACCAGTGTCCTCTGCTTGTCACTGTACCAGAACCTGCTTCTCTCCTCTCACTAACCCCCAGGCCCAAGCCCCCAGTGGCCTGTGTGTTGTCTGTGTGTCTTTCCTGCTTCCTGCTCACATGCCATTTCTGAACCTTGTGAGATTCAAGTTCCTTTGCCTCTGAAAGTGTCTGTCATGAGTCATAAGTCCTCATTCAGAGAACTGGAATTCAGGGTTACTTCCTCATGGTCTCTTAACTGAAATGTGTACTTTTTTACACTTCCCATGCCCTGAAAACCTTTTACTTCTTCCACTGACCTGACAAGTAGCTTTTGCTATTATGGGGTGGGGTAGGTGGAATCCACATTTTCCTGTTTATAGTAACCTTGTAACACACTGATTTCCTTAAAATTAATGTAATAAAGTGCAATTTATAGAATTAGCTAAGCTGTAAGGATCATTCCTTATTTCACCACCAAAAGCAAGTTTTCATTGCTAAAGGAGCCCTGTTCCTGTTTGTCAGTGTTTCTAAAGTAAGTGCGTCACACCAGCAAGAGGATTCTTTGTGTTTAAAACAAATTTTTAAGTAATATTTATTTTGTAAAGATAAGTTTTTATTGCAGGAATGAAAAGGGGGCAGACATGGCTCAGCACCCAGGGTCTATCATCCTGACAGTGGCCCTGCGTGGCCACTGCCTGCCTGGATCACAGCTCCTTGTTATTACACAGGGTTGTCCATTAACCATGCTGCTTCCTTCTTGCTCTGGTATTTGATCAGAATAACGCTGCATCATAACCAATGGTGGGGGTCTTGATTATTAGAGGACAAAAATTCAAATAGTTCTTTGGGCTATTTTTCAAAATGATTATTTCAGAAAGCCTCCTTACCCAACCCTAGGGCAAAGTGAAGGTCTACAGAATTCCTGCTTCGAGAGGCCATGTGTTCTCTGCAACAGCCTGTGTCAAGTATCGAAATGAGACATTGCCTCCTGCCCTTCCCCTTTGTCTCCTAACATTACTGCTGGAACAGTCATGGAGAATACATGGTTTTTAGATGTTTTGATGTAAAAACTGATTTTTTTTCTTACCCCCTTCTGGCCTTACCTTTTAACATGTTTATTTAGAACTGGGAAGTTCTTGCTTTCTTTCCTTCAGGCTTAAATGGTAAAAAGTTTCACTGGTAAATTTCAGATTCACTTAGGATGTAAGGCCTGCTGAGTTTAGGGGGATTTCTGTTGAATCTGGTCTTGATTTGGTCAGGGGGTTCCTTGAGTTCTTTTTCTGTATTTAGTGGTTTTGATGTTGTTGTTGCTCCCCTAAAGCAAAGGTTTGGACAAACTAGGTTGTCAGAAGAGAATACTAGAGGAGGAAACAGGAGAATTAAATAGGAGACCCCCCCTTGCCCATCTCACCAATTCCAGTAAGCACTGAGTAGGTAGCCCTGAACAAGCTACTTGCCTCCTCTGAGCCCCACTGTCCTTATTTGTAAAGTGGGTATATCAGAATCAGCCTTACTTACACAGTACTGTGTGGACTGAAACGCCTCCTGGATGATATTATTTTGGAGTGTGAAATGCCGTCTTGCCCCATTGCTCCATGTTAGGGCTACAGGTGGATAATTTGTCCGGTGTCATTCAGCTAGGTTTTAGATTTAGATCTGACAGGAACTCAGATGCTTTCTTCACAGCAAAATTCCACCACCCATCTTGGGCAAATTACTTAACATTCCTCAGCACATACATCCCTTCCCTGTGAAGGAAGATCTCTCCAGCAGCTTCCCCACCCATCTCCAGGGATGTTGGAAGGACGGAATTTGCAGTGTCCTTCCTCAGATGCTGCAGTGTTTTGGCCGATGCTGTTAAGGTTGCTTATAGGGTTCTCTGTAAGTGTTTTCACCTGTTATTTTTCATGTTGCTTATTGCTGTTCTTTTCTAACTACTGTTTTACCTAATGTGAAAGCTTTTCTCTTAGAGGAGTGAAATTGGCAGTCATTTTGGTGATTTTGTTTTTTTTTTTTTCTGCTGTCGCATTTTGATAGAACTATTGAATGGTTCATTATAATTTAAAGGTTTATGTGATTTGGGAAATCACAGACATATTTTAGGGATTTCTAATTCTCGAGTTTGTACTGTTAAACATGCTTTCTAGGGCCTGGGAGCCCCATCTGCTATGGCAAGCTGCTGTGTTAAAGTTGACACTTGCATGTTTTATCCTTCTCATTCATGGCTTTGTGTTAAGTTCAGCCGCCACTCGGAATACGTCAGATACCTGAGTGAAGCACAGGTCCTGCTGAGTGTCTAATTTAAAGTGGTTCCTTGAGTTCACCAATCTTCCAGTAGTTACAGATATTCTCGGGGTAGTCTAGAGTCTCTGGTTGCACCCCAGAGTGTTCCTGTCCTCCCAGGGTTTGGTGTAGTACACCTTCAAGTTTTCTGATGACTCTTTCATTATCTCCCTCTTCCAAATTGCAGGGTTTGCTAGAATCCATGGTGGATGCGGCCGAGAACCTCTGCCCAAATGTGATGAAAAAAGCCCACATCCGACAGGACCTGATTCATGCCAGCACCGAAAAGATTTCCATCCCACGCACCTTTGTTAAGAATGTCCTGTTGGAACAGTCTGGAATTGACATTCTTAACAAAATTAGGTATTTTCATTGAGTTCCCAGGCTGAAGAGCTGCAGTGTGTGAGACACAGCCCAGGTTGCCCGGCCGGATAGTTTTGGTAGCTCTATCATCAAGGAGTGTGTTGAGATGTAGCTAACAGACTGAGGAAATTATATGTAAAAATGGCTATGCATTAATACACAGGTTATACACACAGGTAAGAGTTCTGGACCTGTATGTCTGCATTACCTAAGGGCATAGAGCCTGCAGCCCTTTCAGGGTTTTATGTATAAGGAGGAGGACATGATTGGGATTCCTAAATTGGTATTTCAGCATTTATCTTCTGCTTTCTGAGTCACTGGCTTAAAATCTCAGGATATTTCCCTCTCTCTTTCTCATCCCCCCACTTTCTGCCAGTTTTGTTGTTGTTGTCATTGTTATTGTTGTTTTGGGTGTTTGTTTGCTTTGGTTTTAGTTTGTTTATTTTGATGAGGGGCTCTCAATCCAGAGCCCAGACTAGCCTGAAACTCATAGCAATCTTCCTGCTTCAGACCTCTAGAGTGAGTTCCCTTTCTATTTCTAAATCTACCATAATTTTAGCCCAGGCTTTCAAGTATTTAGATATCTTTTGGGGAAGATTTATGGCATACTCCTCAGTATTTAGAAGATGTAATTACAAACTTCCTTGGATGCTCATAGAGCACCCTGACATCAATATTGCTTTATACTCAGTTCATTTCATTATGCTTCTTATTTGGGGAATGAGACGGCTGAAAGCCCAGTTTCAAGACATTTTAAGTTTCCCCTTTTACCTATTTCTGAATATTGATAAAAAATATTCATGTGAACAACAAAATTATAGAAGACATCAAACACTAGTGGCATTTTTAAGTCTTTACTTTGGTACTGTACCTTGGAGCCCATAAACTACTCCTCCACATCTTCAGGGAGAAGGAAGGAGAAAGAGAAGTGTGAAATACTGAGCCTAGAGGGTTAGAAAGAGACACAGTCTCAGGCATGGCTAATGAGAATCAGGAAATATTTGTTAACCATCAGATTCCAGTGTCCTCTGGGAACCCTGGTAGGACTCTGTTCCATGTTTTTGGTATGAGATCAGGATGAATCTCACCTGGATACCTCTGATGTGTTTAAATAAATGTCATCATCATCATCACCACCACCATCATCATCATCACCACCACCACCACCACCATCATCACTACCATCATCATCACCATCACTATCATCACCACCACCATCATCATCACCACCACCTTCATCACCATCACCATCAACACCACCACCACCACCATCAGCATTATCATTACCATCATCATCACCATCATCATCATCACCAACACCATCATCACCATCACCACCAATACCATCAACACCACCACCACCACCATCACCATTATCATTACCATCATCATGACCACCATCACCACCACCACCATCATCATCACCACCACCACCATCATCATCATCACCATCACCATCATCACCACCACCACCATCATCTTTATCATCACCATCATCACCACCACCACCACCACCATCATCATCACCATCACCATCAACACCACCACCACTACCATCATCAATACCATCAACACTACCACCATTATCATCATCATCATGCTTTTTAGGCATGGTCTGACTCTAGTTTAGGCCAGCCTTAGATGCTTGACAATACTTCTGCCTCAGCCTTCTGAGTCCTGGGATTCTGATTGTGAGCCATCACACTCAGTTTAAGGCATTAGATAATTAAATATCAGACAAATCAAATATTAATGAGACCTTATTTCATGAAAAAAGAATGGAAGAATCTTCATGGGTAGATTTACACGAGTGTCAGAATTAATCCCCCTTCCTTCTGCACACTAAGCAGTAACCTAGGGAAGTCTCAGCACAAACTGTCACACTTAGGTTACAGAGATTTTTCCTGCTGCACAGATACACATGCAACCTCAGTTTTAGAACTAAATAATTTTGTTTTGACAGCTCATTTGTTCTGAAAACATAAAAATTATCAACTTCAAAAACAAGGCTAAGATCACAAGACAGTTCTAGAATGGAGGTATGCAACTGACTTCAAACACTTTCCTGGAAATCTTGGGAGATGTGAACACTTGCAGTTTGGAGTAGAGCGATACAATCCCAAAGCTCATGGATGGTGGAGCCTTGTGAATGTCTGAGATGTTAACTAAAACAGGAGCTATTGGGTAGGAACCCTAGTGACAGAGCCTGCTACTTAAAACCTATAAACCTCTTTCTGTTGTTGGGGAATTGTCTAGGGTCAGGTTAAGAGGAATTCAAAATACAATTGTAATAACCTCTGTTATAGTGCTTTTTTAACAGCAGAAGTAGTGTAACCCTTCCGTCGGTGAAAACATTTTACATACTGTGTGTGCATGTATCTGTGTATGCATATTGAAGCAATAAAATAAGTGAGGCTTTATAACAAACTAGACTTTCTGAGTTTTCTGCAGTCCGAGTCAGCTCATGTCTGTGTCGGTAGGTGCAATGGGCCTCAGGGCCCATGTGCTTCCGATTGAGTTTCTCTTTATCCAGGTGTTTTCCATTTCTACTGCTAAATCTCAAGCTGCAAATTCAGAGACTAGTTGACATTGACAATGGATGCCTGTTACTTGTGTGTTTATGGCAGCCCTTAAGGGTTACTTCTGGGAATCCTTAGTCCTGTCCTCATATTCTTCCCAATCCATTTTCAAAGACAGGAACGGTATTCCAGTTGGCCTATTTGTATGGCTTCACAGGTGCATGCCCCTCTACCCCTCATCCCATCACCCCGCCAAACCCCCAATACAAATTACAAAGCTTCTCTGCCCTTTGGCATCCACAGTGAGGTGAAGCTGACAGTGGCCTCATTTTTGTCTGACCGAATTGTGGATGAGATCCTGGAGGCACTCTCCAACAGCCATCGAAAGCTGGTGAGTACCAGCATTGGGAGCTAGGCTCTCTTGGTTGGATTCTGAGAAGAGGTGTGGTTTCTTTTCTCTGTCTTCTCCGCAGCATGCTGGGTGGAGAATCTGGCATTCTTCCTTCCTCTTCTACTGCTGCTTCTAGCCTTCCTAGAATGCATTAGAAATGAGGAGGAGTGGAGTAGAAGTGAGCAGTTTCAGAAATCTTATCTAATGAAGGTCAAACTTTTGGGTAGATGATGTTAAGAGAAATGTCTGAAATGAACATTTTTAATTATATACTGTACTTGTGCTGTTATTGCTCTGATAGGATTATTTCAGAATGGATATGAGGCTTTGAGACAGGTCTTATTTTAGCTCAGACAGACCTTGAACTCAAGGCAATCCTCCTGCTTTGGCCTCCTAAGATCTGTTATAACAGGTGTGCCCCACTACTCCTTGTTCAGAATAGATTATCTCTTATGTGTATGTTAGAGGGAGAGACTCAATTAGCCCATACTGTCCTCGATTCTCTACATAGCCAAGAATGACCTTGAACTCCTGATTCTCCTGCCTCCCCCTCTTGAATGTGTATGCTGCCATGCCTAGCAAAGACTATTCTTTAAAATCCCGAGGACAATTTACCTGTACCAAGAGTGCTCTAAATGTTGCCTGTGGGCAGCTGGCCCAGTCACACACATTGCCAGTTTGTGAACATTGATTAGTTAAGAAACCAGCAGGGGCTCCTGAGAAATTTCTAGAACAGTTTGACAGGACCAAAATATTTATCCAAGCACATATTATTTTCTAAAATCTTCTATGTCACATTTTATTAATATGCAGCCCCATGCCAGATTGGCTGTGCATAGAAAACAGATTTCTAGCCCATGAAGATAAAGAAGCTGTATTCTCATCTACTGGCAGCCAGAAGGAACCTTGTTGTTTATAGTCCCCAGTTGAGCGTGCTCGTTAAAATTTATTTATTTGTTTAGACACATGGTCTCACTACATCGTCCTGGATGGCTTGGAATATGCTATTTTAGAAACATTTTATTGATGCCTCATAGGCCCAGGATGCCGCCAACATGATGTTTCGGCATGACCACCTGGGAGGCCTTTTTGGGAAGTTTGAAATTTTCACTTTTTTGTCTTCTATTAAGAATTTACTTAGAGTATTGTTTTTTTTAATACTTGAAAAAGTTTTGTATTAATGTTTTCTATTATATACTTCCTCCCTGCTATAGCAAAATAGTTGACAAAAGCAGCTTAAGTAAGGAAGGGTTTATTTTGGCTCATGGTTGGAGAGTCCAGTCCATCCTGGTATGGCCGGCATGGCTGCAGCAGCTGAGAGAGCAGATCACATTGTAGCCAGGAACAGGAAGCAGGAAGAGATGAGCTTCTGCCCTCTCTCCCCATTCCCTTCTATGTGGAACCCCAGACAGTGAGATGGGTGTTCCCCAACTCAGTCACACACAGGCCCAGTGTGATTCCTGAGTGGTTCTGGTAATGACCATAAACCCACACCATGCTGTCGCGGTGCCGTGAGCTTCATTTTATCATCCCTTCTGCTGGTTTGGGTTATAAAAAGAAAAATTAAGTATTGTATGAAAATAATGCTACTTTAGGAATGAAGCTGGTTTCAATTAGTTTCCTCCCATTGGAATTTAGGGATGTTCTTGGGGCTTGTGTGGACTTTTGTCAGCTGCTTTTCATCTCTTCAGAAATAGTTTCTGGGGCTGGAGAGATGGCTCAGGGGTTAAGAGCACTGGTTGTTCTTCCAGAGGTCCTGAGTTCTATTCGCAGAAACCATATGGTGGCTCACAACCATCTGTAGTGGAATCTGACTCCCTCCTGCTGTACATGAAAGCAGAGCACTCATATACATAAAATAAATAAATCAATCTTTAAACAAAAGAAGGAAAAAAAGAGTTCTTGGTGTCTAAATCAAGCCAGCACGTCGCACTCCATACTATTTGCTTTTCTACATTTACTAAAACATAAAAATGTGAATAATGACTCATCAAATATGGTATTGCATACATTAAAACAATGGAAGATAGCTTATTAAAATTTTCTTTAGAATTTTAAAAATAACCAAAGTCAAAATCATTTTTATCATTATTAGATATTGTTAATTAACTAGATACAGAGTAAAATTCCTATTAAATAAGATCAATAAAAAGAAAACTACTTATTTTATTCTCAATGAAGTATTTTCATTTATTAATTTTAAAGATATTTTTCAAAATTTTGTTTTTTACTGGGTGTTTGGATGTATCTGTGTGCTGGGATGCATATGGAGGAAAGAGATCAACTTGAAGTCTGTTCTCTTTCCACTATGTGGAAAGTGAACCTCAGGGTTCACTTACCTGGTCTGTCTTGGTAGCAGGTGCTTTTACCTGCTGCAGCCATTTTGCCAGTCCTGATCTCTGCACTTGTGAGATTTCTTATATGTCACTTACTTGGCGCCCCAAAAGTCATAGGAGAGAAAAACTACTCTAGCTTATATTGATTCAGAATTGTCGTTGAGGCTGTTTGCCTGGTGGTACACACCTAGTATCCCAGCACTCGCGAGATGAGATTGAAGCAGGGGCTTCTAGATCAGGTAGAATTAGATAATAAGACCGGTTTCAAAAACACTAAATTAATTAGTTAATCGTTTAATTAAATAACAAATTTTTTTTGACTACTCGCAAGGGAGCTCTCTACAGCGCCATCTTGTGGAAGACATCCTCAGGAATTCATTAACCTCTAATTTCTCCTTGTGCTCTCTTGATGCTAGGCTGACCATTTCAGCAGGCGAAACAAGAGCCTTCCCCAGCGAGAGGCCCTAGAGGTGGAACTGGTGGAGGAGAAGCCGGTGAAACGAGCCATACTTACAGTAGAGGATCTCACCGAGGTGGAGCGGCTAGAAGACCTAGACACCTGTATGGTAAGCCACGGCCCCTTGCGGGTGCCCCACCCACCCACAATGTGCCATGCTGCTGGTTGGTTTTTGTTGTTTTCTTTTTTAAGTCTCATTGTTTGAAATTAGAAACACATTAGAACATTGGGGAGAGCCGTCAGGGACCACATGCATGAAGCAGTCTCCAGCTTTTGAAAACACGTGTGTTGTGTGCTTATGTGTAGGGAGGAGAAGGCATGTACCTCTGGTCCAAACCACTCAGGATGACAGTGGGGAGAGGCCTTTCTCAGAGTCTGCTGGCCCTTAGATTCCTAATTTCATGTTAACTTCAATTTCTGTGTTTATGTTTCTATAAAGACTGAATAGATCTAGTTGCTCTAGGGAAGGGTTAGGGCCCTAAGTTAGGCTTAGAAATTGCATTAATTTGAATTGAACTTCTCAGATCGCAGAACATAATATATACCAATGATCTCTTTGGGAACAAAATATCCTGTACTCGGTCAACAACTATTAAATTTAGGTTCTGGCTGAGAGAAGAGAATGGTTGAGAACTTTAAAAACAACCTGAGTTAATAAGGTGGGATCCTTTTAGTGGTGGTGGTAGGGGGGATGTTTTTTTGTTTTAAGACAAAATCTTTCTCTATAGCCCGGGTTTACCTAGGACTAAATATATCCCTCAAGCTGATCTTGAAGCCTTCATGGCTTTGTGCTTGGGATTACAGAGCCACCATAAAGTTCAAGCAAAGACTGTTCTTTGTTGTCGTTGCTGTTGTCATTAGTGGTCTGTTTGTTTTGTTTTTGAGATAGGGTGTAATTAACCCAAACTGACCTCAAACTCCTGTGTGAAGGGATGACTTTGAACTCCGAATCCTCCTGACTCGGCTACCCAAGCACTTGGATGGCAAGTGTGCTCACCACAGCCACTTTGATGGTTCTAAGATCTGAGCGTACAAGCCGGGGGCAGAGGCAGGGGGATCTTTGTGAGTTTAAGGCCAGCCTAGTCCACAGATCAAGTTTCAGGAGACAGCCAGGGATGTTATATACAGAGAAACCCTCTCTCAGAAAACAAAAACAACAAACAAAAAATAGTAACAACAACAAATAATGTCAGAAAAAGAATCTTTTTAAAAAGGGGAAGGAATGAGGTAGAGAGATGACTTAGCGATTTAGAGAACTTCCTGCTCTTTTAGAGGAATGAAGATGCTCTTTGAGCAGCACCAAGCTCACAACTCTAGCTTCGGAAAATCTGACACCTTTTTCTGACCTCTTTGGTTATTTACAAGTATGTCCATGCACGTAGGTGCACGCACACACACACATACACGCACGCACACGCACACACTCATAAATAATAAATCTGTAAAAACTATATTTGCTATGCACACCATCCACTCCTTTCACACAGCAGGGTGTCTTAGGAACTCAGGTGCCCAGACTCCAGCTTTGTAACTGGCCTTCTTAGGGGTGTCCAGGGTTTGAAGTGTGCAGCTCTTGTGATACTGATTAATTAACCCTAATTTGTCACCATTTCTATATAGACTACCTTTAAAATTTGCCAGGAGATTGGGGTAGAGGTGACAAAGGGACCAGTGTCTAGGGCTTGGGCTTGGCATTACCAGCTCACTAATTGTCTGCCATTCCGTCTGTTATTTTAATGAGTGTCAGACCAGTTCAAAATCAAAAAAGACATTCCTGCTGAAGAGCCGGTCATCTTCTACTGCTATTTGCTTGGAGAAGTGGAGCCAGCTTGAAACAGCTTTGCGAATTCTGTCTCTAACAATAAAGCAGCAATTATTTCCTCAACACTTTCCAGCCACATAATGCAATATATAATTTTAAGCTTTTGAATATAGTCTACAATTTAGCCAAACTGTTCTCAATCTGGTCAAGATACTATTTTTTTTTTTTTATCTAACATCAAGACACTGACTCATTTTCTGATACCAGCAGTTCACGTGTGTGAAAGTTCAGACTGGGTCTCCTGGACCCCAGGCTGGACTGTCAACATTTGCGAACCCTACGATGACTGGAACTTCAGATGCTCCTGCTGCTATGATTTCAGTGCTGTATTCCAGGCATACATCGCTGTGCTTTTTCTTTTTCTCTTTGTTTTTTTTTTCTTTCTTTGCATGTGGGAACACACATGTACACATCTGTGTAGTTGTGTGTGCATGTGGAGGCCAGAGGTCACACTCGAGTGTCATTTCTTGGAAACTGTCTACCATGTTTTTTGAAACAATGTCTTGCATTAGGACTTGGTGCCTTCTGGTCCCAGTCTGCCTCAACTGGGATTACAGCTATTTGCCACTATGTTCCGCTTTTCGAATGGGTGCGTTAACTGTGCACAGGAGGCTGTCCACATCATATTTGTTAAGCTTCTCTTTTATTCTGTGATGGTCTTTTCGTATGTTTAATGCTTTAGAAAGTAGAACTGTGACAACTTTTAGGTTCTAGGCTCACATCCCTCCCCACCCCCACCCCAGGACTTAGTTTCATTTCTACTGCTGTGAAAATACTCTGACAAAAGTGACGAGCTTATTTTAGTCACTGTAGAACCACTTTTCATGTGTATGTTGAGAATGACTGTCATGTAGCCCAGGCTGTCCTGGAACTTCTGATTCTCCAGCCTCTAGGCTATCATGGCGTACCCACTATAAGTAGTGAGCGAGGAAAAAAAAAAAAAAACGGTGTTTTGCTTTGGTTTGTTAATTTGGTTGGTTTTTTGGTTTTAAGGCAAAACTTTCTGTCTTGATTCTGAAATCGATGATATTTAAATTTGGGGAAGCATTGTCTGTAGATACTTAGAATGAACTTGGTGTATAGTGAGAGGGCATTTCTAACCGGAAGAAGATGGGAGGTCCTTGATGGAGGCCTGTTACCTAGGTGATGGACAATGGTTGCTGGCCCTCAGAAGAACCCAGGATTTTGGTGTGGTAGCATGTTCCTGTAATCCTAACATTTAGAAGGTGAAAGAGGGAGGATCAGGGATTAGAGGGTAGCCTGGGTTACATGAGTCCTCACTTCAAAATAAACACAGTGAAATGAAACAGAAGCCCCGGGGAAGAGGCAGGTGTACCATTTTCTGCCTCTTAAATAATGAAGTTTTCAAGTCTTAAATAATGAAAAAAGAAACTCTGGGTCAAATGTAAAGGCTAGACCCATTTCTTTACCCATGAAATGTCTATTGTGTACCAGATGTTCTTGGCTTCCCACGAGTTGATAAATGAAACCAGCCTTGCCATGCAGAAAGGACACCATCACAGTGTTAATTTGGGTAGATCTAGGAGCTGACATGAATGTATCTTCAACTCCTGAATTTGCTTAGTTAGACATTGGAAGGTGGGAGTGTACCACTGCGACATGAAGTCACTGAGAAAGGCTTTATTTCTGGCAGCATGCATCTTCCATTCCATTGTAAGGTCTATGAGAAGGATTTATGAAAAGATTGGGCTGAGATCAAGCATGGAAAGGTAGGAACATGGCTGAGTCTGGAGGACCTCGAGTTCAAGGCCTGCCTGGAATACAGAGTGAGTTCAAGACTGGGACAACTTGCTGAGACCCAATCTCTAAATGAGAACTCAGAAGCAGACTGGGGATATAGTTGAGTGATAGTGTGCCTACCTGTCATGTGCATGGTTCTGAGGTCAGTGCCCAGTGCCACACATATGCACACAAAGTGTAAACCCTGCATATGCTGGTTCATGCATGTAATCGCAACATTTGGGAGGTTAAGGCAGACGAATTACTGGGAGTTTGAGTTGTAGCCGCTGCTACATAGTAGTGAGTGAGACATGTCTTAAAAACATTTTTCATCAGGTATGAACTTAGTATCAGATTGCACCAAGCGTCTCTTTCAGTTGTGCATACATGCGTGTGTGAGAAGTCGCTGTGTACATTCATTTGACTGTGTTACTTCAGGCTTCCTTAAACAGGAGGCATGTAGAGCTGAGGGCATGGCTCAGACAGTAAGCTAAACAACCATAAGGACCTGAATCAGACACCCAGCACCCATCTAAAGAAGCTGTGTGTGCCGGCACACATTTATGATCCCAGCACTGGATTGTAAGCATCCCTGGGGCTTGCTGGTGAGCCAGTCAAGCTGAAATGTTAGGCTTCAGGTTCAGAGAGAGACTCTCAAATCATAACGTTGAGAGTGATACATACAAAGACACATGACATTGATCTCTGTCCCCCAAACACATACAAGCATATGTGCATATACCACATACTAAAAAAAAAATTGATGTCTTAAATAGAAGGTTCATAGCAGTTGCAGGCATTGATCTTGGTCCCTCCAGTCTGAAGGGCTGAAACCTAAGAAGGGTACAAGCAGAAATGCAGGGCAGAAGAGGATGTGGTACCCATGAGAGTCTGTGCTGTGTAGACTAACTCTCTGCTCCTTGTCCCTGTTTTTTTGATCCCTCAAGTCCTTCGAATGACTGAGGTATAAATTTGATTTATGTCATTGATCTCCATGAAGTGCCCCTTGAGTAAACATCCCTATAAAACTTATCATTGGCCTGGTATGGCGGTGCGTTCCTTTAATCCCAGCACTTGGGAAGCAGAGACAGGAAGATCTCTGTGAGTTCCAGCCTGGTCTACATAGAGAGATCCTGTCTCAAAAACAAACAAACAACATATTATTACACCATTTGCATAATCTGTATCATTGCTGTGGTCACCACTGATTTCATCCCCAGGTATCATTGTTACAGATGAAATTGCCCATTTGAACCAAGAGTGATGGACGTTCCCAGCAGTGCGCTATGTACCCTTAGACATAATTGTGCCCTTACTGGAACCCACTGTCAGTACTGTCAGTTTAAAAGCTCAGAGTAGAATGAATGCACTTAACTAGAGACAGCAGCTAGAGCCTTAAGTATCACTCCTGGTATTCAGCCCTAATTCTGGTCTCATTTTCTTTTCATCTTAATTTACTCATTAAAAAAAAAAATCTTTCTAACATGTGCCTAAGCTCATATTTGGATTGAAGTGTTTCTTCATTAATACACCTGAAAGCTAGATACAAATGGACGTTGTGTTCCAAGAGAGGGGTACTGGTTGCCATGGAAACAGAAGACCACAGGGTGGGGGGATAGTGTTAAGGAAGGCTTCCTGGAGGAAGGTTCTAAGCATTATACCAAGTACACAGCTACTGATGTTCCACTAGCATTTGGAAAAGCAGTTGATGGAGAAGAGAATGAGTAAGTCCACCCAGGAGAGAGCGTTAGGAGCTTGGCATAAGGAGACAGTTTGGATGTTGTTCATTATAGTGTAACAAGAATAAAGGGAAACAGGATTGCTGAGGTTGGAAGGGAAAGCAGAAACCATATTTTCATGATACATAGCCTTGTAGTACAGAGGCGGGGGCTGTAAGAGACAGGAGCAGAATCAGATGTTAATGATGTCCATCAAGATGCTTACAAGGCCCTGGAGAGCTGTTGGTTTGTGGGAAGTTAATGACAGAGCTCTGGGCTCAGTGGTCACCACACCCATATAAATTCATGCTCCAGGTATGTGCCCCAGACAAGCTTTGCTCTCTTACCACCTTTGAGACAGGTTCTGGTCTGGCTACCATGCTCAGCTTTTAAAGACTCTCTTTCGGTGGCTGTAACAGAACATTTCATTCTGTGCTTTGTGGTCTCTCTCCCAAATAACTGAAAGAACTGATGCCCCTGAGCAATTACTTGATATTGAAACCCTAAGTGTTGGAGACTCAATAAAGGGCTCTTCTGGGAACAAAAGAGACTGCACCCATGTGCATTAAGCCACTCCGGTTTGGCTATAAAACAATACCCTTGGAAATATATAGAAAGTGTGTTTGATAGGAAATTCACCCAACTTTTCACTATTGCTTGGCTGTGAATCTTGAATTCATTTTAAACCAGCTCCAAGCCAGTGGAAAATAGCTGACAGTATTGCTGTGTTCTTGCCACTCTCTCATTGGTGAAATAGATTCTGTAAAAGTATTTCCTAAGCCAGGCATGGTGGTGTACACCTGTAATCCCAGGATTTAGGGGGTGGAAGCAGGAGGCTCAGAAGTTCAGAGTCATCTTTGGCTACATAGCAATTCCAAGGCCAGTCTGAGGTTCATGAGAGCCTTTCTCAAACTTTCCCACTGAAAAAAAGAAGAAATGAATGATCTAAAATTATGGAAACATCAGGGTATCCTGTGCATACCAATAATCACTGTGTTGGCTAGGTTGACACAGGAGGACTGGTGAGAATTTGAATTCAATATTTTTCTTTTAAGGCTAGCCTAGGCTACATGGTGCCTTCTAGTCATACCTGCCATTTAGAGTGAGACCCTGATTCAAACCAAAACTAAAGATGAGTAAATCAAGTAATGAGACTATAATTTTCAGAGTCTCTCTTTACAGTCCAATCAGAAGGGGCCTGAAGTACAAGGAGTTGGTGTGGACATGATAGTACCTAGGGACATGGCTTAGCAAGTCAGAGGCCCGAGCTTGAGCCCCAGCAGTCACATAAAAGTCCAGGTGGAGTTGAAAGTTCTTACAGTACCATTCATTGCTAGGGAGGCAGCGACAGGCTGATCCCTGGGGCTTGCTGGCCAACCAGGATAGCCAGATCAGTGAGCTCTGTATGTCTGGCCTCCATACATACACATGCATGTATACACACGAGTACTCCCCACCACACATACACTTGTATGTATATGCACAAGTATTCACTCCCCCCCCCACACACACATATATACCACATATACAGTCAGTATATGCTAAATATTCTTGTTTGTAGAATAGACCAGGTTTCCAAAGTTGAGGTGGTGAGGCATCTTTACCCAAAGTACTGTTTGAGGATAGAGAGTTAGAATGAAGAAAACTGAGGACTGCATCTCAGAAAAGCTTGAGACCTGACCCATGTGATAAGACCCGCTGGTGGCCAGTTGGTGCCTATAGCATCCACCCAGACTCTCCACTCTCCCAGCCAGCAGTCTCCCTACTTGGGACTGTTGTACTTTTATTTTTTACTCTGTGTGTGTGTGGACACACAATGTGGGGGAGTCAGTTTTCTCCTACCACATTGGCTCTGGGGATGGAGCTCGGGTCCTCAGGGTTGGTGGTAAGAGCCTTTAAAAATCTGCTGAGCCATCTTACACCCAAATTATTCTTTGGGGAGTAAATTATGGTGGGCTTTAATATGATCTCCACTGGCACTGTTGTCAGCGACAATCTTGTGCCATGTTACAGAGCTAATTTCATGATGTCACACAATGTAGTCTATTCTGGAGATGAGTGTGGAAGCCATCCCCTAACCTCCTTATTCTTGCCTTCCATAGTAAATGAATTGTTCCAAAATTAGTAGTTTTAAAGTATATTCCACAGGTGTAGTGCTCAGCAGGGTTATCCTGAGAACAGCTGCTGGCAACACTTCTAAGAAGCTTGAGCAGCATGGTCTTACCATAGAGCAGAGTTCTTAGGAATTTCCTCTGCTCTCTCTTTCATTGTGCTATTCTAGGAACAGAGAAGACCTATTGCTGTCAGTACATGTCATGCCCCTGTGTACATCTGTAATACCACTTCCTGGAGGCAGTGTGGTACGTGCCTGTAACTCCAGCACTCTGGACATGGAGGCAGGTGGATCCAGAAGTTCAAGGCCAGTCTCAGCTATGAAGAAAGTTTAAGGCCAGCCTAGGCTACAGTGAGAATCCATCTCAGAAAACAACAACAAAATAAATAGTTTCTTGAAATCAGTACCAGATAATTTCATGTTTTGGCTGATATCAAGAAAAATATTTAATTGTATTCATTTGTAGAGAGAGTACTCAAGTGTGAAATTTTACTTTAGGTTCATTTATCAGGTTAAAGTGTATAAAAAGTGAAATAATTCCTGTTCCCTGGAGAAAGTGTGGCATTGTGGGAAGACAATGACTTAATTTTATTTCATTAAAAAAATACTGGTAGATTTGAAAAAAATAAGGAAATGAGCCATTTGAATTTTAGGACAGTACACTACTGTGACGTTGTGACACTCTTTAGCCAGCACTGTTCCCAGAGTGTATGTGTCTGAGCATCACAATGGCAGCTCATGCTATGTGGGAAACAAGGCCATGGTGGGAAAGCTGATGAGGGCAGTGCGGAGAGCTGGATTTAATGGTGTCAGGAAGAAGCGTAGTGCATCTGCCAGTCTCCTACCTACCCTCTGTCCTTTTGTTCCCTGACTTACTGCAGCTGTCTCAGAGTTGATGCTTTCCTCTGCTTCTTCCTCAGGTTTCAGGGGAGTACTCCATGCTGTCCACAGTTATCAAAGAAAGAGCTGCATCTGGTTTTCTCAGCTGATTTATACTACCTCAGACTTTTGAAAATAGGGACACATTAAAAATGACTTTCTATATGCAAATTTGGCAACATTAAGCTAAACATTTGAAGCTATCAATCAATTAAGAGTAGATTCAGCTTCCCTTTGAGCATTGACTCAGCAGATAATCTAGTCAGAAATACGTAGGTTTTCTCATGTAGTTCATTAAACAGGGATTACCTATATCCATTTTCAAAGTGCACAGAAAAGTAAAAGGTCAGCCAAGGATGTCTTAAATCAAAGAAAGAGGATTGGTATTATAACCAGACACCGTCTCAAAGGACACGCAGGGTAGATTGAATGGACCCCAGTGGGACACTGAGTGCCAGAAAGAATAGCAATTGCAAAGTCTTATTATACACTGAATTGATTTTTTAAAAATCCACATGTTCGTAGTAATGTTCCAAAAATATATTAAGAAAGCATATATCATGAAAGTGGTTACAGGGGCTTATAAAAGAAGAGCAGCTAATAGGTATAGAAAGGAGGAAGCAGTAGAAAATTCCATCTTTGCAGTTCTCATTGTATTCATTAATTCAGGCAAGAATTGCCAGCAGTTGCTTAAAAATAGGCTCTTCTGCATGGCCTGAAAGTAGTACTTCCCAGAGTGGTTATTAATGACAGAGGGGAAATGACACTTGACGTGAAGCACCCAGGAAGTCCCCACTCCAATCAAGAGACCAAACAGCATCCTCAACAATAGGGCCTGCCTGACTTGGGATACATGTTGTGACTGACTCAGCAGGTCACAGCACCCACTGTGTGGCATTCAAGCCTAAAAAAAAGTTTTACCTGCATCTCATTATGAGGAAATAGAAACACAGAAGATGGAGGCAAGTATATGCAGCAGCCTTCAAAGCAGTCAGTGTTATGAAGAAGAAAAGCTGCACTGGGGTAGGAAAAAAAGGTAGATAGGTGCTAGGTTAGATAGAAGAGGTTGAGGATACATTCTTACACATAATGGGCAATTCTCCATTAGGTCCTGGACCTAAAGATGAGTGGATGTTGTATGTTTGAAGGATAAATGAGGGAGGGTGACTATAGTGGCATATGCCAGCACTTAGAATGTAGAGGCAGGAAGATCAGGTCAGCATCACCCTCAGCTGCTTGGGGAGTTTAAGGCCCGCCTGGGCTATGTGTGACCCTATCTCAAAGAAGACAAAAACATAGGAAATTCGAAGATGGACTATAGTGTTTGGATTGCACACTATGTAATAGCTATTACTTTTCTTTAATTTGCTAATCATGATTGGTTACAGAGGAGTACATCATTCTGGGATGACCACGGAGAGGTACATAAGGAAGAACTATACTAATATTAACCTTTAAATAGTTCCACCATGCCAAGATGGCTTAGCAGTTAACAATACTTACTGCCAAGCTTGATAACCTGAGATAGATCACCAGGACCCACTTGGTAGAAGAGGAGAATTGATTCCTGCAGGCTGACCTTTGATCTCCACACATGTGCTAAGGCATGTATGCATGCATGCACTCGAGTATGTACATACACCAGTAAATTTAATAAATGGTTCCAACAAAATGTGTGTGGGTAAAGCAGGGGAGGGAGAGAGAGTAAAATGAAGGAAGTAGAATAATTTGGAGTGACAGAAAGGCCATCTGGTGAGCACAAGGGGGAAATACTTGTATTTATTACCCTTTTTGTAAGATTGAAAATGTTTAATATTGCGTCCATATACAAGGGTCAATACCATTGTGGCCAACTATAATCTTAATTTTGTATCAATATACAAATGTCAATACCGACGTAGACCAATACAATCTTATTTTTGCACAATAAACAATGGTCAATACCACTTTAGCCAAATATACTACTAATTTTGTATCAATATACAAAGGTATAAGGGCATATTCAATATTAAGATTGTATTGGGCCACATAGGCATTGATCTTTGTATATTGATACAAAATTAAGAGTATATTTACCCACATTTGAATAGATCTTTGTATATTGATACAAAATTAAAGGTAACGCTTCCTAATGGTATCGTACCTAGAGATACTTAAAAATGAAATGTGAAGCTCTGGCCTCTTGATACCAACCGTCTTAAACTGTTTAGGATAGTTAAGAAAAACAAACTCCTAGTCATGCATGCATGTCACCTTGTTAGCTACTATGACAGTCTATCACAGATATTCTCTAAGCTACTCAGTAATCAAGTTGTTAAGAGACAAGCAACATTTGCTTATCTAAATACAAGAGATAGATAGGGCATCTTCAAAAACCCCAAGAGATCTGCAGAATATGGCATTCAAAGATGTGGTCTTAAATTAAGATTTTTTTTTTGATATCGTGACATATCAGCTCCTGACAGCACCCCCTATTCTACTCCAAGTAGAAGATAAGCATCGAAGAATCTCCAGTGTGAGATGGTTGAATTAGTGGCAAGCCTATCTCTTGGCATGAAAAAACTCCTTGCTTCAACTGCAGACAGACTGCTGTCCAAAAAGGACAAAACTTGGTAGGAGGGAAGTCGACAGCCTAGCTCTGCCAAGACAGGGTAGATTAGTCCTTCATAATCCCTGCTCTACAATAAATGTCTGTCAGAGAAACAGGACCAAAAGGCTGAAGACTGATGCTGGAATGTATGGAGAGAAAATGGGAACTGTCCAGGTAGTCACTGGTTTGTCATTTCTTAGTATTGGAAGCTGCAGGCCCTGCACTTCCTATACAATCAGATATATTTATCCTTCTCAGCTCTCTGAGGTGGTTGAAGAATAGACAGCTTGAGTCTCATAGCTAAATTTTGAGTTGTTTAGGAATCAAGAGGGCGTTCTAGATCTAAGAAGATGGTTATAATAGTGATGCAAGTTAGTATGAAAGCTAAGTCAGTTATAGAACTTTAAACTCATGGAGATGGTTAGAAGGTAGAAGGTTAAAGTCAGGGGCCAAATATGTATGAACTGGACATTGGGAAGGTATACTGGGCCATTTAACTCTCATAAATGTGGCATATTTAATTCTGCTGTTTTGTATAGAATTTACTATTATAAGAGAAAGAACCATTTGTTGGATTGAAAAGGGAAGCTGTTGGGGGGGAAGAGGGTGGAAGGGTGGGACAGGAAGGGGGAATAGGGAAGGGTTTGTGACTGAGATGTAACTTGAAGAAAAAAAAATAAAGTACTTAATAAAAAAAAATGATTGAAAATGTTTAAGTATGTGAAGGGGGAAAGTAGATGTATACATTTGAAAAGCTGAATGTCCAAAGAAGTGGATGCGAGTTTATGAACCATGAGAATCCATGAGGAAGATTTTATTATACTAATATGAGACCAAAAAAAAAAAAGTAAAGATGTTGGAGTCAAATGAGTATGTCTGATTTAAAAGATTGTTCAAATTTTATTGTTTTGTTTTTGTTTTCAGTTGTTTCTTCCTCAGTGCTAGACACTGAACTCTGAGCCTTGAACATGCAAGGCAAGTGTTCAACCACTGAGGGGTGACCCAGTTCTGAAAGGATTGTTCTTTGCAGTAGTCTGAGTCCTCAATCCATCGTTCCTTTGTACCAGTGGTTGTTAATAACAGTTGTGTGGATTGAAGTAATGATTTCATTTGCTCATCCATTTACCACAATCTCCAAGTTTATCATTTAGTGTTCCAATAGATTCTGGGAAATGGGGTGGGAAGGAGGTGCCCACACAAACTTTTGAGCTTGTCTCTAGGCATTCTCTTATTTCAGCCAAATTTGTACCATTTTTCTAGATGTATTTTTAGCACAATGCTTACAGTGCTTATATTTTAAACATTCCAACTGGTTTGTGGTGGCACACTCCTTTTATCCCAGCACTCTGGAGGCAGAGCCTGGCAAGAGCTTTGTGAATTTGAGGCCAGCCTGGTGTACATACCGAGTTCCAGAGCAGCCAGGGCTGCATTTACCCAGTCTGAAAAAACAACAGCAGCAAAATCCCTGGTTTTTTTAATAAAAGATGTTATAATAAATGTTTTAGCCATTAACTTATAAAAAGTGTTTACCTCCAGCTAGACAACTCCAATTTGCACACCTCATTTACAAGGGCAAATAAACCTACCTGGCCAGCATCTTCTTGTAGATGGAATATGTGAGCCTGAAGCAACCCCTTTACTGTCTGGGGTCCCACTGCCCAAGCTGCTGCCCTTGAAGTTCAGTCCTCCATCTCATATTCTTGGAGTTTCTTTCATCTCACCTGGCTGGACCAGTTTTTGAAGTCAAATTTGCTGGCCTACTAAGGAAGTGCTAAATGTCTGACAAAATAAACCCCAAATAACAAAAGATTTATATCTTTTCGTTAAATAGAATAAGCACCAACACCATTGAAGCTCATATTCATTTTTTAATCCTTCTCTCAGGAGAAGTCTCCAGTTTCAAAGAAATGGAGAATGTGACTGTGATACTGGCCCTCCATTTTGGTCAGGATCTTGGGTTCTAGAGAATACTGTCCCCTAAGTGCTGGAAGGCAGCTTTTCTAGGCAATATTGGGTTAACAGTAGTGCTAAACAAAATACTTATATAAAACAACCCCGAGTTATTTTAAGACGATTATAGACTTCTTCCTACCTGTTATAGCACATCATTTTTTAATTCTCAAACTCGTTTGATCCACTGGATCACTTCATACCACCCAGAAGATAGCCCCACAAGTGGTGGCGGGGCTTCTGGTGAGCTCCTGTAGGAGTAAGTCCAGATTCTTAGTAGTTACTGTGTGTCTAGAGTGATTCCTTCCCGTGGATCCCAAGAAGAAGCATCTTGAGGTGTTACAAAAGGCTTTCTACTGCTGTGATAAAGCACCAGGACCAAAAGCAGCTTGGGGAGGAAAGAGCTTATTCCAGCTAATACCTCTCAGGTCCCACTCCATCACTGACTGGGGGAAGTTGGGGCTGGAACTCAAGCAGAAGCAGTGAAGGAGTGCTGCTTACTGGTTTGTTCTTCACAGGTTATTCAGCTTGCTTGCTTCTACACCGGGGACCACTTGCCCAGTAGTGGTACCGCCTGTAGTGGGCTGGGTCTTCCATATCAATCATTAATTAAGAACATGCCCCACAGGTTTGTCTATAGGCCAATTGTGGTACCCTCCTCTCAGATAACTAGTTTGGGAGCAGGGGCAACCAGGACTGTTACCTAAAAATACTGCTTGGTGCCAAATGTCGTATTCCCATCTTCCCATGAGCCAGCTGGTGGCATGCCAGCATCTTTGGTCTAATGGTATGTACTAGAAAACAAACTCAGCATGGGAGTTTATTTTATTTACTGCTATTTTGTTCCTTCTCCAAGAGGAACCAGCAAACAGTAGGTGTTCTGTAACCTTTGCAGAATTGAGAATGATCTTAAGGATTACAAAAGCATAATGGCCACCTTTGGCCACCTCAGCCATCTTTCTCTCCTTCCTCTTCCCATAGGCACCATCAAGATTTGATTGAACGTGTTGTTTTCCATGTTTAAATATACATTTGTTCATGAGCAGCTAGCTGATGGTGTGGTTTCGTGGCTTTAGAATGTACATAACTGGCATGCAATGTGTATCTTTCTGACACTATTTGCTGAACATTCTTTTGAGATTTCTTCATGTCATTTTATATGGTTTTCTGTTTTAGCTGCCATTCTGTCATTTACTGTTGCATCTATGAACTGATGTTTCCTGCCTGTTCCCCATCAGTAGGTTTTTAAACCATTCCATGTATTTTTTGTGAAACAAACAAACAAACAAACAAACAAAACTACTTTCATCTCTCCCAACCCTAGTCTTCCCTATGAGAAGAAGGAAGGAGGAAAAGATTATATGCACACACAGACAGTACCAATCACTGAAGTTCAGTGAGGGCACTGATAGACAACATGGCGTGTTGGGCTCTGTAGCAGACACTTCATAGTGTGTCTTATTTAATCCACAATAGTTTGTTTTAAACTGGAAAAGCAGCCCAACATTATAAAAACATTAGCCCAGGTTCCCTAATGGAACAAATGGGAGATCCAAGGTTTAAGCCCATTTCTTCATGCCTCTTTCTACTTACAACTCCTTCCTGTCTTTTAGTGTGGAGATGGTAACATCAGGACAGCATAAGTGAGTTCCAAAAACAAACAGGCATGAGAGTGAATGATCTTCATCTTGTCTAAATGTTTAGTTGTCAGTTGCCATGGCTTCCATCTCTGTGAGGACTGTGAGTTTAGGAAATGAACCAAATGAAAGGCTCTTCAGTGTTACTTGTAATGATCATTGAGTGTATAATTGGGACAGAGGACTGTTTTGATGAGTTAACCTTCCAGAAAGAGAAGGGAAGTAAGTCTAAGATGACCTAAGAGACTGATTCCTCATACTCAGAGCTATGATCACACTTCTGTGCTCCAGGGCCACATGTGTTGACACAGGCATGACAATTGAAGATTTGAACAAATATTTCTACTCTTTCTCCTTTCACTTAGTAAAGATGCTTTTTGCGTTCACTTGATATGTCATAAAATGAACCATGTTTGAAGAAAAATGCTTAGTGAGTATGAAATTAGGATTCTGAGGGTGAGGCTTTCCTGACATTGCCAGCGAAAGCCTTTCTGTGAGTATGGCTGATGGACGACAGAGCGAGTCGTGAAGATGGCGTTTACTTGAATCCTCCCTTTCCTCTGGGTGACCCACACTGTTCACACGCACAGCCTGAGAAGCTCTGTACTTTTATTTCACTTTATGTTGAGAACAATTGAGACATAAAATACAAAACTAAGAAAAAGACAGCCTCAGATAGGCACATTAGGGAGCCTTCCACAAACTGCGTCTTCTGGAAGCTTAAGAAGGATTCTCTGTCACCTCGTGCTATTTCCACACACACTTACTCAAGTACAACATTTACAATTATCCTTATTTCAAAAATAGTAAGATGTATTAACAGCTGCCATTGGTGACCAGTGGATTTAGAGTTTGCGTGTAGAATGTTAATTCCAACCGGGAAACACTTAGGTGCACTTTGACTGGTTGGCTGTGCTGGCTTCCAGGATCAGATTCTGTGTAAGAAACTTTGATAGCTGAGGGAGTGAGAGAATTACATGTGCTTAGCTCCTGCAATGCAGCAAAGAGCAAAGAGGGATGTGAGTGGCCTCTCTGGAGACATCTGTGCTTACCCAAAGACACCCAGTCCTCACACTGGTGCAGAGGCGAGGCAAGACCTGTGTGGGGTTTTCTAATGTCTGTCCGGTGTTCTGCCCACTGAGTGCCCTCCGGCTGATGACATCACTGGATTTGGAGACATGGTTAGAAAATGAGTTAATATCTATATGGAAGAACACTGCAGTTTCTCAAGCTGTAACTGTACTTCTGCTTATCAAAAGCTCAGCGGGCTGCTTTATGTGCTTAACTTGGCCCCACTCTCACCCTATTTCTTTGCTGCGATGGCTTTCTGTATATTTTAGTTTTTTCTACTCTGTAAATGGTCTCTCTCCCTCCCTTTTTCTTATAATGCTGCTGCTTTGTCTCTCTTCCATTCATATTTTTTTTCCTTCCCTTTTGCTGCATGGAGACTCTCTGCTGTACAAGTGTAAGTATCCTCTAGTGGCTCTGCAGTCCCTGGCCATGCTGGTTGCCATTCTCACGCTCCATTTGCTTCTGCACTGCCTGGCTGATCTCCCGGGAGATGTTGTCATTCCATCAGCTGATCCTGAATGAAATAGGCAACAATGTAGAGAAAGGATTGGGGTTGACCAGATGGTTCGTTTTAAATAAACCAAGGGATAAACTGAAAATATTCTCCTGGGTGCCTGAGAGTGAGAGAACTTTGACAAAGAGGATGCCACAGTTTGGGAGAGTGAAGCAGTTCTTAAGACTCAAGGAGCAGAGTGCCCAAGTATTTCTCATTCTTGTCATATCGATTGTTGCAGGCCCAGGACTATAGGAAATTGGCAATATGATTTGTTTCTCACATTAGACTTTCCTAATCTGCTTTTCAACTGGTACTGTGTGTTTGGGGGTGGGGGGATTAGGGTGTTGGGTTTTTTTTTTTCCTTTTGCCTAAGGAATTAAACCTAATTTTGGTTCTTGAGCTTGGAATGAAAGCATTACTTTTTGTTGTTTTGTTGTGCAAACTTAGCAAAAAAAAAAAAAGAAAAGAAAAAGGAAACGTATTTAATAAGGAAAACTACCGTATCCTGTTTTCATGGTGATTCAAGCAGTTTAAGTCTCATTTTAAAAACTAGTGTGCTTAGGGATCACCTATTAGAAGTGGATCTGAGAGGTGAAAACCGCTAAGAACCAAGTCCTTAAATAACTTTGTAAATTGTGTTTACAATGCACAAATCTTTGTTGAGCTACAAGCAGAATGAACAGTTTTACACTCATTGTAAAAATTAGACCCAATGAGTAAGACTTCCAAGTAGATATCCATACTGCTTTTGGTCTCTTTGGAAATAGCTGTGGAGTGCTGTTCATGCTTAGAGCATAGTGCAGATTTATTGGCATTTTATGGTATCAAAATGAGAAAGTCTATATTTAGGTTTCCTTCTAAAATTGCATTTTAAAATGAAGATTTAGCATATTTTTCATTTTCTTACTCATAAGATGCATTTTTAAAAGTTAGTTCTGTCTGGACTTAACCTAGCCCTGCTTCCTCTTCTTCAGCTCTCCATGCCCTTCATCTGAGGAGCATTTGTGACTCTCACTTATCCATTAACAAGTGTCCGAAGACAGCAGATGAGGCCTAAGGTGCAATCTGAAGGAATTAACCCTTTAGTTCTAAAGATGGGCCACTGCTGTCCCTCCTCCCAGGATAGAGTTAATCAACCTAACCAATGGGAGGGAGAAAGAACAGTGCACACAAATGAGTTTGTAGAGAAGCCTATTTGCTGCTAAATAAGGCACTGTGCATAAAATCAGTTCATCTTTACATGCCCTCACTTAGGGTCTATGTAATGGAAACATAAGAATGAGCAAGTGAGACTGAGCACATCCGTGTTTTCCATAAAACTAAGAAAGAAAGCATTGTAAAGAAAAGGCACAGCTTTTAAGAGGTAAAAGAGATTGAAGCCATTGGCATTGGGGAGTTTTTTGTTGTTTTGAAACAGGGTCTTCTGTGTAGCCCTGGCTTCAGACTTGCAGCAGTCCTCCTGCTTCAGCCCCTGGCAACGTGAGATTACAAGCTTGAGGTTGTACTCAGGGGATAGTCACATTCTTGCTGCTGTGTGTAGAAACCAGCTGAGCTACAGATTCTCACTGTAGCCTAAAGTCATCAGCCCTTTGTAAGTATTGCAAAACTGGGGAACTACCGGCAATAGCAATAGTAAAACCAACAAAAAACTTTGATAGGAAACATAATTAACAGTTCTCTGCTCTTAGAAAAGTCATTCATGTGCTGGGTGGTAGTGGCTTTCACTGTTAATCTTAGCATCCAGGAGGCAGAGGCAGGTGGTTCTCTGTGTGTTTGAGGCCAGCCTAGTCTACAGAGCTAGTTCTGGGATAGCCAAGACCACACAAAGAAACCCTGTCTTGGAAACAAAAGCAATAAAACAAAAAATAAGCAAATGAACAAAAGTCATTTATAATGCCAGAACACAATGGAATGTACAAGAAAGCATTTTCTTCTTATATTTGAAACTTACACCAGGCTTTGAAACATTGGAAAGTGCAATCATAATAGAAAAACTAATTTCATTCTGATCCATGTCAGCCATGGTAATGCCCAGTGACTTTTATGTCTTAATGTGTCTCCATAATTAGGTTAAGCTAAATGAGTTATTTACAAATGGAGCACCAAGTTTGCAAATGAGTTTCGTTTTCTAGATATTATCTATTCTTTATCTGTACATGAAATTATATATGTATCCCTTTTGAATATTTAAGCTAGTGTGTGGATATAAAATGTTATAATTTTAATACATTTCACATGTGTTTCTTATCTATCATAATGGGTTTAAGGAGAGGGAAGCCTGAGGTAACTTGATTTTTTTGTTTGGTTGGTTTTTGTTTGGTGAGTTGCTTGCTAGCTTGCTTGTTTTTAATCCATGAATGTTCTCTGTAAAACCTAATATCCAGAGGCATGAGAAGGAAACAAAACTTCACATCTCCTATACATGTGCATTTTGAGCTTATTTCCCAGTTATGATTATCTGAATAAAATTCTATCCCCAGCTTAGTTTTTGTTGTTTTTGTGTGTGTGTTTCAGACAGGGTCTTGTGTAGTCAAAGCTCACTTCGAACATGCTATACATCCAGGCTGGCATCCCATTGAGTTTGGGATCCGTCTGTGCCGGGACCATCAGTGAATGTCATATGTTTGGTTTCTGGGGTCCCTGTTGATCTTTTTCACTACAGAAATTGTATGCAAGGTACATACAAAACTCCGAAGAACTAAGCACAGGTTTTGTCAGAAGTTTTCCTTATAAATAGACCCTACTGGATTCTTGCAGAGTCTGAAGAGTGAGTTGCTTTTCAGGCCACCTACTGCTCCACGCAGCCTTTTAGCTTCCCATATAGTCTGGCCACCTCCAGCAAGTCATACTGGTCTTTCAGGAAAACGTGTGTGTGTGTGTGAAACTCATCACTTAGCTTTTTTTTCTCCCTTTTCTCCCAACATTAAATAATAACAAATGTATGTTTTTATTAGAACCAGGGTAACTGTCAAAACTGAAAATTGTTTGCTTTTCCAAGCCAGTATAAACCAGTTTATTACTTTAAAGAATGTAGACTTTAAGGAAGTTTTACCTGACAACCATTACACCAAAGTATGCAACACTCTTTCAGCTCTGTTTTCTCTTACCTTGTATTTGGATCAGTTTTTTGAGCCAGGCATGGTGGCGCCTGCCTAAAATCTCAGCATCTAAGAGTCTGAGGCAGGAGAATTGTGAGTTTGAGGCTAGCCTAAGTTACATAGTAAGACCTTGTTTCCAAAACCCAACCAAAAAAATTAAATTAAAAAAAATTAGTAGCATGCTGGATTAAATGGCATAGTAGGAAGGTCACTGGGCTAGCCCCTTCCCTGGTTCCAGTCCTGCCCCAGATCCCAGATTAGACAGCTCAGATTTGTTGGTGTTTATTACCTATGAGGTGTGTTGACCTTCAGGCTTATCTGTATAACTGATGCCCAAGGTACTTCCTAGCCTCACCATGTGTGTATCTTCTGAGGGAGACAGCTGTAGGTGGCAGTGGATGGTCCATGCTGGGTTTCAGTGCCAGTGGTGGGAGACGGCCCATGCTGAATGACAAGTGTGGGTAGAGGCGGAGGATGACAGGCCTGAATGATGGTCGATGGTCCTTGCTTGAAGCCAATACTTAGGACATGTTCTCGAGTTTGACCTTGGTTTGGGATTTATTTATTTTTTTTAAAGGACTCTAGCAGTATCTAATACAGAGAAGTGCCAGCTGATAGTTTTGGGTTGTGGTGCACTGTCCTAAAATTTTGATGACACACTGAGAAACAAAGAGTTAAGCTACCTAAAGCGTTGAAGTGACACAGAGTCTGCATGCAGCGTGCCTGCACCAATGTTACTGTGACAACCGACAATTACAGTCATGAATAATCTCGTTCAGTGCTTTGTGACTGATTTTTACACTCTTTGAGTCTGATTCCTTATCTCCATTTTGACATTCTCGTGTATAGCTTGGAGTTAAATTATCATCCCCTGTTCTTTTCAGCTATGTAGGAATAGATTTTAACTGGTTAGGGGTGTAGGATAAAAGAGCAGTTGGCTGAATCACTTGGGAAAGTTCTGGACATTTAGAAATTCATCGTAGCACCTCCTGAGTCAACCCAGCAGCTGCTACAGCAGAACCATTGTCAAGTAGTGAAACAGGGACCTATTTTAACCAGCTGATCCCCAATGCCTAGGAGTTTGAGAGACAAGTTTCCCTGCTCACCTAAGTCCTGCCTCTGTCTGCTTGCCAGATGACTCCCAAGTCCAAGAGGAAGAGCATCCACAGCCGAATGCTGCGACCTGTCTCCAGGGCATTTGGTAAGTATGGTGCCAATGCTCGCCACTTCCTCTTAACTGGGAAACACTCCAGCAGGGAGTTTACATTCTCCATAGGGATCCACTCTGTAACTTGAGAAATATTTTGGTACTTGGTGAAGGGCAGTTAATGTAGAAGTTACCTTCAGAGGCTATTCATTCCTGTAGTCTTTGCACTTGGGAGACTGAGGCAGGAGAATGGACATGAGTTGGAAGTCAGGGTGGGTACATAGTGAGTTCCAGGCTAGCCTAGCTACAGAGTTGTTCTGAAGAACAGAACAAAACAAAAGATTACTTGTATAGATTTCTCAGGGCTTTATTATTCATGGTGATGGAATTGGGTTTCTCTATTCTTCCTTTCTCTTCTCCCTTTCTCTCTCCCTCCATCCTTTCTTTCCTTCCTTTTTTGTTCTGTTTTTGAGAATGTATGAATATGTACCCCAGGTGGGCCTGAACTCAGCAGTCTCCTTGCCTTAGAGTCCCCAGTACTAGGATTGTAGTTGAACTCCACCAGGCCTGGCCCTTAGGTGTTTTTTAACACTCTTTGAGGTGTTTTCTAATACTCTTTGCATCACCCTTTGCTTTGGGGTCTGTTTTATTTCAGAAATGGAGTTTGATCTTGATAAAGCCCTGGAAGAGGTGCCTATTCACATTGAAGACCCACCTTTCCTATCAATCCGTCAGGAGAAGCGAAGCTCAGGGTTAATCTCCGAGCTGCCCTCAGAGGAAGGCAGGAGACTGGAACACTTCACCAAGTTACGGCCCAAGCGGAATAAGAAGCAGCAACCAACACAGGCGGCGGTAGGTGTCCACAGGGCTCCCTAAGGCCCATACCCTTTTCTTGACTCCCTAAAGCTTCCACAGCCTTAAATAGTCCCACCAACTATTTAAGTAAATAAGTAGGGGATCAAGTAAGTACTCAAATATGAGCCTACAGGGGACATTTCTCATGGGAACCGACACAGAGACCAAGAGAGATGAATCCTCAGAAGCCCCTGGGCCAACTAGCCTAGCTTATGCAGCACCAGACAGGAAAGAGACTATCTCAATGAAGGTGAAGGCAATAACCGACACCTAAGATTGTCCTCTAACTACCGCACCTGTTCTAGCATTCACTCATATGAACATGCATGTACAAAAAAAAAAAAAAGAAAAGAAAAAGGCCTCAGCTCTCTGGTCTGGCCCTTGTGTGTCTTCTTTGTTGCTGGCTGATTCCATGTGAACCCATTTCCAAAGCCTGAGCTGAGCTCTGCATTTTTAGACCTGGGATGTACTGGAACACCTCAGACTAAACAATTTCTCATCTAAGATCCTGTCTTCCCTTTCATCCTGCTTTTCCTTGCTTACCCTCTGTCCCCCACGGGGGTCCAGCTAACATGTTTAGAAACTTGGTTGTAGTTGGGTGTAGTGGCGCATCTCTTTAATCCCAGTACTTGGGAAGCAGAAGTAGGTGGATTTCTATGAGTTCAAGGCCTACCTGGTCTACATTAAAGAGGCCCTTCTCTGAAACAAAACAAAACAAACAAGCAAGCAAAACCTGGCTGCAACTCACAAAACACATCACTGCCATCCGCTTAAATATCCCTAACTCCCATCCTAGCTTCTGGCTTCTCTCCATCCTCTTTTCTTATAACTTTCCCTGGAGCTGATGATGACTGGCAGGTCTTTCTGATCTCCATGGAAACAAAGCCTCTTCTAGGAAGCCCTCCTTGTCTCTTCCCCTCTGGTTCCACATAGATGATAGCAGCAGGGAATAGTGATTCTGATGGATTTGTGCTTGGTGCAGAGCTTGTGAAACCCATCTGTAGAAATAGCTATTTACCCCGAGATAGCTCTCCTCACATATCCCCAACTCTCCCCTCCTTGCCTATGAATTCCAGGGAGCCATGGCTTGTGACTCATAACCTATATGAATGTGCCCACTGCTATAGGTTGAGACCACAACCAGTGACTGACTGTTTGGTATGTTTGTTGGATGGATTGGGGTAGCTAAGAGCATAGAAGACTCAAGGATTCTTCCACTTGTCCACTGACCAATAATTCATTTTAGAAGATTGGTGTTTAGATGTGTTCATGTGAATCTGAAGAGCTGGGCATAGTTCAGAACACAGAAAACAAACTTGTAGTATGTTTTTTTTTCCTTCCCAGCTTATTTGATTTTGGATCCTTACTACATTGTTACACTAACTTAGATGTATAAGCATTTATTGGTATTTTCTTTTAAATAAGGGAGGTGGGCTTATCAATCAGGGAAAGAGACGCCTTTCCCTATGCTGGCCCAGATTCTGTATTCTAGATGGTTGCTGTGTTAATGGTCCCTCTCTCTTTGGCCCTGCCACTTCTGCAATCATTAGCAGCATGACTTGAATGTGAAATGATGGGTTCAGTGTCTCTGTGACTGGGGACAGAGAGTTTGTGGGTTTGTGCATTTGATTGTTTATTTTGCTTTTATGGTGCTGGGGATCAGCCCCCACAGTCACATGAAAGTTATTCTTTTTTCTTGCCTTTAATAAACTAAAAAGAATCAGGCATGGCGGTTCATGCCTGTAATCCTAGCATAGCAGCTATGAGGCTAAAGGAAGAGGATCAGGACTTCAAGGACATCCTTCAGTGCACATCAAGCTGGAAGCCGGCCTGGGCTACATGAGGCCTTCTTTAATAATAATAGTAATAATAATAATAACAACAACAACAACAATGAACAAGAACCACAGAGGAGCAGAGGAGAATGGTCATTCTTGGATATACAGTGAAGATACATTGATTACCATATGACTTCTCGAGGCTCACTGTTATCCAAGAACTGCCTTTTAAACAGCCCTATTAGGGGCCTCCCACATTTTCCAGGTAAGCATGAGTAAGAAGCAAATGGATGGAGAGAAGCAGAGCTGGACAAAACAGGTTTGGCTGCTTGCATTACTAATGTTTAGTCTCAGCAGTTGTCTGATGTGACCGTCAGGAGATTTGCCAGGACTGTGTAGAGCCAGCCCATCCTGAGTCAATCTTGGCATGTCTGGAGGCTGCCTTTGACCTCTGTTGCACACTGAGCTTCCCTAGATACCAGCATTCTGGAAGCTAAGGCTGGTTCAGATGCCCATGTGTCACTGTCACTGAGCCCGAGGTTGTAATGCTGTCACTCCTGATTTTTGTGCTAAAATTAACAACAAAGTTGCATAAATACTGTCAATGTAAAATTACTAATTCCCCTTTAAGGAAATAAACCAAATATGAGTGACCATTCTTAGGAACACAGGGTCATGTGCCGCCATAGAAAAGCTTTAAAGTCACAGAAGAGAAGGTCACAAGTCATTGTGTTTACCAAATCATGGATAGGCTCATCAGGGAGGCTCTGCACTCTCTGCTTTAGAGCAGGTAGAGGCTTTTGGTCAGGCTTAGGAGACATTTAAAAAAGCATGAGGGTCTTGGGGTAGACTGAGGTGGACAGGTACTGGCTATCCGAAGGGGCTAAGGAGTGAAAAACAGCTTTGGCTCTTGACTGTATTACTTTGGGTTCTCTGGAGGAACAGAAACAATGGATTGTATAGCTATGCATAATAAAAGTGGATTTACTGGAATATCATCCACAGTAGGGGTTGGGTGGCTTATCTGTGGCCATGCTGGAGAGGGTGAGGACCTGGTAGCTGCTCAGCCCACAAAGCTGGACTGCCTTGACAGTACAGATCTGGTGCTGAAGGCCTGGAAGATTCCTGGAGAGTCACTGATGTTCAGTCCACACTGGAAGACTGAAGAAGAGGGTGGCAGTTGCCATGGTAGCAGGAGGAGAAGCACTGATAGACATGCTCGGCAACAGGAAGCAGAGGCAGGCAGCACTGGCCTTTGCTCAGACTCAGTGTTATATGAGGCCCCCCACTGAGAGGTACTGCCTACTGTGAGGGTTCAGCTTCATCTCAGTAAGCCCTTCCTGGAAACTCCCTCCAAACAACCTCAAAATGTGTCTCCTACTTGATTCCAGATCTGGTAAAGCTGACAAGATGAACTGTTCCCTCTCCCGTCACGATGCTCTCCCACCCTGGGTCCGGCAGTGAACAGGGCCCTCAACACAGAAGAGGGTTCCCCAGAACTTCAGTTCCTAACATGAAACACAGACGATCTTTTTCTTCATTGATGGAAATGAAATCCAGGGCCTGGAACATGCTAGGAGAGTGAGAAGTCACCAGTGAGCTACAGCCCAGCCTACCCTTGGATCAGACTTCCATCATGCAAATTGCAGCTATCTTGTGACTAAGGGATACAAGCATCTGCTTTCTACTCTAGCTGTTCCCCAAGCCCATGCAAAAGCAAGATCTTTGTAAAATCAGGAATAGTTTAGTGGTTTCATTTTCTTTCCACATATTAACATATGGTTCTCTTAGACATGGATGATAGCTAGCCAGTCCTCTTAACTATCATTACCCATGTCTCCCTTTCTCACTCTCTGTTTTTAATTTAATGATATTTTCTTTTGGTTTTATTTTCTGAGACAAGATCTTGCTTGGTACCCCAGGCTAGCTTCAAATTCACTATGCAGCCCAGACTGGCCTAGAACTCAAGGCAGTCCTCCAGCCTTACCCTTCCCAGTATTGGATTACAGGCATGAGCCACCATGCTCACCCATTCACCTTTCACTCCTGATGTATCCCAATGCCTTTATCTACTGTGTGGATGTCTCATTAGTCTTTTTTCAAAGAATTGCCTTTCAGTTTTCCTCCGCCTCTCAAGTCCATTAGGTATTTTCCTGTATTGCCTTCATTTGATATGTTTCTGACTGTTTTCCTCCAGAGGTTGGGTCTTCCTTGTTTGCTGCTGCGGGGGACATGCATAGAAAGTGAGTGGTCACTCAGCTTCCTGAGGTGGTCCCTCTGGGCACATTTGGTCACAGTGTCTCTACCAGACCAGCAAACCCTCACTTCCTTCTGTCTGGCTCCTTCTGCCTTATGAGGACTTGTCAAATCCAGGTGTCTACTACGTCCCCCGAGTGTGTTCTGTTCAGACACCCTGGTGAGGGACACGAGAGGATTATCGGAACTGCCTTTAACCTCACAGACCCACTTACCTTCTAACTATTTACAAATTAACCTTTTAGACAGTATGTATTCATCAGAGGTGCACAGCGTCAGTGACTTAGCTGAGAAAGCTAGAAAGCCACCCAAGGCTAGTATAATCCTGTCTTTGCAAGGTGATCCCTGTTCTCCGTGTCCAACACTCCTGGATCCCTTTGTATCTGATACTGATTGTAGTTGACACGAGAGACTTGAATCATATCACGTTTCTTCCTTTTGCAGAAGATGAGTGTTAACAGCATTTGGACTCTGTTGACTTGACTCTATTCATCATAGTCTGGGTCTGGGCTGCTTTTCCCAGCCCAGCTCCTCCTAAGCTTCCCTTGAACCGCTGCCTTTAAAGTGCCTCCTGTGATCTATCCAGCCATGCTGCATGTCTCTCCACCTGGCTCCTCTGTTCTTTATCTCTAAAATGACAGGGGTGTATTGGAGGGGCTGGGAGGTGCAGGCCACCCCTGTAAGCCGCTGCCTTGATGGGGGACCTGCACTTTGTTCAGCTTCTCCCTCCGTACTCTGCATACACAGGGAACTCTGCGGCCAGCTCTTAATTCTGTTTCAAAGCAGAAAAACAAAAGGGGCTGAGGGGAGAAGCTGAATGAGAAGAATATAATCCTTTATTTATTGGGTCAGTGATTGGCGAGGCAGCTAAAGGAGGCCACTCCTGGCTCTCCTCTTGCCTCCCCAGGACTGGGGTTACAGTTGTCTCTTTCCTTTGTGGCATTTTGCAAGCATGAACTTTTCACAGCCCATTTAGTCCAATCATACAAACCGCCCATGGGGCATTGTTTACAGTGCATTCTGTAAACCTGTGTCTTGGGCTAATGTGGTCGTAACGTGCCTGTAATTCCAGCACTAGGGAGGCAGAAGCAGAACGACTGCTGCAGGTTCAAAGCCAGCCTGATCCACATGAGTTTCAGGCAGGCCAAGCCTACTAGCAGAGAGAGACTGTCTTGAAACCCATCCATATCCACAGCCATACCGTGCTGAATGTGCCTGATACCACCAAAACCTGTCCCTCACAGTCACCAACATCATGCTCAGCATGTCTGTAAACTTGTTTCTTGCTCACTAGGTTATGGCTCTACATCTGGCCTCTGTTCCTGTAAATCATGTGGTCCCTATTGTAGTGTGTCATGGCTGTGTTGTAGCATATGGAATCCAGCAGAACTGAGCATACATTGAGTTGGCTGTGGGACTATTGAGTGAGATCATGTTTCTTTTGCAGGTCTGTACCATCAGCATCACCCCCCATGATGGAGAACAGAATGGCCTCATGGGCAGAGTGGATGAAGGTGTAGATGAATTTTTTACCAAGAAGGTAACTAAAATGTAAGTAAGTTTAAATTGCAAGTAAGTTTCCAGTCATTTAATAAAAAACAGTATTTTATTTGCATTTAAACGGCTAATGACTATAATTTATCTAGGCATCACAGTCTCATACAAGAGATTTGCTGTCTGATTGGATTTATAAAATGTGGTATTCCAACAAAGTATCATTGGTGTTGCTTGGGAACTTGTTAGAAATTCAAATTCTCAAGCTCCTGCCCCTGACCCACTGAACAAAGAACTTTGGGGCCTGTTCCATAGTCCGAGTTGCATCTAGGCCAAATGTCTGCAATGCCAGGGGCTTTTCTCATATTCATCTGGAAGATTCTGTTTCAGGGAAGTGAGCATCAGACACTGACATTACATCCTTTGAACTTTCTTGTTCATCATTTGATCTGTTGGCAGGCTGGGCAGTAAAATGACAGGGGAGGAGGTGGTGGTTGGTATTGTCAGTTTGACAGGCTCTGGAGTGCCTGGGGCCTGCCTGTGAGGGATTATCTGGATTAGGCTAACTGAGATGGGGAGCTGCAGCCTGATTGCTGGCAGTAGTATTGCATCCAGTCCCAGACTACCTTAAACAGGAGAAAGCCAGCTGAGCATGCTCCCTCCTTCCTGCGGATGTGCAGCTCACACTGTACCTATGGGTTACTGCCTCTCCATGATGGACTGTACCCTTGAACTGTGAGCCAAAGCAAACCCTTCCTTCCTTAAATAGCTTTTGTCTTCAGGCATTTTATCACAGCAGGAAAAATAACGACTGTGCCCTCTAAAGACTTTCCTCTACATGTTCTTATTACTAGGACGCTGTTTTCTAAGAAGTTAGGTCAATGACACTTTAACTTGAGCTGACATCTCCTTACAGTCCTAGCACTCAGGGGATTGGGGCAGGAGGATTACTATAAATCTGAAGTCAGCCTGGGATACATAGTGAATTCCAGGTCAGCCTGAACTATGCAACCCTGTCTCAACCTGACCTCAAAAAATTGTTCAGCTTAAAACACTACTGTCTGTATACATGATTTTTCTGAAAGTATTCAATCTATAACTAAAAGCTGATACATCCCAGAGCACACTCCATGCTTGGATTATGTTTGCGAAGAATACTCCACCTTAGAGATGAAGTTCAGAACATAGTTAACCCTGCTGATATCCGAGGCCTGGCAGACGAGAGAGCTAGGGAAGGGCTCGTCTGGGTTGTGAATTGATTAGTCTTATCTATGCTCTGCAGGATGGCAAAGTAGAAATAGTTAAGTCTCATATCCATGGCAGTGGAGCTTATAGATGCTTGTAAGCTTTAACAGTTAATTATCAGTCTTTTTTTGACACTGGGTCTTGCAGCTTAGCACAGCATAACTTGGGAGAATTCTATCTTCCCAGACCCACCAATATGCCATGTATACTTTGATAGTTTCCTATAATGCTTCATTCTCACAAATTAGATCCTCCCGATTCCTGGCTTCATCCCTTCCCCCTTGCTCCCCTCCCACCCCCATACAAATCTGTAGAGTGCACTATAATCCTTCAACAGTTTGTTTGGGTTTTGTTTGTTTTATAACATAAGGATGAGAGGACTAAATTTTCAACTTAAAAGAAATGGCAACACACACAGCAAAATGGAAAATTTCCTCTTGATGAGTTTTGACTTATCAGTTGCGATTCAAGATCAATACCTGGGTCTTATTTTTTCCCTTATCACTTCAGACTCTCTTGTTTTACATTTTGCTATTTTTCATTGTTTGTTTTGCTGTTTTATTTTGTTTTTGAGACAGTTTCACACTGTATCCCATGCTAGTCTGGAATTCACTAAGCAGCCCAGGGAAAATTTTTACTGCCAGGCATCCTTCTGGTTCAGCCTCCCATGTGCTGGGGTTCCACTGCCTCATGAAGGAACTAGAATCTTAGTACAGGCTACAGTAGGTATTGGCCCACTGTCATTGTTGATAAACACATCAAGACAGTTCCCTTGTCTCTGTGTAATTACAAATGCCGTTACTAATTCTCCTTCAACTTAGAACCCATATTAGTGGGAGATTACTGAGCAATGTAAAAGAAAAGAAAATTTCAAAAATAAACAAAAGAAAACATAAAAAAAATCTCATTGTGGAAGCTTTTCTGTGTCATAGTGTATCTCACAGTATACCTTTTTTTCACACATCTTTATTTGCAGTTATTCATTGCAATGGGTCATTGGTCTGATTTGAGGCCTCTGGCTTCTGCTATACCATGAATATTGGAGCCTCACCTTGACTCCTCACAGCTATCCTGTTGTCCTGCATCATGGAGATCCTGCAGCTTTGGATCTGCAGGACTGGTCCTTTTGTATGCTCCAGCAATTCATAGATGGGGTAGATGTTGAAGCAGGCCAACCCAAAGCCCAGGATCTGGTCAGCCTATCAGCTCTCCCACACCCTCAGGGCCATCTCACCCACACCCGTGCCACCTGGGCCAGTTCTGGAGTCTTTGAATTTTTGTTTGCTTGTTTGGTTTTGTTTAAAATCTCTTTTGTTTCTTCTGTATACTTTCTGTTAAACTTCTTTCAAGAAATCTGAGGTATTTCTTCAGTTGCACTGTTTAATCTTAAATCTTGCCTTTCTGTCACACGTGGCTTTTATTTCTGTTTTGTGGCTGTGCTACATACCCTCAGTTGTACTGTTTCTCTGATTCACTCAGCAAGCAATGAGTTTGGGGTGGGCTGGGCATTGTTGACCCTGCAGATTGGGAAGAGGAAATAATACTTGGTGAATCAGCTTTCAGCCAGTTCTCCCTGTCTCTCAAGCTTCCCAGCCACTTCCACTGCTAGAAGCGCCTTTGCTCTGCCATCAGCAACCCCGGAGGATGCTGCTTCTCCTGGATCCAATTTGTATTTCAACTGCTCAGATCCATGGTGCTATTTTGTGCTCTTTGGGCTTCAAGTGGCCTTGCTTATCCTCACTTGCGTGGTTTTGGGGTTTTGTTGTTGTTCATTTTGTATTTATCCCTGGCTCTGCTTTTGATGGCGTTTCTGAGGAGCTAAGTGCAGAGCCACTTTGAGTGGCAGATTTCTTGTAGCACTTGTTTTGTTTCCCTGGTTTCATTGTTTATTTCTTCCTGGGAATTTATCTCAAAATTTAAGCTTATTCTGTCTAGCTTTGTTTTCAGAAACAGGGTCTCCAGTAGCCCGAGCTAACCTTGAACTTTATGTAGCTGAAGCTGACCTTCAACCCCCACCCTCCTGCTCCATCTCACAAATGCTCGTCATCGGTATTGCATCAGCACCCTGGCTCTGAGTCTTCTCTTTTGTTCCTTCTTCCAGCAATTTATTCCATTTAAGCAAAAATCCAAATATTTGCCAGGATTGAGCACTAAGTGTTGGATTTCAACAATTACCTAATAATTACAGATGGTCAAGGAAGCCCTATGCAGTATCCCCCAAATTAAGCAGGGCAGCGCCCCAATTATGTCTCAAGCCTAAGAGAAATTCACACTAAAGCCTTTAATCATCACAAAGCACACATCTGTCCTCAATGCTGCCTCAGATTCGCTCATAATCTGCATGCTTAGTTCCCTCACAGGTAGCACTGAGGAAGATCTTCAGTTTTTATGTGTCTAAACACAGGCTTAACTGTAAATGCCACAAAATGTGGCTGATTATGCAGCTGTCACCTTCATGCTCACTGACTAAGTCCTCATGGCCAAGCCAACAGTTTCTGTGTCTTCATTTCCGTGCAGGAGGTCATCCTCACGCTGCTCAGACGCCCACGAACTGAGCGAAGGGGAAGAGAAGAAAAAACGGGATTCTCGGAGAAGTGGCTTTCTCAACCTAATCAAATCGCGGTCCAGAGTGGAGCGGCCACCCACCGTCCTGATGACAGATGAGCTCTCCTCCCCAAAAGGGCCGATGCGGAGTCCACCAGTGGATACTGCCAGGAAGGACACAAAGGCAGCTGAGCAAAATGGCGCTGCGGAACGCACAGAGGAGATGAAGACGCCAGAACCCCTGGAAGAGGGTCTGGCAGAGGAAATGGGCAAGGTTGAGCGAAGTGATAGCAGGGGTAGCCCACAGGGTGGCCGTCGCTATGTGCAGGTGATGGGCAGCGGGCTGTTGGCAGAGATGAAGGCCAAGCAGGAGCAGAGAGCCGCTTGTGCGCAGAAGGTGAGGAAGGGGCCCTTTGTCTGGGTCTGTGCGTTTGCTTTTCTGTTTTTATGGGGGAAGAGGTACAGAAAAATAGCTTGTTGGTTAAATTAAAATATAAAATGCTGGGAAGCTGGAGAGATGACTTTGTGGTTAAGAGCACTTGTTGCTCTTATAGAGGACCCCTGTTCAGTTCCCTAGCACCCACATGGTGCTTTATAAACATCAGTAACTTCAGTTCCAACATACCAGACACCCTCCTCTGAACTCTGTGGGTACCAGATATGGGTGAGGTGCACATACATACACATGCAGGCAAAACGCCCACACAAAAATAAATCTTACAAAAAAAATGTTTTAGAAATATAAAACCTAAAGATTTACTCCCAAAGAATTTAGAGCCCAGATTCTGAACTGCTTTCTGGTTTTCACTGTCCCAGGCCATGGTTTGTTTAATCTGTTGGTCGTTCTAAGACAATCTCACATGGTAACATGGGATAAATTCAAATGCCGTTCTGTGGCCCAGGTTGGTCTCAGATTCACTATGTAGCACTGGATGTCCCCAAACCCCTGGTAATCCCCCTGTCTCAGTCCCCTTCCTTGTGGTTACTGACCAGCTCAGAGCTACACTCTTGAGAGCCACGGGGCTTTAAAGGTATGCCATCTACCTTTAAGAAATAAGCTTGGTTAATCCCAGCACTTGGGAGGCAGAGCAGGCGGATCATTGTGAGTTCAAGGCCAGCCTGGTCTACAAAGTGAGTCCAGGACAGCCAGAGCTGTTACACAGAGAAACCCTGTCTCGGAAAAAAATAAAAAAAAAAAAAAGAAAGAAAGAAATAAGCTTGGCCCCACCTGTGACTTCCTTGTGCCTTTGATAGAAGCCTATAAGAACTGGTCCCCGGGTGGGACTGGCTGAGGTGAATCTGAGTAGAGATGCTGAGGGTAGATGGAGGGAGGTGGCAGAACCGACAGGCAAAGAACAGACAGCACACAGATAATCATTAAAGGCCTTCTACATTCGCCATGCAGTTCATAGCCTTTCTCCGGTCCTCAAAGCCCTGTGCCATACTCTAGGTTTAAATTTCAAAAGAAAAGTCAGGGTCTCCTGTCAGCACTGGTTGATTGCCGAGTCAGCTACTGCCCCTATGAAGAAAGCAGCACTAGTGTAGTTTAGTTTAGCTGAGTCTCAGGGACGAGAGTACAACTTTGTGGTAGAGCATTTGTCCAGGGTGTATGAGATCCTGGACAAAGAACATTTTTGAAAAAGGAAAAGAAAAATGTTGAGTCTCCTCAAAGTCCCAGTAGAAGAAGCCCCGCACACGTTGAGCAGTCAGCCTCCACCGAGCTGCTGTCCTCGCCGCTTCACTGCTTTGAGTCTCTTTTTCGGAATTTTGTCTGTTTTCTTCTATAGCTTCTTAAGGGAATATATCCTTGGGATGGTTATTAGATAAATGTGCCCAGGTTGCATGCATCATCCTGAGCTCTAGGAGGAGTTCCCCAGAGAAAGGGAAGCTGTGCGGCTGTTTTCCTCGAGGAATCAGAAGGAAATGGTTCTCCCTAGTGGACCTTGAGTTCGAGGAAGTAAAAGGTCTATGACACAGCAGACACAGAGGTCTCTTGTATTACCTCTTAACATCTGTTTGTTATTAAACTCTGCATCCCATAAGATTCTGCAGCCGTTCACCATAGTTCTTTATTACCCACCAATTTCCCAGCTACAGATACCTCTGACTTACAACCCCCATCCCCCACAAGACCACTGGGCTGTAGTAGCCCAAAGTTGGGAGAGACCACATCACCATGTGCAGTATTGAAAACAATACTACATCCCCACTGTGAGCCAGATGCCTGAATATTTTATAAATTTACAATAGCAAATGTTCTGTTTTCTTAATGAACTGTTTATCACTGTTTCCTGTGATGAGCAGCTAATTTTGGTGAAAAGACAGAAATTCTAGAGTGGTTTTCGATGTGTTTGGGATTGATACATAGATTGTCTCAGAGTGACAGAATCCTTCTGGTTTAGTGTTTGTGTTTGGTCCAGGTTTATATTAATGTTCTCATAGTGCCACCTAGTGTTCTTTTAAACAGCCTTTGTTAAAAAAAAAAATCTTCAACAATCACAATTTAGACTGGCTGTTCCATCAGAATAATAAAAGCTCTTCAAAAAGAGCTTAGGGTTAGAATGTCTCCAGAAATGTAGCACTGAATTGTGGTAACATGAGCATCTATGATTGCTATAAAGGTGACCCTGTCATTGGAAGAGCAGAGAGGGGGAGGTTCCTCATTGATAGGACTTCATGGCCTGCTGTGCTCTGCCCTGTGGACACTGCTCAGAGGTCTGGCAAGGGACCCTCTCCTCTTGCAGTCACTTTTTCATAGTGCTGCCAGATCTTGTGCTTTATGTCACAGTGGTGCTGGGATCCAATCAGTCCCACACCTGGGGCTGTGGTCTTGCTGAGAGGCCATTCCACTTCACTGCTACCTCCTAACAAATGCAGTGAGGGCGTGAAAACCAGTGTGTCCTGGGGATTAACCACCTGCACTATGGGTATCATGTTGACTCTAGGAGTGGGGGGCAGATCCTCGATTTTTAAATGAGGAGTGGTAGTCAGGCTGCAGGTTAGAGTGCATGCTACTCTACCTAATCACCTCTTCTTTTTGTATTTTAATTATTAATTTAAAAAATTTGAGGCAGAATCTCACACTGTAGCTCAGGCTGACACCTGCCTCACTATACAACCCACACTGACCTTGAACTTGGTCACAATCTTCCTGCCTCAGCCTTTCCACTGGTGAAACTATAGGCAGAGACCACCACACCACATTTTGGGTTGTTACATAAGAGGTAGTGCAGGTCATTCTTGTCCCTAAGATTCTTGGATTTTACACAAGCGCTGGGTTTTGGCTTCACCTCTCATATTTCATTCAGGCCCTCGCTCTACTGTGGCCTTCTACACTATGAGGGAGGAAGCTGCCTTTTCTTCTCCAGTTTCGGCTCCTCGGTGACTCTCAGGTCACTATAGCCTGCCCCTCCTGGGCCATCACAAACTCCTCTCCCCTGCAGGTTCTTAAAAATCCCTTTGAGAGCTAAGGGTATAGCTCAGTGATTTGTCTCATGTATAAGGCTCCAGGTTTCATTCCCAGCATTGCAAGGAAGCAAAATCAATTGAAAATTAGTTAGATCTCTGTCATCTGCATTTGTCTCCTAATAACAAGTCTATGTCCTATGGTCCTGCCTGGGTGGTACATTAAGGATGGAAAGATTTCATTTGCTTTTAGAACTTTATTTACTTCGCATGTGTATGTTTGTGAGGTTTTCCACTTGGCAGAAAGTGACTTTACCTGCTGAGACATCTCTGTGACATCTCTGTTGCTTTAAAAACTAGACTTCCTGGAAGTTTGAATGGTGGCCCATGTCTAAAATCCCAGCATTTTGGGAAGCTAAGATAGAAGGATCTTAAGTTTGAGTCCAGCCTGGACTCCATATAGTAAATTCTAGGGTAGTCTAGGCTACATAGCAAGATCCAGTGTAAAAACAAAAGAAAGGCAAACTCAACATATAAAATAGTAGGTTTCCTGGAAAACAAACCTGGAATCCTTTACCTTTCTAGATTGTGGCCCCTCATGTGGATCTTGGGGATTCTAGAAGCCCTCATGGGTATAATGGTCCCTTCAACAGTGACAGCATGTGGGAGCCATTATCTGTCATTATTCATTATCTGCTTTATTGTTTCTTTTTCTTTTTCCTTATATCTCAAATGTGCTCTTTTGGGGGGGCGGGTTGAATTTTTAGAAGTTTGTCAATGACGTCATCTCCCAGGATTCCTCCAGCCCAGTCTTGAGCAACACAGAACGCTTAGATGGAGGTGGGACAGGTAAGCAGAGCTCTTGCTTGCATCCCCTGAGGAAAACCATTCAACTCCCATTTTAGAAGTCACTTGTGATTGGAAAAAGTAAAATACAAATGGAAGAGTAAGCCTCAGGGTTCTTCCTGTACCCTAAAACACCAGCCCCTTCCTGCCCAGCTCCTCCAGGGGGAGCTACTTCTGTCCTGGAAGCCCTGATCTTATCATCTTATGGACTTTTTTTCTGACTTCCTAGATAGAGGAAAGTCAGATTCACCTCCCACCCCCAGCCCCACACACAGAGTTTTTTCCCCTTTTGACGAATTCCTAAATTGTGGGCATTCTAGTGAAGGAACATAGTATGATGTTTTGAACCGTAAGCTGTACATGGAGTATAGAAGGAGGGCAGTTGATTTGTTTGCCAGAAGGAAATACTCTTCTCATAAGGAAAATGTGAATGGAATCCCCATCCTTTGTTCTCCTGAGGTTTTATGGAGATAAGATACATT
>CAJQZJ010033798.1:3347545-3377950 GCA_907164525.1 Lophiomys imhausi
GGGATGACATTTCTGGAACTGTTTTCTCCATTAAGCCTGAGCTCAGATCATGACCCTCAGCACAACCTTCCTCCTCCAACTTGTAGCTAGATCCCTAATGGGTCAGTTGTTGTCCAGATCTGAGACGCTTCCTGTTGGTATGCCTGTCCCACCTGTCAATCTCACAAAGGCCCATAGGCTTCAAATTTGTGAAGAGTTACCTTCTTCTTGCATATGAATATAAAACCACACAGTCAGCATAAAATTTGATATCTTATTGCAAGCATCTCTCAGTTCTTGTCTTCTGGTAGGAAAGAATTCAGTGGAGAGATGCTAACTGTTCAAGCAGTTTATTTACAAAGCAAGTGCTTCACAGAGAAATTGAAGTGGGTGGTCCCAGAGTAGACAAGCAGCCTAGCCGGCTCCATGAACAGGAAGGAAGACTTAGGCCATTTGTAAGAATCCTTTTTCCCAGCTCTGCCTCTGTGTACTATCTGCCTTCTATTTGGCAATCTCTGGACCAGTGAGACCCTTTTGAGAAATGCTATGAAGTCATCACGTTTCCATGAAGAAAATCAGCCTTTTATTAGCTCTTGACACTAAAAACACCCTGACATGGATACTTTTGTTCTGAAGTTCTATGATAAAGAATGATAACCACAGTCTACAGTAGATCTATATTCAGATGATTGGTTTCTATGACATTTGATGTTTAAAATGCATTTTGGACCACTTCTCATTTTAGTACCTAAACTACACACAGGTCTTCCAGAGGCCCGCTTTGGTTTGGGAACACCAGAAAAGAATGCCAAAGCTGAAACCAGAGTGGATGGGGGCTACAGGTCCCGAAGCTCTTCTAGCATGCCCACCAGCCCGAAGCCCCTCATTCAGTCCCCCAAGCCCAACCCAGCAGCCCGACCTTCCATCCCTCAGAAGCCAAGAACTGCCTCCCGACCTGGTAAGGGCATCAGTGGTCTGGGAGTCAGACTGGATGTGGTGTGGCTGCATCCACAGGTGGCTGCAAAAGTAGGTGGAATGTGGTAGAGTCCTTGGAGGGAAAAAAAATGGGTGGAGAATAGAAAGCTGGAATTGGAAAACACATGAAAACCTGAAGGAGCTGGGAATTGGTGATGGGTAACAGATTCAACAACAAGGCTTACCATGTAAAAGGGGTGGAACCCAAGACTACCCTGAATGTCAGGAAAACCAGCCTGGGCATGCTGGCCATCAGCAGAGGCTGACTTGTGAAATCAGCCCTCCAGGGTATTCAGACAATGCAGAAGGCCAGCTTAAGAACAAAGACTGTCAGTGAGAACAGCTCAGCCATATGTGGCTGTACACCATATCGTGTAACATATCAGAGGCTTAAAACAGAATTTGGAAAACTGTGGGCCTGTTCTCCAGGTGCATTGCTGGCGTGGCTGTGTGCTGGGTACAGCCAAGACTGCCAAGAGGCTTATCCTCTGGACAGTTGCAAAGTTGTTTGCTGACTTTTGGTAGAAAGTCTTACAGAAGAAACTTTAAAACACTAGGAGTAGGTTGAGTTCTGCCTTATTTTTTATACAAACAAGTTCTATATCAGAGCTTATTTAAAAACTATTGTAAGAATTTTCAGAACATGAAAAGTTGAGTGAGTAATGCAATGAAATATGATGAGCTGTCCACCAGCTCTTCTCTGTAATTTCCCCAGAAGGATTAAAAAACAGGGTAGAGATGTATCCACACCTTTGCCATCTTCACCAAATTGTCATTATCTTCCTCTTCATCCTCCAACTGAGAGGCCGAGGCAGAAGAATTGCTGAGTTTGAAGTTAACCTGGGTTACATAGTGAGTCCCAGGCCAGCCTGAGCTACAGAAGGAGACGTGCCACAAGCAGACTAAGTAACTGAGAAGTAGGATCTTGTCAGCAGAAGGCTTGGTGTTTTTCTGAGCTACATGTGTTTCTTGTTTGAAGTAAGGAAACAACTCATAGAATCTAGCCTACTTCACGGAGAATTTCGGCTCCCTAGTTGCCAGTGCCGGATGTAAAGCTAGCCGGATTCCTTTTTTTCTGTTGCATGCTTTCTCTTTTGGCTGTCTTGTTTATCTCATAGTACAAGGCATATCAAGAGGTTTGCTTATAAACTGATGGATGCTCAGATACTGCTTGAGGATTCAGCAGTATTTTCAAATGTATCTTCTCGGTTCCTCTTCATGACAATTTTGAGAAATTATGGGGTCATTGTGTCTTTTCATAGCTTTACTTCTGTGGTGGCACAAATAGGAGACTAGAAGCAAAAATATAAGACTGAAGAGAGTCTGCCTGTAGGCTGTCTTCCACACTCATGTGGGTACACACACTGGCTTGAGAATCCCACATGCTAATGAAGCAGGGAAATTTCCTCCTTCAGATTTTGGTGATGTGATGGTGCTTTTCAGATAAGAACCTAATAAGAGTTCTAATCCTGTCTTTATACCTTTTTAGCCCAGGAGATCATTTAGTCTCCTTTTAGGTCCAGAAACCAAAGTCCTTGATGCGCACAAAAAAAAAAAAAATTCTATGATTTCAAATTACTCCTAGGGCACTGGATTCCATGTGTGTAGGTACATGTGCATATGTGTGCATATGTGTATATACGTGTGTTGCGACTTACTAGCTCTGACAACTGGTAAAGGCATTGTGTTACATACAGTGCATATTTTAAAATGATCAACAACTTTGTGCCTAAAGCAGAAGGAACCTTGCTTCACTTATAGTCTCATTTTCAAATATTAGCTCATTGAATATTTGCAGCCTAGATTCAGATCTGTATGTATTTCAACTTTTCATCATTTTTTTCTTTTACTGTTCATGGGTGATAATTACTTCTCTTAGCAGAAACACAAAAATAATCTTTGGCTGGAAACAGTCCATAGTAGCTTTTAGTTTTTATGAATCATCTGTATGTAAAGATTTACATGCTTCTGTCCTACTTATATGTTTGGAGTACAATTTATAGAACAGTTTGTTTTGTGTCTTTGTACCCCTGTAGAAGACACCCCAGACTCTCCATCTGGGCCTAGTTCCCCTAAAGTTGCTCTTCTTCCACCCATCCTCAAAAAAGTCTCCTCGGACAAAGAACGTGATGGCCAGAATAGCTCCCAATCCAGTCCCAGAAACTTCTCCCAGGAAGGTAAGAACATTTTTTCCTCTGGCTTTATTCTCCTTGAAGAGCATCATTTCCAAAGGAAGGACTTAGTCCTAGACTTAACCAGTGTCCTGTAGTTCAAATCAGCATCCCTTGGATTTAAATATGGGAACCAGAGTGGGCACATGAAATGGCATTATGTCTGACATTAGGACCTCTTGAAGAATGAAAAGAATACCTGAGCCACCAAGCCACCTTCTTTACAGGAGTAATTGCTAGATTCTCAGCTGGCTCACAGCATGTTAAGGCACCTTATTGAATTGGTTTCTAGGTCCCATTATTTCTAAGGAAAGCACCCCCTATCTAGCATATCACCATTGCCATGGTTGAAAGGTAGCTATACTACATTAAATTTGCCATGGCTGAGGAGCAGCCCATCTACCCTGTGGGACCTTGAAGCTCATTGTACCTTCTGGGTCATGAGGAAATGTTCTGCCTTCTCAGGAGCGTGGCCCCTGTGTACACAATCCCAGGCCATCATTGCACCAATGTGTTCCCTCTAGTTCCATCAAGTGGGAATGGCAGTTCCCTATGACTGCATGCTGCCCCTCCCCCCCAGGAATAGACTGAGTCACTAAATCAGGGATAAGGCAGGCTCGGGGAGCTGTAGCATCTGTGATGTTTCTCCTGTTTCTCCTACTTATTTTATTTCTTTACTTTTTATTTTATTTGTTTGTTTGTTTGTTTATTTATTTGTAGAGGTCTTCATTATGTAGTGGCTGGCCTGAAACTCATTATGTAACTCAGGCTGACTTCAATCACATTCATGGTGACTCTCCTGCCTTAGCCTCTCTAGTGCTGGGAATACAGGAGTGGGTCATCATACCCGGCCTTCCTTTATTATTTCAAATGCACAGTTGGCTTCTGGGTAAATTGTCATACAGTGCTGGCTCTGCACCAGATAGGCACTGTAAAAAAGCTACTAGCAGCCACATCTGGATCCTGACTATGGTTTGGGCTACATTGTTAGGTTTGGAACCTTAGGATTCTCTTGTCTCCCTGGCTCTCATAGCTTCTGTGTTCTTTTCTTGGTAATAGGCCTAGATTGAAGTAAATAGAAGGCACAGTTCCCTATTATCCTTGAGGCTTAAGAATCTAATAAAAAAGGAAAATAACACTGTTTGCTCTTCTGTCTCTGGACTGCAAATTACTTGATAGATGGAAGTCTCTCTCTCTCTCTTCTACTGTTTAGAGATAAACTAAGGTGGGGGCTTGACTGAAGCTGGTAAACTGAGTGGACAGATGCTGTATTTGGTATTACAGTCGGCATTTTAGAAGGAGCCTCTCTATGGAGAAGAACCTCCGGTAGTGCTGTTCACAGCAACCTCAGCCCCTGAGAGCCCCTCACAGCCAGGTGGCCCACACAGTTCCTCCCCATTGGCACCCTTCTTGTGTTTCCATTTTGCAGTTTCTGTGTTTACCCTCTTAGCATTTAAGGAGGCTTTGAAAATGCCTGAGAGGATTTTAATGGGGAGAAATGGGGGAAGGGATTGTCACATGTGGGAATATTCATTCATCTTGTTAAAAACGATTGAAATGTTGAAGAATTTACACAAAACAGGGTGGTTGGGAGCCAGAGAGTTGAGTTTAGGAAATTTTTTGTTAGTGTATTTTTTGGAACATGATACTTGCTTGGGAGTGTTCAATCTATAGCCCAAGGGCCACCTGCATGGCTGAGAATAAATACGACGGCAGCTCAACACAACATGATAAGCTTACTTTAAGCCCTTGGATTGTCAGCAGGTGCTTGTGGGCTTTGGGTTTGTTTTGTTTTTAACTCAATTGCATGGTTCCAAAGTGTCTAAAACTTGGACCTACCTGATAGGTGATCGAAGCTATCAGGAGTAAGAATGTGTCCTGGAGCCTCTGATGACAATGCAGGTGACATAGGACATCACTAGCAAGCTCAGAGCTGCTGGGCAAAGGTGAGGAATTCCAAATAGCGGGCAGCCCTCAAGAACCACAGTATTAGCACAGAAGTTTGAATCAGGCTCTCCTTTCCAGCAAAAGCAAATGCTAGTGAGGCTTCATTCGCAAGCCCACTGTGGTTCGATTGAGACCACAGAGCCTTGGGGTTACTTTCCTGTCTGGATCCAGAAGGAACTAGTAACAGATCACAGTGCTCTGCACTGATGTCAGGCCGGAAATACACAAGGTCCGAGCACAGCTTTCAAATGGGGTAAGATTTTGACATCAGCTTATGAACTAACTGGTCCTTGGTGGGGGTAGAAGCCATGGCAGCCACTCATGGGCCCTGCCTTTCTCTCTAGAAGCTGTTCCTATTGTCTCTTTTTGTTGTGTATTATTTATGCTGGTACTTCATTTCCTTGTTCTCTGCCTCCCTCTGGACTAGTGTGCCCAACTAATTTCTGAAACAGGTAAATGACTATAATTCTTTTGGATTATCCCATAGTGAATGTGATTTTTTTTTCTTTTCTTTTCTTTTTTTTTTTTTGGTTAATCCATCATGAAATCAAAATGATAATACTGGGGCATTTTTCTTACTACCTTTCTGGGTCAGGATCAGAACTCACCTCATTTTGCACATTTCCATAATGTTGGCTGTTGAATTCTGTAGACAACAGTGAATCTGCCCAAGACCAACACTATTAAGTTCTTTGAGTCCTTAACTTGGGGCGGATGAGCTGATATTTAAGTTTTAATATTAATCATTTAACATGGATGTCAACACATTGATGTATTTGCTACTACAAAGGGTAAAACGGATCCCTTTTCCTTAGTAGTGCAAAGAGGAGATTATTTCAAAAGGCATTCAGATCATGACAGTGGAAAGCCTTCCAGTAGAGGGAAAAGATCTTCAAAACTCTACTCCACCATTGCAGAAGAGGAAGTGAAGGCACCTGGGTACAGGAAGTCACAGCCAACAAATGGTTAGAGCCTTCAGTTTTCATCCCTCGCCGACCTGAAGCTGATGAACTGGCACTAACAAATGGGCTTTAATTGAGTAGCTGTTGGTGGGGGCTGGGTCAGATACTTCATAGGACTAAATTCTTACTCTGTGTGGCAACAGGATGGTCCCTCCATGGGGGAAACATATTAAATCAAAATCTAAAACAAGATTATGGGTAGCTTCAAGTTACCTTAGGAGTTTGCCTATTCAAATTTTAGGATCATGAAAGTTAATTTTTTTTTTTTTATTTGGGGTCATATCTCTTATTCTTTTCCATTACATTTCCTTTGGAGTTTGGCTAGAAATTCATAGAGCAATAGAATATATTCTCCCACAGAACATTGATCTAAGGTATTACTCAAACACTGTTAGGAAAGATCATGAAAAAGTCTCCAGCAAAATGCAGACCTTGGGTCACATACATGATCTTTTAGTGGGCATTGCCTCACCTGTTAACTTTTCCACATCGAGAGGCAATTCATTGTGTTTGCCAGCACTCACTCTGTTTTCTCTTCGGTTAGGCCCTATGGTAAATTCTCCTCAGGTGAGAACAGCCTGAAGAGACACAAAGGAGAGACTTCCATCTAGTGTTACCCTTCAGAGGGTAATTTTAGAGCCACTACTACTGATTTAGGGAAGATGCCTTCCAATGAGCACAGTGTAAAATTCATCTAAAAGAAAACTTAGCATAATAGAGTTTTTTAAAAATATCAAAACTCCCCTTTACTCTAGATCTCCTTAAAGGACATCTACCCTTGAAGTGAAGCTCTTTTCTTCCCATAAGCCTTTATCAGAGGCTAACATGTGAGGGTATTTAGATGCCCGTGGTCAGGCACGAGACCCAGCATCCTAATGTAATGAACACCATGACCTTCAGTTTCCCTAAGCATTCTGGAATCAAGTTGATGAGAGTGACTTATGATAGGAAAACCTTATTTTTAGAGAACATGCTTGGAGACAGATGCAAGACTCACAAAGTCCCTACCGACTTCCCACCAACAAAAGCATCTGGGGGCCTAGCTTGTAAGTCAGTGCTGTAGTAGGGCCCTGTGGCTCTTTGCCTGCCACTGTAGTGTTAACTAGATGGATAACAGGGTGGAGTTAAGGGAGGATCCACAGCACAAAGCAAGGACAATAAGTCATGTAAGGATAGAGCATCCACTGGCTCTTGGCCAAGTGGCATCTGTCCTGGAGAAAAGTCAGTGTAATTGGTCTTTTGCTTATAATGGGCATGGTGGGTGTGTATGGTGCTAAGGATGGAATGTGGGGTCTATATGGCTCAGCTACATCCCATATCTGTGCTTTACTTTCAACTGATTCAGTGTAGCAGATGTATTTTTTAATCACAGAACTGTAATAATGCTTCCATTTATAAGAAACATAGTCTGATGTTAGCAAAAAAAGAAAAAACCTCACAATTTCAGTCATAAGAAAGTCACATCAGTGAACAACTGTAACACCAAGTACAGTTGAGGTTACATGGATGTTTCAAGATCCTGGAAGTGTACATTTTCCACTGTTAGATTCAGTGACTCATATCCCTTATTAACAAGGCATCCTTTGTGCAAAAACAAGAACCGATGAAAGTATTTACATGGCAGACAGGAAGTCCACCCCAGGACCACATCGATCAGCCAATAAGACGTAGGATAAAAAGGGACAGCTGCAGGATAAACCATCTTCTAGAAAAGCAGTGAGAAGCAGCCTGTGTCTATCTCTGACTTTCCTGTGACCTCAGTAGTTTAACCATTCTCCTTGTAATGGGTTGGCTCAAATTTTGGTAGGGTTAAATGGGACCATCTTGTATTAGCATTTCTACCTCGATTTCTTGAAATAGGGAACCCCAAAACTGTCACAGATGCTTGAATTAAAGTGGTTCATGTCTACTACGTTCGTGTTGATTTGTTAGTGCCTATTCTCACTTTACCTTCACCTTTGAGAACGGCATAGCCTCTGCTTTTTGAATAGTTTCTGTTTAGTTTGGTTTTAATGCATTTAACAGAGCAATTGACAAAGTCATGGTGTGTAATCTCTAGTCTTTTAAGAGCAATCTCATTGACACTAAACCAACTTTCTTAATTTCCCAAGCCTTGTATTCATGAAACAAATGGAAGCTATTGCTCTCAAAGCACGCTGCATATTTGACATGGTTTAATATTGTGGCTGTTTTGATACTGATTTCGTGTCCTTTCCTCTCTGATTGTAAGATGTGATATTTTTGTTAGCAACTATGCTATTTTCTTGAAGAAAACAGCTGCTTTTGTTTGGCTTCATTTGTGTCGCAATCCGATTCTGGGAGGCCCTTTCTGTATCCCTTGCTGCTCCCATAATCCATCCTGCAACCACAGACACTAGCCTGGTCTCACAGTCTGTGAGCTGGTGCTTGGCTTGGCTTTCTTCACCTGGATCCAGATTCCACGTCCTAGTTCACCTATAAGAATTCTTCAAGAGCAGATAACTGTAGTGGTGTGTACCTACAATCCCAGCACTTGGGAGGTAGAGACAGGAGGGCTTAAAGTTCAAGGTCATTTTCAGCTACACAGGAAGTTGAAAATAACATAAAACTTTGTCTCAAAACAATTAACAAAATTATTCAGGAAAAATTTTCAAGAGATTTTCCAACTATTGCTAGAAAGACTCTTTTAAAAGCTGCACCAACTACAGAGTATTATTTTAGGGAAATGCCCTGTTTTTTTTTTTTTTGGTTGATGTATATCTCCCTGGAGTTTATGATGGAGAAGTCATTTCCAAGCCTACATCTGACTCTCTAATTCAAGTCTGCATACATATTTCAGAAGGCTTAAAATCTGCATACATGCATATGCAAACTTGAATCAGCTTCAAGACCGAAAGAGCTTGTGTTTGAGGCTCTCTGTAACATTTATTTCCACCTCAGACAAGATATGAATATGCAAGCCAGTATTTCCACTTAATAAGTTACCAACCATTCTATATTCGTGAGTATCTTTTGTCCATCAACAGTACATGGAATGGTAATAAATATGTGTATAGATAGACTCTTGTACCAGTACTGCGCACACATTGTACTTACATTGGAGAAGTTAAGTTTAATCAAACAATCTGGTTTTTTCCTTTCACTTTGTATTAAATCTAGGTTTAGGAAGAAGTCTGGGTGAATTGGTGAAGGTCTAAATTTTATAATATTTTTTTTAAAAACGAATTCTGAACTTTTACATTTCAAACAGACTTAATTCTGTTTAGACCGTCCTTTAATGGAAGCCTGACAAAAACCTAGTTCCATATAATTGTAACTAGCATCTTAACTTAATGTGATCAAATAGACGTTCCCTAAGGGCTGGAAATTGACTCAACAAAAAATATTCCTTCTACTAAGTTGTTTGCATCAAGAATCAGGACTAAACAGGCAAGAAGATCAGTAGAATGCTGAGGTCAGTTCTCCAAGTTCTGTGCTTGGTTATTCCTGCCTGCCTCCAATACTAAGGGTGTGCTAGCTGCTGCTACGGTCCTTAGCACATGCAATCACAATTTAATCAATGAAGGTAAATGTGCTTAGAATGAACTGTGCCCGCGGTGGTCCTGAGTATCAATCCCAAGGCCTTATACAAGCTCCTCACCCCTATTCTAGAATGTATTTCAGATGATCCTGTCATAGTGAAATGCTTTCATAGCCTTCTCGAAACTGTGTTATCTTTCCTCTTAGTCACCACGTTGGTTAAATGGTGGTGGTTACTTCATAGCTAAGTCTGACTCTTGTGTTATCAACCAGAAAGGAGTGAGTTAACTCGGTGATGTTTGCTCTTCTCTCCTTCCCACTACCCCATTTTGTTGCCCCCCCACCCCAGTTCCCTAACCTGGAGGACACAAAACCCCAATATCAATTTGGAAGGTCAGTGCCTGGCTGGAGTCAAAAGACAGCCTGCCTTTTCCAAGAAGATCATCATATTGTGTCCCTCTAAATTTCATTCCTGTGTGCCCCAATCTATAGGGTTGCTTATGTTTTTACCCGACACAAACTTTTTGGTTATATGACTGTCTCCATTTTTTTCTTTTTTGTAGTTTTGTGTCATCTCATGCATTTGAACTCCATTTCCAGCATGTTAAAGTACTGGAAAGGATGGAAAGTTTGATTATTATCTTAATCTAGGGACTCAAACAAATGCGTTTTCTCTGAAGACAGATGAGTAACCCCTGCCTCCCTTCCTACTCATTTGCCCTTAAACCCCCACTGCAGTGTTAGGCATTTCTTCCCACTCATCTACTGTGGAGGAGCAAGGTTTTGGTTTAAATTAGAATGCAGAAGCTCTAGGAAACAGCACAAGTCCCAACTACTTTTGAGGTTGGATTTCTTGCCAGGTGTCCTCAAGATGATTTTATAAATCTTCTCTGCTCCTCCTATTCTTAGCGCACACTCAGGCTGAAAGCTTAAAGGACTCTGTGGATGTTAGCATCAAATTGGTTTTGGAATGAAGGGCAAAATATTTAGAGATATTTATTTATCTTTCTTTCTTCAAACCTGGCTTGTCAACAGCTTTCAAAGGAACAATCACATAAGTACATTTAGGGTTTTTTTTTTTTTGAGAGGATGAAAATTTTGATTATTATCTTAATTGGGACTCAAAAAATGTGTTTTCTCCCAATAAAAGCTTTAAAAAGTAACTGTATCTGTTTCTTATGTCCCAACCCTCTCTGAGAACTTGCCTAAAGCTACTGGCAAAAAGTCAGAATTTTAAGGGACTGAAGAAATGGTTCAGTATGTTCAGTATTGTAGAGATCAGAAGTTTGTTTCCCATCATGTATATCAGGTGGTTGACAATAAATTCAGTCTCTATGGATACCTGCATATATTCACGCTCTCATGTGTGTGCATACACACACACACACACACACACCCCAAATCAAATCTTTAAAATAACTAATTACTTGTTTTTATAATGATATTGAAAAATGTTCATTTTCAACATGAACCCACCCCCCCCCTTCAGGACTTTGATTTTGGGTAATTTCAATTTAATGCTCTTACCTGAAAATTACAATGCTTCTTATTAAAAGCTAGAATCTGATCATGGTAACTAAATTTCCAAGAGAACCTTGATATATTTGTGTATAGCTTTTGTAAATTCTCCCTTCCTGAAACACTAACTTGAGGTAATCATTTAAACCACAAAGAAGATTTTTTTCAACATAGTGTGAAAATCAAAGCGATCAGAAGCGTCAAATGAATTATGTGTTCACATGTCTTTCCCAGGACTGAAGACTGTTCCTGGTTGGATTCCTGGGATTTAAGTGGCAAAGTAGCTGTGCGTTTTCTTTAAGCAGTTTTCCAAATGGCATGGGTTTGGTATTTTTAACTCAAATGGCATCTCTGCTGTAGACATGGGAGTAATATTTAATAGCTTTATTAAATGACTAGAGTTTAACCTCTGAACTGAATCTTTAAGGTTTCAGTAAATAAACCATGACATAGGTAAAAAGAGCATGAGATTTAGAGAAAAATAGATAAAACCCACCCGTGCGTAATTAGGAAGAGTACCAGCTATGAAGCAAAAAGTTCCAGATGTGCCGGGCGGTGGTGGCGCACGCCTTTAATCCCAGCCCTTGGGAGGCAGAGGCAGGCAGATCTTTGTGAGTTCGAGGCCAGCCTGGTCTACAAAGCGAGTCCAGGACAGCCAGAGATATTCAGAGAAACCCTGTCTCGAAAAACCAAAAAAAAAAAAAAAAAAAAAAAAGTTCCAGATGGGTAACAACAGCCCAGCTCCAACCAACCTCCGTCCTCATTGCCCTGTGAACCCTTCCAGATTCCCTATTACCAGTCAGAAATGGGCAACAAGAATGAGTCCTTTACCTGAGAGGTTGAGTCTGTCGCGGACACTATTCAATGCGTGGTCACAGACTTTCTCTGTAGGGAATGAAACACGGGTGATCTGAGGCACAGAAAGAAAGGTCTGTCTGGTGTCCTGCCCACATCACAGGAGTGACCAGCCTTCAGCCATCTTCAGAAGGCATGGCGTTGGAACTCTGTTCAACCAGCGCCTCTCCAAGCCTCATTGTGCCTTGTGCCCTGTCCTCTGTGCTGTGTGAAGGGACAGTCTTGACTGTGGAGGTCACCCGGCTCAGAACAGCCTCGGTGACTCCTGGTGGCTTCTCCCTCTGATTGCTTACCATCTCCTCCTCCAGTTCTTGTCCACATCTATGTAGGGTTCACCCCCTCATAGACTGGGCTTGCTTGTGTGTGTTTGCTTGTGTCCACTTGCTTGTGGTTTCACTGGTTTGTCCTGAACTTCTATCTAGAGAGTGTCTAGGTGCAATAGCAGGTTTGTTTCTGAAACAATCCATCGTGACCTCTCCCACCCCCATTTCTCAGGGCCCCTCTAGCAACTGTTGGCCAGGAATTGTCATTGCCTTGTCGATAAACTGTCTCTTCCTTGCATTCTAATTTCAGTCTCAAGGAGAAGCTGGGGCCCACAGGCCCAGGAGTATCAAGAACAAAAACAGCAGTCCTCCGGCAAAGATGCTCACCAAGGGAGCAAATCCAGTGACTCTGGAGAAGAGGTGGAAAAAGAGTTTATTTTTGTGTAATGGTGCCCACCCAAGCCTTCCCATGCAGGGTGCTCTCTTCAGCCCTCAGAGCGGAGCCAGGGGCAGTGCATCTTCTCCTTTCTCTTGGTGCTTTCTTCTTTCTCTCTTTTTCTTCTTTTTTTCTGAAACAAATAATATAAAAAGTCCACTTTTTGGTTATCAAAGCACATTTTTGGTCTTCCCCCGTTTGATTTGTAAGCATAGTTTCTCATGCCTTCATCAAAAAGCCAGCAATTATTCCACCGGCCCTACTTGAATTTCTCTGAGGCAACTACACATTGCCCTGCATGGTGAATTTTTTTGGAAATTAATGAAGTAACTGGACTCACACCCAAGTAACTATCCAGGAGACCCTGGGGTGCTGCAGGGTGTGTTTGTGTCAGATCCACACATGACTCAATATAGCAATTTATTCTTGATGTATGCAATTGCACATTGTAATTATATTAACAGAGCACACTAATAAATAATTTGTATAAATTATATATATTAGATCTTGGGCATTGTTCTTACATTTTTCTGTGGGGTACTTCCCTCCCCATGTAGAACTGTACATTTAAAGCTTGACTGGTAACTTTGCAGACCATCAGCAAGCACAGTTAAGAACATAGTGTGAGTAGCCCAGATTTGTGTATATAGTTGATTGGAATGAAATCTTATGAATATTCATGTTTTTGAAGGCTTTTAATTTCTGTCTGCTTATTAGCTTTTAATGTGTGGTTTTTAAGAGAAAATTTTGGCACCTGTAAAAAAAAATCTAAATACTACTCTTTATAAACATCTCACAAATATTCACTTACATTACAGGCTAAAAGTATTTTATTCATATGTATATTTATACCAATAAAATGATTTTACAAGTGGAATTTTGACTTCCTCCCGTTCTTTTGTTAGGATTGGCTTGTTCATCGAACCTGTGGCTTGTTTCTAAAATTTAGAATAATCACAGTCCACAGATAATCATATAATCTAGAAATCATTACTTTCAAAATAAATATAATTTGATAATTCCACAGTCTGCTCTTCCCACCGGAACACAGATGAAATTTACTAAAAGGTCATAGACTTCCGTGTGTGCTCCGTATCCGTGAATTTCAGGTCACATGAGGGGGGCTGGCTTGAGTCAGGTAGTATGCTCACCAGATAGGGAAAAAAACACAACACAGATAAGTCTAGTGTGATATCACTGTTTACTTCATCCTATTCCTTTGCCATTCTGGGTGGCTGGCCTGAGAGTGAGTTCTAGTCCTGAAGCCTCAACCACTTGATATCGTTGTGTGGCCTCTGCATCGTGGCAACAGACATAGAACACTATTCTCTTTAGGTGTGGTCAGTGCAGGTGTGACCAGACATCCATGATGGTGCCAAAGTGGGAGAAGGATAAGACAGAAATGTTTGGAAGTTTGTTCAGTAGACCCACAGCCCAGCTAAGCCCACACTTGGAGTAAGCAGTACTATTAAAGATACCAGTCCCGTCATTCCCCCCACCCTCCCACCCCACCTCGGAATCTTCTGGAAGTCTCAGAACGTGACTCGTGCACAAGACCTTGAACTACCTTCGTAAGTACAGGGCCTGTGCCTGATTCTTGGGTACATTGTGTGATTATTTGAGGACAATTATAATTGAGGACAGTTTTATTAGCAAGTAAAAGAAAAAGCATAGAGCAGAGAAGCCAAACACCTTGGCAGCTGCCTCAGGAGGGGAATGGAGCAGAGAGAAATCCACGCCTTTGAGTTTGGCACAGAGGCTCAGCAAAAGGCAGCTACATGGCAGAAGGGTGGCAGCTTCAGAGAAATTGTGGAAGAAGTCCAAAGTACCAGAGAAAGTATACATAGGCTTGGACCAGCATCACAGAGAAAACAGCAAGTTGTTCCACCTTTCTCAGTGAGGACCCAAGAAGGCAGACAGATATAACGGAGCCTCATGGAGGCTCCGTAGTAGCTCTGTCCACTCCCTTAAAACAGATATGACCTCAGATGGAGTAGTGGGGAGCTACTCAAAGTGCTGTGTTCAGTCTCAGTCAACAATGATCAAATTTGAGTTCATTTAGAATCTGTGCATCATAGGATTCACCTGATGCCCATTACCTGCTTGGGGTTTCAGTGTCAGAGAAGAGCAGGCTGTTAACAGCCTCAGTGTTTGATCAAAGCTCTGGAGCTTGCCTCTGCAGCAGGAACCATGTTGGTTTGTTTAAGTGGTAACTTGATCAGGGCAAGTTGCTGAAACTCTGGGAACTTCAGGCAGACAAGCACCCGGAGAAATGGAAGGCCAAGACCAACTCTATTCTCTGTGGGGCAGAAGGGGCCTACTCCTCCTGACTACCCCTAAGGTAAAATGCTGACATGCAAGGCTGACAAGCCACAGCTGCTGGCCTCCAGCTTCGCTGAGGTGGCCATGCAAAAGAGCCTTTACTCATAGGCCCTCTGCTGGCCTGGCCTGGACTGTTTTAGATTTGCCCTGAACGTCTGCCTGCTCAAGTCTCCCTTGCTCCTTCCCAGGTTCCTTCCATGGTTGTCATCAGTGTGCAAATGTGGGCTCCAAGTGTCTCCTGCCTCCGATTGCCTCCAGTGTAATCCTTTACAGGATTCCCAGAAGTAAACCTGCAGACTCATCCCGGCTCAGCATCTGCTCCTCAAAGAGTGTGGATTGATACATTCCTCCAAAACCTTTCATCAATCCCTCAGGAGCACAGGAGGAAAGGCCACTCTGTAGGACCTGTGTGACCAGGTGCCATCGGCCATCAGCACTAAAGCTCTTGACATGTGCAGGGAAATAAGGAGCAGCACACTGCAGTTGGAAACATGGTGGAGGCAAATGCTGGGAGAGCAGCAGAGAGAGCCTTCAGCCACAGGACCCAGACTGGGAGAACAGAAGAGAGCAGAGGCTTCCACAAATCAAAAAGCCTGGGTGAGAAAAGCAAAGGGACCCTGAGGAAGAGCCTGGGATCCTAGCCCAGTGCTGAGCTGCATGGGTTTTGTTTTGTTCTGCTTGTGCAGTGGGCAAAGCCAGAGCTGAGAGTAGACAGAGCATTCACACCCATCTCAGTTGTGTGACTCGGAAGCAGAATAAACAGATTTTTGTCTGGGGATGCTTCCATTGGGTGGTTCTATTATAAACTAATTTTCCAGTATTTTTCTTTTCTTGATTTACTGTTGGCCAGTTTGGGTCAATTGTCAGTCATACATCAGAAGTGAATTTTCAATTAAAACTTGGCAGCTGGGAGACCTGAGGAGGATCCTGGATGGAATGCTGGACTTAGCAGGAAGAACTTGAGAGACAAGATATGGTCATGACTTGACCCTTTACTGTGGTCAGTTCATCTTGTTGATGATTTGTTTTAAAAATCCGTTTACCACCCAACTCTGGGTTCTTGGAGGAAAAAAAAAATACAACAGGAAACAGGCCCCAGCATGGCCTCTATATTTCAGAGTAGTTACCTGCCCTCAGTTTTGCCTGTCAGAATCCTAACTTGAGATGAGTTCAGAAAGATGTTTGTCTTTGCACTAGAAGCCACAGGACATTGATGAAAGCAAGTATGCTTTCTATGTTGTCCTGAGTCTAGGAGTGGCGAGGCTTGTGGTGTAGCTGCAGGAGGAAGGGAGAGAACTCAGGGTGCTGCAAGGCACCGTGTGCTTGCTTATCAACTGTCTGGAGAGAGGGAAGGACTGCAGGGGTGTGGCCTGATTTCTGGAGGAGAAAGCAGTTACAAGATCTGTAATCCAACAGCCAGCCCATGCCTATTAGCATTCAGCAGACTAAGGCAGAAGGACTGCCATGAGTTTAAGGCTAGCTTGAGATATATAATAAATACCAGGCCAGTTAGGGCTATAGAATAAGACCCCATCTCAAAAATACAGGAGGGAGACTGAGGGACAGGGAGGAGGAGGTGGGAGACAGAAATTGACTCACAGTTGAGTGTGTGGCCTTTTCTGTTCAGGGCTATGTGGGAACAGCAAGTTTGGTCAAGCAGCAGGGGGATCCAGGTCTTCTATTGAGTTTTCTGAGAGAAAGAATGGTGAAGCAGGTGTTATAAATTGAAGGTGAAATGTTCCCCCACAACCTCATGTATTTGATTTGGTCTCCAGTTTGTGGCATGTTTGTGGAAGCTGGTAAGGTGGTCACTTGAGGGTCATAGCCCTGCTCAGCTTCCAGTCTCACTCCTGCCTTCTATCCACTGCCATGTGGAGAAGTGGCCACCACATGTTCCCAGTGCCATGGACCAAGATACTGTGCTTGTCCTCCCCACCATGATGGATTGAAAGCCCTCTGAAACTGTGAGCTAACTTATTCCTTTACATTGCTTCTGACAGTCACTTTGTCACAGTCGTGAGAAAAATGGTACATAAGTACCCAGGCTTCGGATTGCCTCATTTGAATAATTTCAGTTATCAGTTCCTGGGGTGTACACTCTCTCATTTAGGAGTGTACTTCTTTATTAACTCATTAAAGAACATTATGTAGCAGGGAGTCATTTAACTACCACAACTGTGCAATAGATGGGTGTGGGGATTATTTGTAAAGAATCGGGAGTTGTCTAATAGTCTAGTACCTGATTCTGAAGGTGAATAACACAGGGGAAGAGTGACCCAGACTTTGAGGGCCACTTAGACTCAGGAGGCTAGGGTGAGCAGGAGGCTGGGAGTATGAGACTGAGGCGGTCTAGAGGCCAGGAGGCTGTGGGGAACATGAGGCTGTAGAGGAAGGGGTTAGGGTATATAAGGCACAGGAGACAATGGAAGCCAAAAGACTGCAACACAGGAAGTTAAAGGACATAAAGAAGAGGCCAGCTTCCAGGGAGGAGAAGTCCCTCCACTGTTAGCAAAGCATCAAAATTTCAGGAAATGAACAGTCCTGGTGACTAAAGAAGCCACCCAGATGTCTGGATGAAGGAGGATATATACTCTATGAGCGTGTCTGTCCCCACAGCTGAGGGGACAGCTCATCTTCCACTAGGAGTGACTTGAGCCCCTGTGCACAACCTGGATTCAGATGGAATGGTTCCTCTAGGCATCTTTCAGCAACCCATCCTCTTGGGTCCCCACCGCAAAGCCCATGTCCTCCTGACAGACTGGTGGGTGTGAAAGGAACTCAGGTTTCCTGGCTTGCTGGGTCCTGAACACCTCTATAGTTTGTTCTGAGGATCAGAGAGAGGGCTTAGAGATCAGCCATTGAGCGTGTCTGGGAATAAAGCAAACTTATGGTCCAGAAGTGGGTGGCCCAGAGAAAGCTGATCCACCAGACTAAGCATGACCTAGCAGAGAAACAACCACCCAGTCTTGTTGCTAAGTGTTCACCACTCTGGGATGTCACTGTAGGAATGACTTCTCTTTTTTTTTTTTTTGTTTTTCGAGACAGGGTTTCTCTGTGTAGCCCTGGCTGTCCTGGACTCACTTTGTAGACCAGGCTGGCCTTGAACTCACAAAGATCCACCTGCCTCTGCCTCCCAAGTGCTGGGATTAAAGGCATGCGCCACCACTGCCCGGTGGAATGACTTCTCTTAAGCCTGGTTTGCAAACTATTCTAGCATTCCAACAATGTAAAAAACAAACAAACAAACAAACAAACAAAACCTCTGTTACTGATGAGTTCAGCTGGCACTGGGAGATGTGGAGGGGTAAGGAAGCTCCCGGGAAGAACATACATATTAATGTGATTGTTTCTTCTGGAAAGGGCAGGAGGAAGGTACTTCCATCTCTCCAAATCCGATTTCACCTAATAGAATACTGACCTTTACTCTCTATTTGTTCACCTCAGAAGGACTGAGGTGAATGTGGAGTGTCGCCCAGTCTGGATGCCTGTCAGCATTAGTGTGAATGGAGTTAAAATATCCCACACAGATGGAGGTTTCTAGAAAAATACACCTTGCTTTTGGGATTCTAAGTGTTGGGGAATGAGGGAGTGAGGCTGAGCAAGCACTCATGCTTCTGCCTCTTCTACCTTCTGACCTCTTGTCTTGCCTCCCAGTGCTCCAGAGTTCACTGGGAGACAGTGTCAGCTCACGAAAGGGCTTGCTCGTAGTTGCACCTCTTTTTGGGTGGCTCCTCAAATGACTGAGTAAAGCAGGAATATGAAAATCCAACCCCTCGCAACACAACACAGGGCAAGGTCAATCTTCTGAAGGCTCCTGCAGGTAGCCTGAGGCTTCCAGGGAACAGCACCCCACTCATTGTACTCTCTGCTCATGCGACTCATTCTTTTCTAAAAAGGTTGGCCCAAGTGGGACCCCAGAAATTCAGACTCCATCTCAGCATCTGCTTTCTGGAGAATATGGCTTGGGGTAACTTCAACAAAGGGACTTTTGGTTCAAGTCTTTGCCAACGGTGTGGAGCAGGACTGATGTCCAGTGTGTACCTGACTCACTGGACAGGTGTCACAGAGACTCAGATCTCCCTTCCCAGCACACAGTGCCACTCTCTTCCAGGACCAGAGAGCCTTCCCTCCCCGTCTCCACAGCCTTCCAGCATTTCCAGGGCAAAGGGAGGGTACACTTGGGAGACAACTGGTGGCCCTGAAGCCTCTTAATGGGAGAGCTTTACAAGAACTATGCTGTGGTTTTTCTTCATTGGCCAGTGACTAGCACTGGGTGACTACTGCAAGCTAAACATCAGCATCAGAGTCTCCCTGTCTCCTTGGAGACCAGAGAACCAGAATCAAGGTTGGCTTGACCAACCCTGGAGCCACTTACAAGAACCTGCACCTCGTAGTTACTTTCTCAATGTTGGAAGTTAGTTGAGGAGACTTTACTTTCTTGAGTTTGATGTATTGTTACTTACTTTATGCTCCATCTTTTTTTTTTTTTTGTCTCTGTGGTCACAGTAGCTTCCTAGTGGGTCTTCCAGTGGCCTATCTTCTGCAGATTAGTTGCTAATCTCTATGGTCTATGGTAATATGATAGTCTTAGAACTTAAAGAAAAAAAGGTTTCAGAAATTTTTCAAAGTACTACTATCCAAAGCTTTCCTGTGAAGAAAGAAACAGTGGTAGGAGCTTTCTGAAAGTCCCCAAAAGATGATGGCAATGATAATAACCAGATTAGGGTTTTGCCAGGCCTCTACATGCCTCCTGGCTTATCTAAGCCCCAGAACAAGCCTATGGGGTAGGTAGAATTGTCATCCCCATTTAAAAATAAAGTAGTCAGGGCTCAGAGAAGTTGAATCTCTTACACGGGGTCACAAAGCGCAGGTGATCTACAGTCCAAACTATTCATGAGTAATTATGGTGTTCTTCCAGTTCAGATCTGGGGAGGCTACAGATGAAGCAGGTGGAAGTTAAGGGAAATGATTGGATAGGAGTCTTCAGACTTCTTCCACACTAAAGGCACCCTGTCTCCTCTCTGTGTCCCTCTGCGTCCCACACTGAGTGAGCATAGCCCAGTGGCTTGCCTTCATCTGGCTGAAGCCAAATCACAGTAGGAAGAAGAGAAAGTGGCTTTCAACCAGAAGAGGCCCTGGTGCCCAAGCTGCCAGTAAAGCACCCACCACAGCAGTTCTGTCAGTCACTTACAGGGAAGGGACAGTGGTTAGCTCACATCCTTTACCTTGAGGATGCGGTCAAGTTTCAGTCAAGGAGCCCCACTTTCCAGGGCTGGGAGCCAGAGTTTGTGGTGACGTCTAGGGAGCTCTGGGGATGCATGCCATGACTGGTAAGCACCAACTGTTCCCTAAGGTGCATTTTACAGACCTGGAGAAAACTTCCCGTTAAAAACACACAAATGAGAAGTTCCATGTTGTAAGTGCTTCCTGTCTTTCCAGATGCAGAGTGGGTGACGGTTAAGTAAGAGTGAATTAGGCAGAAAGGCAGAGGTGGGAGTGTGTGCGGTGTCTGCAGAGCTCTGTGGAAGCCATAACACCTGTCCCTTGGCTAGCACAGGGATTGTGTCAGCTGGTTTGTGGGGCTTGGAAGTAACTTGGCTTTTCTACTCTGAAGCTAAGCATCCAGACAACTTCACACGCCCAGCAGTTCTGCCACCCGCCTCCAGTCCGGTCAGTGCTCTGGCTCTCGAATCTGGCGATGCATTAGCTGGCCTTTGCTTGTCTGAGCCACTGGCTGATGGGGTAGCTGTGGTGGCAGTGGATGTGGCGTGTGGTGCAGAGCCCAGAACACAAAGACTAGAAGTGGAATGCAAATATCATACAGAGCTGTTGGACAAGGGCCACAGGCTGTCCCTTACGGACTGTTACAAAGGTGAGGTGAGCAGGAGAGTAAGATTCTCACTCTAATGGCTGCTGAATTTGAGCTAATTACTCCGACTACAGAGAGGCTCTGGTGTGACAGTAAATTTTTATTTATCACGCATATATTTATTAATATTTGACAATTACCTGACAATTGCCTGTAAAATTCCTAAATCCTAAACCCAAACCCTAACTCTAAAACCTAGCACCTAAAACTTAATACAAACATTTAACATTAACCTAAGGTTTCTCAAAAGGATATTTTCCTCTGGGTGAGGGTCCTTATGGATGGCTGGTCTTCATACAATTTTTCAGTCTTAAAGTCTCTTAAAGTCTCTGAATTTTGTTAGTCAGATCCTAAGACAGTTTGTCAAGCAGGAATTGCCTTTTTGGTCTTAAAGGCCAATTATTTCGCATATGAAAAATCCCCCCCCCCCCCCCCGCTCACCTATTCAGATGCCTACGGCCTGCAAAGGTCCTATTTCAGTGTTCCATATGATCAGAAGTCCCTGGGCTCTGAGGAAAGACAACTCCGTGCCTAGGCGCTCCAGAATCTCAGGGAAAGTCCATCTCCTTTCCAGACCCAAAACTGGTCAATATCAGAGGGTGAAGCCTTCGATGAGATTGATGTGAATTTCTCTGCCAGACAAGGAGGAGGTGAAACAGAAAGAGGAGCCAAGCTCTCTGTCTACATGAATCTTGACTTAAATATCTTCAGCAGAAGCTTTTGCGCTCTTTTTCAAGTCATGTCCCTGGGCTCTGTCTCTTCAAAAGCTTTTTGCAGAGGGGCGTGAAATTACAGGTGGTCCAGGGACTGCCGGTGCCTCAGGGCATGTCCCCGCCCCCAGTCCTATGATCAAAGGAGTCATCCATCCTTGGTGAGTTCCCAAGGACATGTCACTTTGGAAGTAAGCCTTTTATCTTAAAGTCCAGGCTTTGCTATTCCAAGATCCCTATGCTGTTAAATGCTAACATTAATTCTACCATACTCTGGTTTGCACATAACTGTCCCCTAGGACTCACACCAAGTCTTAGAAACTTAATGCAAATGATGTTATGCATTAAGTTTCTAAGGGTAGATATCAAAAGGGTAGAAACTTAATCCAACTATCATTGTGGTTAGAGGTGGGGCCTCTGGGAAATGATTAAATTAAATAAAGTCATTTGGGTGGAGCTCCATAATTGAGTCTTGGTGACTTCAAAAGGAGAGAATTGCTATGGAGATAGTCAGGTTTTCCTTCCATGATGTGAGAAGCCAAGGGAACTCACGCTATTTGGACTTCCAGCCTCCCAAACAGTTTGCCAAATAGACTTCTTCATGGAGTAGTCTGCCTCAGATATTTCACTGTAGGAACAAAAATCAGGTTGACACACATAGTGACTTTCTGTCTCTTGACTCCTCAGCACTGATCTGTTCCCAAATTCTGTGAATCTCTTGAGGCCATTGTAAAATAGAATATTAATTTATAAAAAGTGCCCAACACCTAGGGAGTACTGAAAGCAATACTTAGTAGAATGGCTGCACTTGGTCTCAGCCAGGTTAATGTTGTCTTAGTTTACAAGACCACAGGAGGCCTCAGGAGATTCCCCCACAGAGCTGTGTCCATGGATTCTCTGTTGGGGAGGTAGGGGAGGGCAGAGCCACCTACCTCTTCAGGCTGATCTTTGTCTGCTCAAGGCACACTTAACATGTGCTAAAATTACCTCACTGTTGGCAATTCTACTCATGGGATTTGAGTCACCAATTTAACACATGTTCAATCTGTTTTGTAACTGTCACATTTCCCATGAGTCTATATGGGTGGACTCTATGCCTTACTGTCTTCTAATATAGTTATTCTTATTGTTGCTTTTATATTGCATTATTATGAATTATTTTCCTTGTATTATGCCTAGACTATGACATTCTTATATTTTAAAAACAGTTTTATCAAGACATAATTCATATATCCATCCGTAGATACTTAAATATGTAATATAATGACTTTCATTATATTCACAGATCTCTGTTTCTATTACCACAATGAATTTTAAAATATTTTCATCATCCCTAAAGGAATTATCCTCTTCTTTGGCTTTGTTGCTGCCTTCTCCATCTCCCCAGCACTGATCTGTTCCCAAATTCTGTGAATCTCTCATGGGTATTTCACAAGTGGAATGAAACAATATGTTCTATTTTGTTTCTCCCTGCTTTCACTTAAAGTTTTCAATTTTCTCCCATTTGTAGTACACATCAGTTTTTCTTTCTTTTTTAATAGCTGAATTCTATTCCATTACATGAATATGTTTTGTTTTCTTTTTTTCTTGTTTCCTGTTCATATGCTTTTTTTCCTCCTCTTATCATGAATAACATTGTTAGACTGTGTGCACACCCTTTTTGTAGATAGGTTGTATTGTTGAAAACTAAGTTATATATATACATATATATATATTCATTGCCCTTAAAGAAGGAATTCTTCTTTTCTTTGCTCTGTTGCTGCCTTCTCTATCTCCCCATGTGTATATATATGCCTGAACTTGAACTCGTGGCCCCTCTCCTGGCTTAGCTTTCCCAGTGTTATAAGTGTGTGCCACTATACCTGGAACTCCTTTTTTTTTAAATGTTTGTTTTTCCTCCCAGCTTTTTTTTTTTGCATTTAAAAATATTTTGTTTAATATTTATACATGTATGTATATAATGTGTTCTGATCAAATCCATCTTCAATTCTCTTCTTTAATGCCACCCCCCATTCCTCGTCAAAATGTTTCCTTCCACACTTGATGTACTCTTTATTTTTAATGTCCACTGAGTCTATTTAGTGCCGTCTGTGTGTTCATGGATGTGGAACCATCTATTGGAGCTGGACAGCCTGCCAGGACCCACATTCCTGAAGAAAACTGCTTCTCCCTCCCCCAGCAGCCATCAGCTGTCAGTGGCTCCTGAGGGTGGGTTTCATGAGCCAGTCCCTGACCCACAAGAGCATTCAGAGCTGACTCATGGGTGTGTGTCCCTGATGCTTTGAGTCCCTGTGTGCAGCTGCACTGTCCTGACCCACCAACTTGTCAACATATAGAGAACAATAGACTATGGCAATCCTTTTCTTTTCCTCCTTTTATGCTTCCTCCTGTGTGGTCGCAGTCACCTGAAGATTCTGTGGACTCCATTATGGGAAGAAGTTGTCATCAGGGTTCTCATCCCAGGCCACTATTCTCTGCCAGCTGACACAGTTCTAATCTATATATCCTGCAGGAGCAGGATATTTACTATGCTTCTTCTGCCTTCCTCAGAGGAAGCCATAAAGCCAGATCATCACATACCTGGAATAATCTTACTGGATGATACAATTCTCGAGAATTATTTATTGGTTGCAAACACACCCCATGCTCTCTCCCCCATCACCACATAAAACTCATCCTTATCTCTGAGGACCTTGGACTTTTTCTTTAATATAGTTGGAAAATGTAGAATAGCTTGATCAGGTACCCATGACGTGCCCTGCCCCCACAGTTTGTATCTTTCCTGGTTGCTCAGTTCCTGTGCCACACCCAGAACCAAACAGCAGCAATCAGGTTACTGTTTAGATCTTCTGTCCAGCTCTGAGACTTATTTCTCAAACAAGGAAGGAAAGGGGTGCTGTTTGGTGGACCCCTCCCAGGAGGAGGGAGGCTCCTCCTAGCATCATGTGCTACATCTAGTCTGTGTTTTGTCTCCTTTTGTCCGTCTGTGTGCCTTTAGTCAACCTAAACAACTTAAGGTTTTGACATAATAAAATAAATGCATGCTTGGAATGAGAGGCTGTCTATGGGTCACTCTGCTCTTGTGCTTAGAGCTCGCATGGCATCCAGGTTTGCCTTTCCCCCAAAAGAAAGATCACACCAAGTGACATCAGAATAACAGCTTGAAGTTCCTCTGTGTAAATATTGACATATCAGAGCTTCCTGCAAATAAAGAAGCCTATAAGGTGTCTTGTATTCAATTTAGAATCAGGGAAATCAAGTAAGAAGAGAATTCTAAATTGCTCTGTCTGTGGAATTTCCTAAGCTTGACTCTAGTGGAAGTCTCAGTAGATTTGTAGAAAAATATTTCCTTTTCTGAAAAGAGGTCCTTATCCACCTCACCCAAATTTATTCTTCCTGGGAAAACTCCTGCTTCTCTGATCAGAAGTTACCCCTCAAGCAGGACCTCAGACCCCTATTGTGATGCAGAGCTGGATCTAGGTTTTTCTCAACATGTACCCCACCCTGTACTCAAAGCTACTCCCTTGTCTCAAGTGGAATTATACAGCCACCTGAACCTGAGACTGGACTGGCAGCAGACACTACAGCCCAGAGTTGGCTTTGATCTCAGCAGACTCTCAGCTTGAAGGAGGCAGGAACTGGGAGAAACCAAGTAGTCTAGAGATCCTGCGGATCTTCACCTTCCAGTGTGAGGACCTGAGAAAGTAATAGTCTGTTCCGCTTCACTCTTAAGATGCTCCTGCAGAAAATGCGATCCCCAATGCCTCCCTGTTGCTCTCCTCACTCGCCCCATGCCCTTAGCAGTCAAATGCTGTTCATGGACAATTAGAGGAAAGTCATATATGACATGTACTCTTCTGCTCATCCTTCCAGAGTTGGGAAGGGAGGACAAAGAGTGCTGGCCTGTGTCTTATTCTTCTCATGTCCTCTAGATAATCAGTGCTATCTACATCTTATGGAACGTTAGAATCTCCTACGTAGCCTTTCTAAAACCTGGATCCCGTGGGACGTGCACACCCATGTCTACAATCCAAGCACTATAAAGGCTGAATCAGGAGACTGTTAATTTGAGGTTTGCCTAAGGTATGCAATGAGGCTTTTGTCTCAAAAACAACATCAAAACAACAACAACAAAAATAAGCAGGATACATAGAATATTGAACAATGTAATTACCATATCACTGAAATTAATAAATTCTGTTTTTCAAACACAAGTGAAACATTTATGGAAATTCACTTTATAAAGGGTCATTCAGCAAACCTCAACACATTTGTAGAGGTGTTTATCGTAGATCACATTCTTCATCTACAATGAGGTTAGCCTAAAATATCAACCACAAAAAAAGTTATTTAGAGAACATATACATATGTGGGAAGCAGGTTAACTCATAGGTCAAGGGTAATCAGAAAATGATTGGAAAAAAGTGCAATTAAACAGATCTCACAGACTTGACCTAAAGCAGTAGTTGAAGGAAATTTACAGCCTTTAAATAAATATATTGAAAAGAAAGTAATTTACAAATCAGTGAGTCAAGTGCTCATATAATCAGGTTAAGAAGAAATGCTTCCTGAAACAGCAATGTTTTGTGTACAGATTTAAAGTCAATTTGGGAAGGAAATGACTGAGTCCTGTTCCATATGCTCACCTAGATTTAACTGTAGCTTCCATTGACTTAGGAAATACTGTGCATCAGACACAATCCTAGTATTACCAAATGTCTGTTTAATTACAGAACATACGTAGAACCAGAGGGGAGAAAGCGAAGGGAAAAATTTAAGGACTCTACTATGTTTGTAAAATTAAATAAATCAGATGTGTGTGTGTGTGCGGGTGTGGGAATATCAGTACATACGTGATGCAGCAGGCATGTGGATGTCAGAGGACAATCTTGGCCTTCAGTCAGTTCTCACCTCTCGCTTTTCCGAGAACCTCTTATTCCCTCTCCCATCCCTCTGTAGGAGCACTGCATTGTATCTGCATGTTACTGAACCCAACTTTATGTGCTTTCTGGGATACCAACTCAGTTCCTCATGCTTGTGCAACAAGTACTTAGCCATAGAGTCCTCTCTCCAGCCTCATATTCTGTTTTTCTGTTTCATTAAATTCATAATAAGATGCTGTATAAGCAGCTGGGAGAACATTTCGAGTTTCTATTCATGTTAGTAGGCTTGAAGGCTTAGAAAATGGTGTTGAGCATTCGTGTACATTATTGTCTCCTCCTGTGACTTAGTGATATGTAATTCATTAAGAAAACAACAAATCCCATTAGGACAATAAAGAAAAACTGAAGAGTGAAACCATGCATAAGAGATTTTGGGAAGGCATATGCATGTCACAAACCTGACAGATATCTCACCTCTTTAAGATCCAAACAAACTCTAAACAATTGCCATAAAATAAGCCACAACATCTACTTTGGAATGAATGTCATGGAGGCTTTTGTGCTCACTTATAACATAGTGAGAAAGAATCTTTCTTCTGCTTTACTGGGAGCAGAAATTCATGAAGTCAAGATGAGAATCCATTCTCAATCATATATGTTAAAGACTTCAAATGTTACATACTATTCAGTCCAGTATTTTTGCAATTATATAATGAAGTAATAATTATGAGTGAAAAACATTTAGCTGATAGTGAAACTGGACTTTAAATAAATTATAATGTTACCACTGAGATGACACCATTGGCGAATATTTAATGACATGTCTCATGGATACAATGAAATAGACCAACAACAGCAGAATAAACTCAAATTTTCTGTATATAAAAAGGGCCTGGACAGTGTATACCAATATGTATTATAGTTGACTCTCTCTAGGAGTTGAAATTATGAAGACATTTTCCCCCTTTTTTGTTGTTTCTGAACTCTATTATTTAAAGAATGTGTACTGGTTGTATGATTGAAAAGAAAATAAAAACAGAAATCTTAACAAATATTAGCTCTATATCCAGTGATTTAATTGTTTCTTATGAAACACTGTCCCATTTTGTATCTATTCCTTTTGCCCCTCAGTAAAGATGACCTAAATCAACTCTGGAGCCGATGGGGCATCTACCCATGTTCAATAATGACCAGGAGAGGATGCCAGAGAAAGCAGTTTGTGTTTCCAGTTTGAAATATCATTGAGTTTATAAAATGGTGCAGATATTTCAACTTAGAATTGAATGCACGGATCAAGGTTAATTAGCAATGCTTCAAATTACAGACTACTGCTGCTTCTTGTACAACTAACCATTAATTAGCTATGCTAATGAAGAAAGCAGGAAATGATTACAGGAGAAAAAAAAAAACACATCAGCTTGGGAAAAGACAAAAAGGCTTCATTTTAGGCCTTAGGTTCAACCACTGATTGTTAAAACAAAGTTGACCGGAATGACTTAAAGCATACACTCTTCGTTTTTCAGAGTTGAGGTACTAATAAAAAATATTACTTCCTTAGACATTTGTTTATTTTCAAGACTGTCCTTCCAAAAACCCATATCAAAATAATAATTTTAAAATGACCAAAATGTAAACAACAGAAAACTAGCAGTAAAAGTGTGGTCAGTGGTTGCAGTACAATCCCCAGCAGAGATTTTCAAACCACACTTACAGTTTGCCCTCTAAACCAGCTAATCTGGAGTCTCTGTGGGAGGAACTAAACCACTCAATGCTCACCGTGATTCCTGCTGCTCCTGAGCATTTGCTTTACTGTAAGGTCTTGATTGGATGATAAGCCAGGGAATCCTCACCAGGTAGATGGTCAGACCTGGCTCTGCTGTTTCAGTGTTTTTCAAACTTCCTCTAATTGTTCTCTCCTCTGCCCAGAATTTCGCTGATTTTTCTCAAAAGAAAACTCTACATAAGGAGTGGTAGGCACTCAAACAGAATCTACCTAGTGCCATAATAGGTGTTTGCATGAAAAAGAATATCTCACTGGGGCTGGCAAGATGAGTCAGTGAGAAAAGGCACTTGCTGCCAGCCAGGTGACCTAAGTTCGCAGAAGTTCAATCCCTAGGACCCACATGGCGGAAGGAGAGAACTAATTATTTTGACCTTTTTGTTCATGGTGACACAAGTACTTGTACACACACACACACACACACACACACACACACACACACACACACTAAGTAACGTATAATACAATTTAAAAGCAACTCACTGGGTGGAAACAGTAGCTACTCAGAAGCCCCAGGCGCCACTTGGAACTGGCTCAATCCTTTGCTTTCCAATCTTTTTTTTTTTTTTGGTTTTTCGAGACAGGGTTTCTCTGAATATCTCTGGCTGTCCTGGACTCGCTTTGTAGACCAGGCTGGCCTTGAACTCACAAAGATCCGCCTGTCTCTGCCTCCCAAGTGCTGGGATTAAAGGCGTGCGCCACCACCGCCCGGCTGCTTTCCAATCTTAAGCACAGCCCCTTAATTGCTTTCTCTTTCATTACCATTTATCTTCTACTTTTCCTTTCTATAGAAAGGTGCTTCTGTTGCCTCACAGTGTTGCATCCAACCGTACGTACCCTTTTGCAAATTGCATTTTAATATTAATTTTATGTTCTGATTTTTTTTTTTTTTTGAGATGTGATCTCTCTGTGGCTCAGGCTGGTCTGGAAGCTATAATCCTCCTTCCTCAGCCTCCTAAATTCTGGAATTACAGAGTGTGTCATCGTGCCTGACTCTGAGAAATGCTCTGTGGTGTAGGTTTTTTTTGTTTTTGTTTTTGTTTTTGTTTTTTTGAGGAGTGGGGAGATGTGCCCCTTCAGTTCTTTCCCTGCTTCAGCTTTCCACCACTGCTTCTGCCCTGTGCCTTGCTTTCTCTTCTTCTATTCCTGGTTAGAAAGCTAGACCAGCCACCAACCTGGTGAGTTCTCACAGGTTAATGTTCTTTAGTGATGTTTGGAATTGTATCCCATAGTTTCCCAGGGCCACATATGATCCCTATGAACACTGAGCTACTATGTTGAACTTTTCTGTTTCCTGCTACTATGCACTTCTCCATAAGTGTGTATCCATCACTTTCTCCACGAGTGATGGTATGATCTTTCTTCCCTGTACCTAAACAATACTCCTGAAAACTCCTAAAGTTTATTGTGCAGATAAGTTTCTGTGGGAGATTGGTCATTTTTGTATCTAAGTTCCACTGTTTATTATATACTGTGCTAAGAGTTTATAGCATCATATAAACCATTATGACAACCCCACAAAGCAAATGCTGTTATAGTCTCATTTTACAGAAAACTAAAACCCAACAAAGCAAAAACCAACCAACCAACCAAACAAACAAAAAGCTTCTAGATAACTTGTCAAGTATCACACAGCTAGTAAGCTGCATTTTGAACCCAAGGCTGTCTTCTAAACTATTTTAAATATTTATTATATGAAATTGATATGTATTTAAAATTTTAAACATCACACATGATGTTGCATTAGGCTGCTCTTGGCTATACATTTCTCAAACTTTTCTTATTTTTTTCTAAACCTTATTTTGAGGAACATAGTCACTCTGCCATCAGTTACAACCTGATAGGAGCCATGATTCACTGAGCATTTCCTTGTGGATCTCTGACCCTCACAGCAGCCCTCCAAAGCGGACATCACATTCTTCCTTTTAAGATATGAAAGCTGAGGCTTAGCGAGCCAGAAACAGTGGTCCATCACGATGCTACTACTTAGGTCAGCCAGGATCCTGAGTCAGAACTGCCAGATGACTCCCGTGCTCTTTTTAGTACTTTAGTTTAAATGGCTTACATCGGTGTTCTTTTTAAGAATAAATAGAATGTTAACAGCAGAGTGAGCAAGCCACAAAGAAAGGGTATTCCTGGTCCAACTCTTACACATTTTTTTCATTCTCCCTCCCACCCTCCCTCCCTTCTTTCCTTCCTTCCTTCCTTCCTTCCTTCCTTCCTTCCTTCCTTCCTTC
>CAJQZJ010033798.1:3377960-3405664 GCA_907164525.1 Lophiomys imhausi
TTCCTTCCTTCCTTCCTTCCTTCCTTCCTTCCTTCCTTCCTTCCTTCCAAGTTTCACATGGCAGGTAGGCTAGCCCGGAACTCATGGTACTCCTCAGCCTCTTGAGTTCTGGAGTTGCAAGTGTGAGCCACCATATCTGGCTCAATTTTTGCCTAACTCCCAAACTCCAACTAATTCCCTAACAAGATGTTTTAAGTCAAAAGTCACCAGTGTAGTCTCCTTACTGTCTCAGAAATCAGCTAGTCAAACAATTCTGATGACCAGAAAATGCGTCCCTTTGAATAGTGGCTTGCATTTCATCGGAAAGAGGCTCCAGGTAGCCAGATGCAAACACACTGCCGTTGATAGCATGTGTTGGGTGGACTTTTTTTTTTTTTTTGATACAATGTGGCTAGGTTTGCTTTGTTTCCGAGTTTTGCTTTTCTTTGTGTTTTTTGAGACAGGATCTCACTTTGTAGCTCAAGATGCCCTGAAATCATTATGTATCCCAGCAGGGACTACAGGTGGGCTCCTTTCAGCTTCTTTTTTTTTTTTTTTTTTTTTTTTTAAGGTTATTTATTTATTGTGTATACATTGTTCTGTCTGCATGTATGCATTCACTCCAGAAGAGGGCATCAGATTTCATTGTAGATGGTTGTGAGCCACCATGTGGTTGCTGGGAATTGAACTCAGGACCTTTGGAAGAACAGCCAGTGTTCTTAACCTCTGAGCCACCTCTCCAGCCCTCCTTTCAGCTTCTTAATAGTGACTTGTCAAGCCACGGTGACTATAGTGTTCTGCAGTAGCAAGTCCCCAGAGTACAGCAATGTGTGCACTGTTGACTCACTTGGCTCTCAGAGGCCACTTCTGAGCACCTCTATGCCCTTTCTTCTTCCCTACCCACCACAGTATGTGTCCACCTCATTCGATCCAGTACTGACACTTCTTTCAACCCTTAACACGCACAGCCCTTTGCAGAAAACCCCTTGAGACATTAGTTTGAAAGGTGAGTCAAACTGAGGAGAATGTTTTCGTGAATTTGACAAACAACGTTTGTCAAATAGAAAAGGCGGCGAACCGCGGACAGCAGAGACAGTTCCTTTACTGCCTGATTCGCCCCCCTCCCCTGCCCCTCTCCAGCTAGCAGGCAGGAGCCCCGCTGCGACCTCCCGGGAGTGCGGGGCGGAGCAGGAGGATGCAAGCGGTGGGGGCGGGCTCCCCGTCTGCCTCGTAAAGCCTGCCATCCAGGCTGCGGAGCTGCTCGGTGACGCCAAGGAGCCAGACACACTCGAGCCTTCCTTTTTCCACTGGTACCTAGCCAGAGAGGGAGAAAGTGGGCTGACTAGTCTGGGAAAAACTGCTAGGAGACTTTACCGCTATCAGCACCATGGACAGCGCAGGCGGACAACCCCAAGCTCGTCTGGATGCCGCTGGCTTCTGGCACCTCTGGCAGCGTTTTGACAAGGAAGGTAAGTCCCTTTGGCCACTTGAGCGCCCAGCATAAACACTGAGGGAATTGGAATTTCTCCTAAGCGCCTTTCCCTATAGGAAAAGTTGACTACTGTATGACTGATAGAGTATACCCAGCGTATGCTGCTTTTACACATCAAGAAAGCTTCTGAAAATTCTGTGTGGACTGAGGACTTTTCTGCTTTCAACCCGTGGGTGTGTGAGTGACATGCATTTAATACATTAAAGACATCATCACACCCATACTCCAGGCTTTTGGGCTGAGACTCAGCAATCTGATGCTTCTGTAAGTGACTGTCATATTACCCAGCCTCCGCTCTCTACAAAGCAGGATGAATTTTAGCAACATTCAGATTTACTCCCCTCTACTTCAAAATACATTCTTGAAAATGACACAGATCTGCTTGCCGTTTGACCTAGCTCACTAGTAATTAAAGAAACACAAAGAAAGTACCTGAAAGGCATGTTTACACACAGATGCTAGGATTCAGTACTTACCCCTGTCAAGATATTAGTGGACAGCTATTGAAGTAACAACAACAACAAATTTAAGGTCTACAGAGATGGATCAGCTACTAACATCCTATGCTACTCTTACAGAAGACTCAGGTTTGTGCCAGCACCTATGCTGAGTGACTCAAAATCACCTGTAACTCAACTCTAGGAATCTGATGCTCACCTCTGGTCCCTAAGAGCACCACACTCACATGAACATAATTAAAACAAAATATAAATCTTCAAAAAAAAACTTTAAAAGAGTGCATAGGAAATATAAAATTTAGACCAAACCCAAATCTAAATAGTAAGGTGTGGTGGCACATGCCTGTGATCCCAGCACTTGGGAGGTAGAGGCAGCAGGATCAGGAGTTCAAGGTCCTCAGATATATAGCAAGTTTGAGGCTAGCCTGGGTTCTATGTGACACTGCTTCAAGCCTCCCTCATGCCTGTAATATTCTTTTAGACAAATATCATCACATTTATTCTATATTAGTGATTATTATTTATGTTTATCTTCTTGCATTAGAAAAAGGTTACATAAGAGAGACAGAGCTGGATGCCTTCTTTGACCATTTGCTGGCAAAATTTGGCATTGAGGTAAGTACTCATAGCACAGAGCATTCAAGTATGTGCTCATCAGAATACAAGCAAACATCAGAGTCTTGTGTTGATTTGAACCTATAATCTCATCTGACCTTGTTTTTTCTTTGCTTGTAACATCTCTCCCTCTCCTAGCAACATAAATAGATTTAGGCAGGTTTTATAAAAGGTACCAGCACATTAAGCATGCTGGCCACTGCTTTTCATTGAAACATCTGTCATGTGGTTAGAGTGCCTAACTTTTATGGACTCAATCAACTCTAATTTGAATGTTTCCTTGGTTACATCTCTGCTAATGGATTTCAACAAGAGGTGGGGAAGCTTGTAGATCAAAAGCACAAAAGGGTGGAGAAGATATTATGAATTTTAAGGTTCTGTGTTCACACATGGCAAACAAACCAGTTAAAATCATTTCCCCATGATCTGTTTGATGAAAAGAGGCTGTAGATTTCTCAGGAACTGCTAAACCAGAACAAAATCAGTATATCCAGAGTCATTTATAAATGTAAAGCGCTTTACCCAGATGGGAAATCTGGCCTGGAGAGATGTAGATTAATTCTAGAAGGTTCTTGTACCGAAGGAGAGGGAGAAAAAAAATAACAGAGACACCAAAGGCCAGGACAGCCTGTGACTGCTGTTCAACATGGAGAGGACTCCTTTGGGTGGGTGGTCATCACAGGAGGAAAGGGTTTGTTTGGGGCTGTCATGTTTATGTAAATCATCTGTCTCTAGGTTTCAGTACTTTACATGGAGGAACACTGAGGGGTACATAGTCCCACTTCAGAGCCACCCTGGATGAATTCAAGGAAAGGTGTTAAAGGGTGGGACAGCCAGCTGAGGAATGAACACCAAACTAAACCAAACCAAAAAATGCTTCTTAGGGTCCCTCTGTTTGCGTCTTTCTGTCTCTCATGGTTCTGTCCACTTCTGGGTTCTATATCTTCTCAGTGTCTATTACTGCATTCCTATCTCTCTGATCTCTGTGTCTCTATGTGGTCTTTGTATACTTCTCACCTGTTTCCTCAGCTCTCCTCTGGCTTTCTCTACTTCCACTCTGTTTTTCAGAGTTTTCTCTTGTCTCTCCTGTGTTATTTCTCTTTTGCTCTCTCTTTCCTGTCTCTTTGTTTCAACTCCATTTCTGCTCCTTATTTTATACTCTTAAATTTCTCTCCCCAATTCTTGGTCTCCTTCTCTCTTGGTCTCAGAGTCTCTTCTTATTGTTTTGTCATTCTCTCTTGCTATGTGCAGTTTGTGAGGCAAAGGGTGGCAGGTAAGAGACATAGACCATGAGCTCCTTCTGTCAGATCTTTGTGTATTCCTCTCTCCAGCCTTCATTATTGACTTTGGACTAGCCATGGGTCTACGAGAGGGAGAATCCAACAACTGAGACTCCCATTACTACTTTGTCACCCAGTTTCCCATGCCAGCAGCCCACTTTGAAGCCTCTGAACCTTCAGTCTGTAAATGCTCAGGCTGTGGTTTTGCACGAGCCCGTGATTTAGACAATATTTACTCTAGTGGATGAGGGATATTTGAAGAAAGGAAACAGAGGAAGGTCAAATCATTCAAAGCTCCTAGAGTTTAAGACAGGATGATCACTTAGAAGAAGAAACATCACTGAGATCCCAGAGGAAGGGTTTTGATGGCTGCGGTAGCTCAGGAGGTATAGTGCTTGCCTAACATTTATAAAGCGCTGGGCTTTATGTCTTGTGCTGCGTAAGCCAGGCATAGCAGCAAACCCCTGCATTGGCAGATCAAAGTCATCTTCAACTACATGTTAAATTAGAGGTCAGCTTGGGATACATGAGACCCTGTATCAAATAAATTACACACACACACACACACACACACACACACACACACACACACAGAGAGAGAGAGAGAGAGAGAGAGAGAGAGAGAGAGAGAGAGAGAGATGGGGAGAGAGAGAGGGAGAGAGAGATGAGTATACAAGTAAGGTATTTATTTATTCTGAGAGAAGGATTCTGAGGTTTCTAACCATGAGCTATTTGCCCATCAACCTCACTGAGCACTCAGCCTGCTTGCAGTTCCTGCTCCAGAAAACCTCTGATGGGGCTCGACAATGGGGACCAGCAGCTGCTGTGGCCGCTCTTTGTTATTCCAACCTTACCTCTGGCATGGTGATGATCTGGAACCCTAGCAACCTGATTAGGTGTGGTGGGGAAATGAAGAAAGAACAGACACGCAGACACATATACTGAAAAGCTGGGGTCAGGTGGGCTGTATGCACTCTGATGGAGCCCATGTCTAGTTGTGTAGTGCCAACTTGGACTCTCAGTGGTTTCATTATGTACAGCATAGGGGGAGGAGTTAGCCAGTCTGTCTCGGAGGTGTCAGTTAGTGAGCAGGTGTCGGGCTGTAAACATCTGGGAGAAGGAAGTTGTAGCTACTCTGTTTTGCACACACTGCTAACATTTGCACTCGGATTAGAGGAAGGCTTTGCCATTCCTCCAAGCTTCACCTCAGGAGGAAGGGTTGGACAATGTTTCATAGATCTGAGGCATTGGTCTTTGCCATGACTGTGATCATGTCAACAGTGCACATTCAGTCAGTTTTTACACATTGAATTTGTGGGTCCCTTGGCTCTATACATACCTTCTCTTTTCACATTCTGAGAACTGGCCTCTACATTGTAGCTAAAGCTAGCCAGTCCATTGCTGAGCGTCAGTCTCCATGGGCAGACGATACTATATGCTGGTCTTCCTCCACTCTGGGATACTAAGTACTTGTGGGGTCTACCACCTCACATGAGGACTGAAGGGAATCCCACAGAGGGTACTCTGGGTTACTTGGCATTGAGTACAAGAGATGGGTAGTCCGGGGTTCAGCTCAAAGGACCAAAGTTCAAGCTAAGGATGGCTGCTACTTTAATGGCTTCATGTTGACTTGCATTGACATCTACTTTTCCTTTAAGACAGCCATGTTGTTGACTTCCTATGGGAATGCCCAGACCGGCATAAAGAATACTTGAGTCATTCAACAGAGACTATGTTCCAGAGAGGGTTAAATGATCACTGTGCCGGCACGAATCTTCATTTTAAGATTAGCTGAACTTGGAGCTGGAAGCCTTCCCAGTTCAGTTCAGCTTCTGTGAGGTGCACATGTGTGTATTCTCCCAAGAGAGCCAATGGGGCTGCAGCATGAGTCTGTGATGGTGGATGATGAGGGAACTGCCTTATGGGTAGATGAGAAACCTCATGTCAGGCAGCGATAGCCTGGATCTGTCCAAGTCTTAAAGCCTCAGAACCAGTAAAGCTGATAACTTAGCCCTCAGTTAAAGGCTGGAAGCCTGAGAACTCAAGGAAAAGGTACTGAGGCAATTCCTGGAGGCCAGGAACCAGACAGCATGGATTTCTGATGTCCAAGGCAGGGCACGAATACTTTGTAGTTTTTAAAGCATGGTGGGGGGCAATTTGCCTTCTGTGTTCATTTTCTCCATCCCAGCCATGCTGATGGTGCCCATTCATAGGTCTATACTACTTATTTTGTTACTCTGTGACAAAATATATGATAAAAGCAACTTAAAGAAGGAAGGGTTTATTTTGAGCCTCAGTTCAAGGGTGCAGTTCATGATGGTGGTGAAGGCATGGTGGGAATATAGTGTTGCTGGTCACATTGTGTATCCATTGGTCATAAAGCAGAGAGGAGCAAAAGAGGAGCAAATGTTGGTTCTCAGCTCACTTTCTCACTCTTACTTAGTCCCAGACCCCAACTCATAGGATGATGAGTTCAGAGGTGGAGGTGAGGTCATCTTTGCTTAGTTAAACTTTTCTAGAAACATCCTCACAACCGTGCTCAAAGGTTTGTGTCCAAATCTCACCAACTTCACAACTAAGATTGACTATTATACTCTCCTAGTCTACACAGGTTCCTATCATCATCTCCCCTGGAAACACCTCACAGACAGACTCAGAAATGTCTGTCAGGTTTCTAGGTATTCCTTAATCCAGTCATGTTGTCACTTGGCAGAACCACAATCACCCAGATAAACAGATGGCCTGTGGAACTGAGACCAGACAGGGTATTCCGTATTTAATGTTTTGACACGTGAAGGAACCAGGTTGTCAGAATATCTTGGAAATGAAGGAAACCCTGTTCACCTTCCATAGGAGAAAAACATGGTCTTTTGTCTCTGAAGGCCCACTTCACAGTAGCGTCATAGTGTGAGCAAAGATAGCTATATGTGGAGACAGAGTCTAATATTTACTCTAACCTCCAGACCTATAGTTGGGACCGATATGCCATTGAAATATCATGGTTCTGGATTTTAATGCCCACAAAGTGTGAATAAACACGTCTAAATGTTCCTATTTCACAAGGAGCCAGCACAAGAGGAAAGTGTGTTGTAGCAGTTGAACGATCCATCGTCTACATGTTTTCAAGATCATGTCTCCTTGGGCTTACCTTTCCCAGCCTTTATTTATTTATATTTTTTATTTATATACAACCCTTTGCCTGACATTCTCCAAGGGGTAACTGAAGATATATTTCTTAATCATGTAAAAGTCTCTGAGATTGAAAAAAAACAATGGTGATTTCCAACTTGTGAGAGCAAGTTTTCCAAGTCCCAGCCTTTGAAGAGTATCACACACAAGCCACATCCTCACTCTATTGGTTCTGAGAGTAAAGAGAGGCACCACAAAGACAAGGTGGATTACTGGCAGTCACCACAAGAGCCCACAATATTTGCTCAATGTGACACAAATGATCCAGGCACTGCGTCCTGTTTTGTTACCAGAAGCTTCGGTCTCAACTCACTAGTGTCCCCTCCCACATTTTTCATTTGGTGTGAGCTCACTTAGGAACATATTCAATTTTTAAATGAGACCTTTCACTATTCCCCATCTATAATCCTCAAATGAATACATTTGGTCGATGTATCTACAGAGTCAGTTTGTCCAAGTCCTCTTACTTTAATCATTTAATCATCCCAAATACAAGACCAAAGCCATCAGCCTGGCAGATGGCTTTGGTGTGGCTACAGCATAGAAATCCATTTGATTAATAGGTTGTCTTCATATAAATACTAGTGGCTCTACTTTGGCTGAAAAAATTAAAATAACTGCTATTTTATTCTATCTTTAGTTTTTACTAACAAAACTTTTCATTTTTTGTAGAGTCACATCTCTGTGAAGTTTATTCCAAATGAAACCTACTTCACACTTGTGGGTGGGGAGTTGGGGAGACTTGATTTACTTGTTTCTTTCTCATGTGTACACTTCAGTGGGTTTCAATGCTTCAGTCTCCTCCTTCCAAAGTAACAAGTAAGAAACCTTCTTCGTGCGATCAGTAAATCAGGGGTCCAGAGCCAGCGACCACCTTCTTGCCTGATCTCTGGGTCTTCCCTAGCATAAAGTCCATTCTATTGAGCAAAGTTCCAGGACTTCCAGGGATTCGTTTTTAAGCTTCAAGGTCTTACACAGTTTACAGTTAAGCAAGGATGTTCATGGGCTGCCTGAGTTCAAGGATAGTAATGAATGAGGTCCAACCAAAGTTGTAAACTTACTTTAAACATGAAATTGTGTTTCTTGGTCATTTGACTACATGGTTCTTCATTGTGAACTTTGCAGATGACAGTGTCTTGTCACAATGTCAAAAGTTTGGACACATCTGTGAGAGAATAATGTTGTTCAACTAATTGTTGAGCCTCTCTTGAAAAAAAAAAAGAACAACAAACCCAAAGACAGTCACCAATTTATCCCTGAATTGTTTGAATGATTTCTTATTTGCAAACTGCCTGACTCTAGGCTTTAATAACTTTGCTGGGCACCCTCTGTTCTATATGAGCTAACAATGCTACCCCAGGGAAGCACAAGAGTATCCTTTGAAGGTGTCTGTCAGTCTGGATCTGCCAGTGCCCAGCTTGTCAAATCACTATTTCTTTCTGTCTCCTGGTGGGCAAATCGAAACAGCAGGCATTCAAATCCCAAGATTATGGTGCCTCAGACACTATGATTCTTTTCCCCTTCACTCTTCTATGTCACCATGACTGATCTGGAAGGGACATATACTCGATTGAGGGTAGCAACAGGCAATGGTCATGAATTGGATTATTCCCCTTGTCACATCTCAAGATGAGAAGAGGGGAGTTGGTGTCACTCTGAAGAGTGATTTTATGCTCTTGGAAACATGCACCATATGAACATCCAGCTGAAGAAGGAACTGCTGTCCAAGATGAAAAGGCATTGCTGATAGACTAGTCAAGTAAAACCAGAAACCCAAACCACAGTCAACACACACACACACACACACACACACACACACACTCACTCACACACTCACAAACACACACTCACTCACAAACTCACAAACACACACACACACATACTCATAAACACACACACTCACACTCACACACACTCACATACACTCACAAACACACACACACACACACACACACACACACACACACACACACACACACCACTTCACAGAAGAAAATGACAGAAGGCCAGGCCTGCCTTGTTGTCATGCTCTAGGGGATGACATTATGGGTGTCAAGTGCATGGGGGTGTTCAACAGAAAGCAGTATGCCCTGGGTTTGTAGTGAGAGCCCAAGCTGAGTTTGGCTTAGGTATTTTGGAGCATCCTGTTCTGAATGAGACAGGAATAATAAATGCCTAGGCCATTCCAAACTTCTTTTTTCATTGGAAGATGTTTATTTCCCAGCGCTATCTACAATTACTCTTGATAATTGCAAGTGGGAAAGGATGGCAGCTGGGCTAATCCAAGGCCACCAAGCAACTGCCCTGCACATGTATAGATGAATGAGGTTTCCAGGGAGCGCTCCAGAAGCTGAGTCAACCTTACCAAGGCAGCAGCATGGATGGTAGACATTCAGGCCACACCTCTTTTTGACCTTGATAATTCATGGATGATGAACTTGGAGCCTCCTGAGAGTGGTGTTAAGGAGAAGTAATTTGGCATAAATTCTAACACCTGTGGACTCAGAATTGGACAATGTTTGGGATCACCTCTGTCTCTCAGCTCTTGCATGCCGATTCCTTCTTCAGTGCTAACTATATATGTCATATTTCCTGCTCTAATCTTGACATCCACAGAGAAGATGATTGAAGAGAAACAGGTGTGTAGGGAGTGTAATACATAGAGTGAAGGAGTTGGGATAACTTTGGCAACTCAACATCTACTTTATTTCTTTACTTTATTTTAAAGTCATTTTCCTCCTGAAATTATTTTTCCCCAAGAGAAAACTAAAGAGCCCTCAAAGATAGACTGTTTAGTTTAGTTTTGTTTTTTTTTTTAAAGTAAAACCTCTGAGTTCTTGGAAAGATCTCTTATATATTAGCTAGTCTTTCCTTTCACCCAAATAGATGCTATTTAGACAAGTTCTTTTAATGCCCACTATAGTCTCTAAGCCTCTTTACATTCATTTTACTTAGTGAGGTAATTGATAGGCAGGTGGTTGATCAAGAAATGTCTGTTACTGCTCTGTCTCCTGGAAAAGAAAAAAAAATCTTTAAATGGTTAGAGCAACATGGTGATCAAGCTGCATGCTTTGAATGCTTGAGTCGTGGTGGCTTTAACACAGCTGTGCATGGTTTGTTTCAGGACACTGTCATGGAAGAAAATGTGCAGAAAGTAAAGCAGCAGTTAATGACTGCCCACGAGGTCTCTAAAGAAGGTCGCATTCTGATGAAAGAGGTAGTTCCATGACCACATACCTCATGTCCTTATGTTCATGAGCAGCCATTTCCCTTAGAAGACAGTGGAAGCTAGACATGGTAACTCATGCCTGTCATCCCATCATTCAGGATGCTGAGGCAGGAGGATTGTCCTCACTTCAAAAACAGCCTAGGCTACCGAGTGAGTTCCAGGTCAGCTCGGTTTACAGAATGACACCTAGACTCAAAACAACAAAACCACAAGAACAGCAACAGAAAAGACAGTGAAATCTTGCATTCCACTGAGAAATTATATTTTTTTTCAAGGCTGTTGGCTTAGAAAATAGTTTTGAAACAATCTTTCCTTTGTCATCTGCTTAACAATAAAGAATCTTTCCACCTCCCACTCACTTATGAAACTGGATCTCATTTAGACCAGACTGGCTTGGAACTCACTGTATAGTTGAGAGTGCTTTAAATTCTAGATCTTTCTTCTTTCACCTTCCAAGTGCTGGGATTACTGGTGTATGTCACCAAATGCAGCTGTGTGATTCTGTCACCATTTTAAGTAGATCAACCAACATTCAGACCTGTTCTGTTCTTGGAGTATTCCTGATCCAACATTTGTCTGTATATCATAGCAAACTGAATCTTGACAATCAGAAAACATTTATTGAGCATGAATTTAAATCTCAGCATATGCTCCTAGAGAAGGGGAGAAAAGTCTCTCCCTGAAGATCATTAAGAACAAACAGAGGTTAAATGTGGTTGTTCCTTTAATATAGGAATAGGGAGGGAGATGCAGGCAGGTCTCTAAGTTGAGGCCAGTGTGGTCTACAGAGTGAGTTCCAGGACAGCCCTACACAGAGAAATCCTGTCACAAAAAGCAACAACAACAAACAAAAACAAAAACAACAAAAAAAGCCAACCACGCAGCACAAACAAACAAGCAACAAAACAGAATCAGGGCATGTAGCTCCTGCCTAGTAGGTGTAGAGTAGGTGTAGAGAAAGAAGGTAGGGGCCTGAGTTTGATCCCCAACAATGCAACAAACAAACAAACGTCCACCAGAAAACACCTTTATTTACTTTAACCACTTTTATTAAGCACCTACTAAAGCAACTAACGCCTTAGGCTTGCAGAGCCTGCTACCACAGTCTTCTTCTCACACAATTATTTCTCTACCACTTAGAAACCAGCTTACTGTTCAGAATGTCCACTTATAGTCACATGTCTCTTACACTTAACGATAGGATACATTGGGAGGTATTCATGGTTAGGTGATTTTTTTTTCTGTTGTGTAACTTCAGAGAGCATGCTTGCAAGACCTAGGTGGCATAGACCAGTCACTCACTGTAGAGTATGGCTATGATTCAATCAAGGGATGTACTGATGGTAGGATAGAGGAGAGTGCTACAGCTATAGTACGAATTACAACTTTACAGAGGGTGTGGGGGGAGGAGTGTGGCCATGTGTTTTAGCTACTTGTTAAGATTATTTGAATTAACCAGGCGTGGTGGCTCACTTTCATAATTCCAGCACTTGGGACTCTAAGGCAGGAGAATTGTCATAAGTGTCCTGTCCATCAATTAAGACTGCCTCAAAAAAGCAACAAAAAACAAAATAAACCAGAAAAGATGACAGAGTCAGCATGTATGAACCTTAGAGCAACACTTATTTTCCAATATCAATAGATTATCAATTTAATGGTGGAGGTGCTTAAAGAAGCATGTAGAGCATATTGAATAATAAACAAATTCATCATCATCATCACCATTACTACTGTTATTATTATTATTATATTGTAAGCTATCCATAGTTTCATGTCTCATAGGAGTATGGTAATTTTTTTGAAAGAACCAAAATAATTAATGTATTATTGTCCAGGGCTTAGAGCTGCAAGCTGGGCTCTCCATCCTGGGAGGTCTTAATACATCTCCTATGATATGTGCACCACATGCTTTACTTTAAGTGGACACAGGTAAGAGTCCACAACTATGCCTCTTTGTTTCCTGTAGCTTGCCAGTATGTTCTTATCTGAGGATGAAAATTTCTTGCTGTTCTTTCGCCTGGAAACTCCCTTGGATAACAGTGTGGAGTTCATGCAGGTGAGTGCTTGCTGTCTCCATGGAGAAAGAAGGTGGGACTGTCATCCATTCTTGTCTGGTCCCTAGGGGAGAGGTATGCCCAGAGGACAAGGCCAAGCAAATAAACCTTCAAGAGAGCTTATTTATCCCTCCTGTTACTGGTCTGGCTGGCTTCTGAGCTGGAGACTTCTTTAGCCTGGGCCAGGGGAGGCCTACACAAGGCCCAGGCAGGTAGGTTGAAGTTGAAAGGATGGAATGAGAGATCTAGAAGGTCTAGTAGGGGACTGTGGAGGCTGGAGAAGCTGAGTCCTTTCCAAAGACACAACACAGTCAAAATGTAATTTGCTAGAGTGTTGATCCAGGCAACACTTTGACCTTGTACTGGGCAAAAGCTAAAGACAGTACTAATGGCTCCTCCGGCGGCGCCACTTCCCCTCAGACACCTACTTCCTCAGCCTCTGGAGAGTGACTGTTACATTGGTGAAGAACATCAGGGAAATTATAGCTCAGAGTTTGTCCAAGGCCACAGCTATAGAGTCATAGCAATGACTGTCTGTATGTTATGTATGTCTGTCTGTATGTTATGTATGTATCTATCATCTCTCTATCTATCTATCATCTATCTGTCTACCTATCATCTATCTGCCTATCTATCATCTATCTGTCTATTATCTATCTTATATTTGTTGATTTATTTACTGTTGCAGTGATGTCTCTTACTGAACACAGAGCTCATGACTTCCTTTGATTTTCCTGTCTCCACCTCTCAGAGTTGGGATTATAAATTCATGACATCACATGCAGATTTTTTTTTTCACATAGATGCTAGGTATCTGAACTCAGCAGTTCTGAACACAGCAAGTACTTTGCCCCCTGAACCCTCTCCCTAGCCCTATTTTTTGTCTCTTAAATGTCCTTCTTTATGTTCCTCCCATTTCATCTAGTGTAACCTTTCTTAAGAGTCTGTTGGCAATATGCTTTTCTATTTGCATTGACATCTTTTATTTTGTATTCTTAAAAATAGGTTTACTGAAAATTCACTTAAAATCTTTAGTCCTCCAGTAACTCAGATGCAATAATAAGATCATTATATGGAGACAACTTGGAGACAAGCATTGTAAAACTCAGTGCTTCTTAAATTTACTTGGCAATTTCACCATTGAGGTATACTTACATATAAAAATTTAGAATGTAGATCATATTTAATACATAGATTTTGCAAGCCTGGCTAAATCAATCATAAATGACACAGATCGAGAGCAGGGCGGTGGTGGCGCACGCCTTTAATCCCAGCACTTGGGAGGCAGAGGCAGGCAGATCTTTGTGAGTTCGAGGCCAGCCTGGTCTACAAAGTGAGTCCAGGACAGCCAGGGCTACACAGAGAAACCTTGTCTCGAAAAACCAAAAAAAAAAAAAAAAAATGACACAGATCGAAAGGAGTGACACTTCCGACTAGTTCTCATTCAATATTAGTATCAGGACCAGTGTCCTGCATTATCCCTGCAGGGTTTAAAACCTGATTATGTCTAGAAATTAAGACCCTGGTAGTTGGGGTATTTGTTTTTCTCCTGACACCATGACAAAATCTGCAACAGAAACAAATTAAGGAAGGATTTTTTTTTTTTTTGACTCACAGTTTGACAGTACAGACAATCATAGTGAGGAAAGGCATGGTACTAGGGGTGATAGGCAGGTGATTGCATTATGTCTGTTGTCTGGAGGCATGGAAAGATACATATGAGTGCTCAGCTGACTCTTGACCTTTTATTTAGTTGGGGCCCCTCCCTGTCCATGAGATAGTCCTACTCACACTCACGGTGTTTCTTCCCTTTCCAGCTAAACCTGCTGTGTAACTCCTAGGTGATTCTAGACTAGTAAAGTTGGCAGTGAATATTGACAATCATGCTTGATGAAGATACTCCAAGTATGATGGAAGAACAACTCTGTCTACTAAAAATCAAAACAAAGCAAAACCAAACCCCAAAAAACCCTTCATGATGTTTGTCATCATGTGCCTCCATGGAATAATCAGAGGTGGCCAAAGTAATAGCATCTGCTAAAGCGGGCAACCGGCAGTGTCACTCACAGATGCCCCACCCTTGTCTTCCCGTTCAGTATGCAACTGAGACTTCACTGAATCATTGCTGGCCTCAGTCGTCAAGAGGGATGCTGTCTAAGTCAGGGTTCCATTGTTAGGAAGAGACACCATGACCAAGGCAACTCTTGTAAAGGAAAATATTTAATTGGGGCTGGCCTACAGTCTCAGAGGTTCAGTCCATTATCATCATGGCGGGAAGCAAGGCAATGTGCAGGCAGACACGGGGCTGGAGGAGCAGAGAGCTCTACATCTTGATCTGCAGGCAGCAGAATAAGACTGTGTCCAACACTGGGCCTTGCTTGAGCATATATAACCTCAAAGGCCCGCCTCCACAGTGACACACTTCCTCTAATAAGGCCACACCTCCTAATAGCGCCACTCCCTACAGCCAAGCATTCAAACACATGAGTGTATGGTGGCTGTACCTATTTAAACCACCACAGATGACTTGCCACTGTGAAGTATCAGTGGTCATTTGTTCCCTCTACCCAGAGTCAAGGGCACACAGGCAAGAGTTCTTAGGAAACTTTCTACAGGGTGTTTTGGTTTTTTGGTCATTGCTTTTAGGTTTTTTGAGATAGGCTGTCTATGAAGCCCACACTGGTGTTGAACTTGTAATCTCCCTGCCTCATTCTCCAAAGTTCTGGGATTATAAACATGTACCACCAGGATCAATTGCTTGTTTTGTTTTTGTTTTGGCAGGGTAATGATGTGTAAGTCAGGTTGGTCTTATACTTAGGTTGCTATTATACTTGAACAATATTGTCTTGCTCTTGGTATCTTTATTCCCTTCAAAGTTCTTTATTTCACCAAGATATTGTTCTCTAGAGTTTTAGTTGTAAGCAGGTAACAACCACATTTTCCACCTTGCCTTGACTCAGATTTGTCTCCCAGCAGTGTAGTCTCTGAGTAAGCCTATGTGTGGTCAGGGCTCAACAGACACACCTAGGACACATTGGTTAGTTTCTTTGTCTTTTGTGGTCTCTTAGAATTTCTCTCTCACACTCTAGACAGTTCAGCTCTATATTTAAAGAGGTATTGGTACAGTATCTGGAGTTTTAGTGCAAAGAAGATATTTCTGCTTTCTGCGCTGTGCTCAATAGAAGTCTTTCCTGTTAGGATTCTCTTTTGAGTTTTCCAATGGAGATTGGTTCTCTCCATTGTGGCTCTGGGATATCTCAGTGACACATCTCCTTCTCTGCTGAGTTCTGCCTAAACAATTACTGTCACCACAGCCAGCCTTGACCTCCACAGAAAATGTCTATTTGCATTCAGTTAGGGACCATTTTCAAATACTGAACCACAGTATAAGTTAGCCCCGAAATACCTGAGGATGTCCAGTGTTATGCTTTGAATGCGAGAAGTCCTCCTTAGGCTCACGTGTTTGAACACCTGGTTCCTGCTGGTGATATTGTTCAGGAGGTAGAGCCTGCCTGGAGGAAGTGGCTCACTGGGCCTGGCCCTTGAGGCTTCAAAGCTGGCCATTCTCTGCTTCCTGACAGTGGATGCAATATGACCAGCTGCTTTAAAGTTCCCACAGCCAAACCTTCTCCACGGTGAGGGACTGTGTTCTCTTGGGCTGTGAGCTGAAATAAACCCTGTAGTAGGCTGCTTCTTGTCAGATCACAAGAAGTCAGGTAGCTAACGCTTGAGATGAACTACTTTTGTGTTTCAGATTTGGCGCAAATATGATGCAGACAGCAGTGGCTTCATATCAGCTGCTGAGCTTTGCGTGAGTGTCAGCGGGAAGTAACACTGGGTGAAGAGTTGGCTTAGTCGTCTTTGGGGATTTTATATATATATGTATATCATATCTATATATCAACTTATCTATCTATGTATGTATCTATTATCTATATCTATATATATCCAATTTCTGTGGGCCCAAAACATGTGGCTTTGAATTTGTTACTTAAAAAAAGAGCATTTTCTTAGCCCTCATATGACTGCTGAACTGAAGGGGGGGTGATATGTAGGACACCCCACACCAGAAGAGTAGCAAAGGTGGGAGAAGGGGGAGAGGGTGGGAGGGGGGGAAGGTGAGACTGGCAGGGGTGGAGGGAGGGGACTGTGATGGAGATGTAACTTGAAGTGATAAACAAACATTAAAAAAAACAAGAGCATTTCTATGTAAAAGTTTAGAAAGTGAGCTGTCAGGGTGGCTCAGCCAGCCATGGCATAAGCCTGATATCCTGAGTTTAGTCCTTGGAACCACAAAAAGGCAGAAGGAGAGAAACAACTGCACAAAGTTGTCCCCTGACCTCCACATACTGCTGCACGTCCCCACATGTTATATGCATGTGGACGCACAAACGCACAGAGCCCAATAGTAAATAAAAATTAAAAAACCCCAAAATAAATGAGAAAATAAGTAAAGGATTAGAAAGTGCTTGACATGCTGCTACCTTTGGGAAAGAGGCAAATGAAGCTTTTATGATATGTTTTGTGCTTAGGATTCCTCTCTGGCTCCCAAGAGCATCCTTCAGTGGCAGGCCTCCACTCTCATACTTCCTGCTTACTTAACATTTTACTTCCTCCGTGAAACAAATTACGACCCCCACCCCAATAGAAAAGACCTTAAACAGGTTTGTGTCTTCTTTGCTCACTGTGTTCAATGTCACTCTTGTTACAGAACTTTCTCCGAGACCTTTTCCTCCGTCACAGAAAGCCCATTTCCGCAGCTCAGCTGGAAAACTACACCAGCACCATGGTGAGTGAGGGATGTGGGCCCTGTGGGGGAACCTGCTCCTGCCTCCCTAGGAAACGCTTGCTGATGGATGGCTGCCTGGGGAGAGCCTGGCTTTGGAACAGTGGTTAAACTCCAGCTGTAGTAGCCTCTTTCTTAAAAACAGATGCATGCATTTGAGAGAGAGAGAGAGAGAGAGAGAGAGAGAGAGAGAGAGAGAGAAAGAGAGAGAGAGAGTGAGAGAGAGAGAGAGAGGACTGTGCAGCTGTCTTTGGAGAGATCAGGAATGTCCAGAAAACGTTAGTTTGTTTTTCTAAGCTCCTTGCTAGCGAACTCAATGGTCATTAAAGTCACACAGAAGCAAGTAAACATGGACTTGTACCATGAGGACCCAACAGGTGGACATGGCCTCTCACCACTGCGGTGATTCTACTCATTGAGCTTGTGGGAAAATCAGATGGGGACATGAATGTTTCCTTAGCCCTGACCTAGGAAAGTGATATACACTGGTGCCTAGGGACTGTGTCTGTGAAGCGCTCTGCACTCCATGGAGACCTCGCGTGCCCTATATGCGGTAGCTCTTATTGCAGTTCATGTCATTATTTCATTCTTTTCAAGCCATTCTTGACCCAAATGACCATGAGATGATTTCAGTGTCAAGCTCTTCGAAAAATTATTTAATAGGAAAAGTTACATCTGGTGGGCTCCTTGTAGTTTTCTGTTTCGGTGTTCACTCCATGCTCCCAGCAGTTTTCTGTTGAATTGTGTCTGAAGCTGGGCCAGTCTCTGCCTGTCTCCAGGGCTGTGTTCCATTCTCAGTACATCTGCAGAGTTCTTAATTAGTAAGTGGCTTACAGACACAGTCTTAGTTGTGTACTATAGGAGTGTCACATTTATTTTATGTTTTCAATTTAATGAATTTTAGAATTTCATACATGAGTACTGCATTTATGTTACTTAAAAAAAACTTTTGTCTCTTGTTACATTTAAATACAAAGAATGCTTGAGCAGAACTTATGACGAATTGGAACTTATCCAACTGAGAACAATATGTGGGTTTCTGTTAAAATGTGGGCCACTGGGTCCGCACACACGTGTGTGTTTGTGTGCGTTTGTGTATGTTTGTTTGTGAGTGTGTGTTTTCATGTGTGTATGTGTGTGTTTATGTGTGTATGTGTGTCTGTCGTGAGGGCACACATATGCATGTGAAGGCATGAGGGCAGCCTCAGGTGTCATACCTCAGGCACCATCCCATAAAAAATGGGGCTCTCTTACTGACCTGAGATGTATTGGTTAGCTGGCTAAGCTGATGGACAATGATCCCCAGGGATCCTCAAGTTTGTTTTCGCAGTCCTGGGACTACACATGTGCTACCACCCCTGTATCTTAAAATGTGGGTTCTAGGGATTAGAGTCAGGCCCCATACTTGCAGAAGCACACTTCACTCACTGATCTATCTCCCCAGCCCCATATATATATGAGCTTTTAATTGGCTTGCTCAAATACTGAAACTCATTTTAAAGATTATCTAGCCCAGAAGAGCTAAGCTTCTCAGCCAAAGGCACCAAAAAGCTAAGCTTCCTGTATGTGTGCCCTGGAGCCCCACCCCCCAATCTCACTCTGGACTCTGGCCACTCTGAGTGCTGGCCCTGGGTGAGTCTTCCCAGGGAAAAATGAAAGTTATGTTGACCATGATGATCTGTAAGTAAGAAAAGATGATGCCTAAGAGAGAACCAAATCCCAAGACAGGTGTCAAGGAAGCACTTGGTTTCTTACAAAGCTTATTTGTTCTAACTGAATGCAGGGTGATATTGGGAATCCCTGGTGGATGCAAGCTCAGCACCGAGAGGAAGGCAGGGACCTCCCAGGAGCAGGAGGCCGCTGTTCTTGTTCAAGACCCTCTGAGATGCTTCTGACCCAAGCGCCAGTGAAGCTCTGTCACGGAATAAACATGAAAGAGAATTAGTTTGCATATTTCAGGGGGCCAGACTAGGAGGTCTTGAACATATCTTAAACATCAGCTGAGCAGAATGTTAGCCTATGTGTTGTTATTGAGATTTAATTAATTTATAAAACAAGAGCTACACAACGAATATATTTACATTTTAAATCTCTAGAAGCTTTCTGGCATTTCTTCCAGCTTGACGCTGTTTGATCAGAAGGCTTCTTTCTGCCCACCTCCATATAACAATTCTGATCTCTTCTACTTTTTTCTATTTTTCCTCTTCTAGTTCTTTTGTATCCTTCAAGATTCAGTTAGATGTTATCTTTCCGCAGGGAATCCTCACAACTTCCTTTCATAGTGAGTCTCAGTTCCACTCTCTGTCTAGGCTATCAGAGTATGTCACCAACTTAACAGTCATTCACTTAAGTCATCCCACAAATACTTGTTAAGTGTTTATCATGCCCCAGGCATGAGTCTAATCACTGGGGATTCAATAGAAGGAAAAATGGGAAAGGGTTGCTTGTCAGCAAACAATACATGTAATAAATAATAAATTATATTGCATGGCAGAGAATGAGTGGAAAAGTACAGATGAATATGCCAGCATGGTAGAGAGCTGAGGATATCCTAGTCTCACTTATGTTGCTGTGATAAAATATTCTAACAAATAAAATTAGTGGAGAAAACGACTTATTTCAGCTTATAATTTAATATTACAGTCCATCATTGTGGGGCAGTCAAGGCAGGAACTTTAAAATGCTAGTCACATCACATCCACAATCAAGGGCAGAGAGAAATGACTATGCTTTGAGAGAGATGGCTGTGCTTCTATGTTCACCTGGTAGTCTGTGCTTTCCCAACTCTTATATAGGCTAGGGACCCCTGCCTGGGGAATGGTACCACCCATCATGAGCTGAGTCTTTCCACATCAGTTAACTTAAGAGCATGCCCCTTTAGACATGCCCCAGGTGAACCCAAATATAGATAATTCCTCTCTGTGACTCTTCCCAGGTGATTCTAGGTTGTACCAAGTAGACAATTTAAGCTAACCATCACATAGGATCCTTAGAGCCTATACAACAGCATCTTATCTCCAAGTCCCTGGCCTCACAGGAGTCTGACACTCATCAGGCTACACTCATTAGGCTACTTAATGGAAATTGAACTGAATTTTCAGTTGTTACCTAAGAAGCAGTTATAACTGAACCAACTGGGGACCCTCCTCTCTCTCTGCTTGTGTTCCTCATGACTCTGCACAATTCACATGGAGGATGCTTTCCTAAGCATGGTTGTGTGGTTGAAAAATTTCTTTTACTTTAAAATTAATGCTCCAGGGCCAAGCAAACATGGCACCTGGCAGCACCAAAACCCCACTGTTCATGGTTTTTGCTTGGTTCCTTTACTTCAGAAAAATTCTCAAGCATCCTGAGCACTGGTTATGAACCCTGGTGACTCCCTAAGGCAAGGCTGGCTAGAAAGAAAGGACTAAGAACATGTCCTGGTGGATCAGGATTCATATCACACTGTTTCCTTATATTGAATCTGTGATCTTCCCTTTGGACTATGTGTATATGATGCCCATAGTCAAGTGGCAGTAGACACTGGAGTACTGTTGACAGAGATATAATACTATGAGGAAGCATATGAGATATTAAGGGGAGAGAAAAAGGGGGAGGTAATGTTGCTATAGGGCTGGATATTATATATTAAATTCATCTACAGAGGAAGGCCTTGTGACAACATTATCTTAACTTACTCTGTCCCCTGTGCCCTCCTTCTAATGAATGGATGACTTAGTATCCCCACAGGAGGCATTTTGCCTCCAGATAATTCTAGTATGCCCAAGCCCCCAAGCATTAAAGGGAGTCTGTGGCCCTCTAGGTGACCTTCACTTGAGCATTGTGGTCTCTTCCAATATTCATGATCCTATTGAATGGCAAGAACCTTGGGAATGGCAAAGGGGTGTTTCAGGGCCATGATGTTAAATGTCCTCCTTTCCTCAGTAGTCATACAGACCTCAAAGTGTCTCAGAAGATGCCCTTTCCCACCGAGGGATGCCACTCTGGGAATGGTTAAGGGAAAACATTTGACCTGTTAAATCAGTTTATGTAAAGACGTGAACTCTGTTACTGACAAATGTTTGGGGAAGAGTTATGAAGAAAGATGGAGTAGACCTTGCTTCAGCCTTCATCAGGAGAAATCTGGAGAGGCAGGGGAAAGGACCAGAGGTTGTCTGGCTATTCCTGTCATTCTCATTGGGAATGTCACCACCACAAACCACCAACTAGTAAGAGGAGTTGAGTTCAAGTTTCCTGTCCAGTCTTCAATGCTCGTCTCACCTGGAGTCCTAGGTTTAGGAAGCTGTCTCCCTTCTGAGTGCTGAGCGGTTCCCCACAAGTGATTCACATTTCTGCTGCTTTAATGACCTCTGTTGAGCCGTGAACACAAGCATCGCAAAGCTGCACTGAAGATTTTCTTTTGAGGTTTAGCATGAAACGCTTTACTTAAGAACTGTAACCTAGCAAATGAATTCAAATTGACCCTAAGAAGGATGGCTGTGCTTGACAGCTGTGTGAAGAAAGCTAACAAATGAGCTGAGGGTGAAAAACCAGTCAGAAGAGGCAGGCAAAGACCTGCACACTGTGTCCTGCCCTGATTCCTAATTAATGTTCTGGAGGAAGGAGGAGGAAAGGACGAAATCAACTCCAGGCAGGAGGAGAGAATGTGTATCTGGATAGGCTTTTGTTAGATGATACTTAGTTTTGCTAGATGCAAGCTAATGACTCTGAGTGTTACTATTACAAAATAACAATGAAGTTCTGACACCTTGACAGACAGAAAATTCTGTGAGGTCAAAGTGGCCTTATGTCTGGCATGAAGTCATTCCAGTCTGAGACCTCTCTGGACTCATTTGTTAGGTATTTTCTCTCTATGTGTCTACTCTCCACAGTCTGATGATGTTAACCAGTTTAAAATGCAAGCGAAAACCTGAAAACCTTATCTTATGTCTCAGACTTGGAGCACTCCTCTGATCTTCTAGGGCACACATGGATATGTGCCTCCACTTTCATATCCAACATCTCAAACGTATCACATCCAAAGTTGAAACTCTGTCTTTGTCTCACAAACTTGCTCCACTGGTGGTTCCCTTCATCTTGATTATGGTGTTGAGGCAGTCAGTGTTGATGCCTTCTGTGCAACTCTACATCCAATTAGCAAATCCTATTGACCACTGTAGGTCACTATACCAAATACTTGAAGTGCAGAAGCATGTAAAGAAAAGAGGTTTATTTAGCTGACAGTTTAGGGAGGCTGAGAATCTAGGGTGGGCCAGTCCTCACCTATTTGATTGGCTCCTGGTGAGGAAATCATGACAGGTGCATCCCAATGGCAAGAAACATGTTTGTGAAACATAACAGAGTAAGACCGGAAACAGAAGGACTTTCCAAGGCTATGCCCAGTCTTCCCATGGCAACTCCCTCTTCTTGGAACCAAGTCACACAAGACCTACATCAATCCTTCCAAATAAGCTACCCCCCCCCCCCCCCCCCGTCCCACCTCATGAACTTTCCTCCACCCTACATTGAGACCAAGCCAAACTTTCCCACCTCAGCATTGCCCCCTGGAGCCTAAGCTTCCAGCATGTGTTCTTTTAGAGGAGATTCAGAATATAGCAGCTATATTCAAATTATGTCTTGAATCTGGCCATTTCCCCCCTGTTCTAAGCCTCAACGATGAGTAAGTGAAGAGGTTTCATTATCTTCACTCTCAGTCTCTATGCTGTCTGTTGAGCACAGCAGCCTGTGATCCCATTATGCTGTAGCCAGATGACAGCTGTCCAGTGACTATAGAGAAAGCAATGAAGCATTACTACCCACTTCAGTGACTATAGAGAAAGCAATGAAGCATTACTACCCACTTCTTTACCAAGCCACCATTTGTCTCAATTTATCTCCTTCTATCCACCTCCCACTGCTGTGTGATAGACTTTCCTTGGGGAGATAAAACACACTCATCTACTCACTCCAGAAAGGGACTCCCTTGACGGGCCAATGTGAACTGATGAGTTTTTATATGAACAAAGTACAGGTGAGGGGCTGCTTAAAAGGAGTAGTGAAAACTGCAAATTAATTAATTAATTAATGTAGTTAATAGTAAGTATAAACTGTAATATTAGGCTGGCAGAGTGGCCGACGGAGTAGCTGGCGGCTTGGCAGAGGAGCAGGTGGCCTGGCCTGAGTGCCTTCGCCGGTTGCCTAACTTATCCTGGAGAAAGAGCCCCCGGGACCAAAGGTAGCCTACACCACCTATAACCTAAACTCTGTTAATTAATATAAGTTGTTATATTAGGCCGGTAGAATTACCGGCGGCTTGGCGGGAGATTCGCCTGGGCTCAAGGGGAGTCTCGGAATCCAACAGCCTGGGTCTGCTTGGACTGAGGGCCTATAAGCCGCCACAGTCTTTTCCCCAATAATTAAACACATAAAGACCCTTTACTATTTTAACGCTTAGCCCTTAGCTGGGCAGACTCTCAATTAGCTACTCTAAGTTAACCCCAAACCAACGTGTGCCTGTGAGTACCTTCCAGACTTCTCTAGACGTCTGTCTCCTTCTGTGTCTCCTGGCGGAAAGGGGGGAGTCTCTGTGTGGGTGGAATTCCTGCTGATCTAAGGAAGTCCCGCCTTCCTATACTCTTTCTGCCCAGCTAATTGGCCATAAGCAACTTTTATTAACCAATCAAGAGAATGCCTCAGAAGGGGGCGGTAACCAGATCTCAGCATTGAATTCAATGTATCAGAAACAATATTAGACCTTCCCCCAACAGAGTAGAGATGATTCAGAGACAACTGAAAAGCTCATTCCAACATGGGTGACAACTCACAAAAGCCACAACCCTGCAGCTCTCTGGGGAGTTTGCAGGCAATTCCAAAGTCTGAGAATCTCTCCTCTGCAGCTTGGCTGGTCTCTGCATCTTCCAGGAGTCTTGGCTGGTCTGACTCTGCTAGTCTAAGTCACTCTCATATAAATTTGAGGAAGGATGGACTTAGTGAATCTAATCAGTTTCCGGGACTTTCTGAAACCATTGAGTTGTTACTTCCTGAGTTTTAAGGTACTTCTTGCAGAATGGAATGTTTTGTCTCCTTATAGAACAACACCCTGAATCTTAAGGCGATTGCTTCCAAGATGGAAGGTTCATTCTGAGAGCATGTTGCTATGTAACACCACCTCCATCTTTCCACACTACCACCAATTCCCTTTCTAATAGGCTTACTGGCTAAGTGTTGTGCCAGCTTTCATGTCCCCCATCTCTGCCCAATACCCAGGATTGCATATGACTTTCACCTACCTCTTCCTTCCCAATCTTTGCTTAAGGGTGCCCATTATTATGAAGTTGTTCATCAATGTCAACATATAATCGCCTAGGAGATAAGCCTCTGATAGTATCTGTGTGTTTTTAATCTTGTGTGTGTGTGCATGAAAGCATGTGTAGATTTGTTGGTGTGTAACTGCAGGAACTCCCATGCCATGGTACTCATATGCAGGTCACAGGATAGCTTCCAGTGTCAGATCCTCATCTTCCACCCTGTGGAAGACAAGGCTTCTTTGTTGTACACAGCTGCATAGGCCAGGCTAGCTGACTGTCAAGCTCCTGAGGACTCTCCTGCATCTTCCGCCTCCCATGCCTATATGAGCACTAGGGTTACAGATGTGTGTACTCCCAACGCAGCTTGACATGGGTGCTGGGGGTGAAATTAGATCCTCATACTTGTATATCAGGCACTTTTCCATCTCTCAATATGGGTGGGGGTCTAACTGACCAAGTCCAGTTCTTCCTCAAGTACTTCTCAGTCTAGAAAGCATTCCTTTTGAGTTTGCCCAGTAAGTGTCAGGCCCATGTCTTTCAAGATGAGGTTACTCCTTCCTTAGGACTCAATCTAATCTTGTTTTCTATTAGGACAGAACCCCCTAGAATGATTACATCACAAAGGATGAGGTGCAGGCCACACTAAAAAAGTATGTCTGAATGGACATAGTATTTATATTTAAAGGCTATGATAGGATGTGTAAGAAGTCTCGAGATACAATTGTACCATCTGTGGTGTCTCTGTTTTTGCTTTATGAGACAGTCTTACTATGTAGCTCAGGTTGGACTTGACCTTGCACCAATCCTCCTGCCTCAGCTTTCTAAGTGCTGGGATTATAGGCACGTACTATCACAGGTTCATCCCTGTTTTAGTACATTCTGGAAGAGGCAATTTTTGATGACAAAGTTTGGGGAGAATGGGCTTTCAACTTAATTTCAAATTCTAAAAGTAAATTTAATTTGGAAAAGGAGAAATGATCCAAAACTAATGTATGTTAATATGAACTCACACAAAGTTAATATAAACTTTGTCTGTGCAGTCCCCTCACGTGATGTGTCCACAGACTAATGTATGTTAATATGAACTCACACCTCCTTTGTGTGTGCAGTCTCCTCACGTGATGTGTCCACAGATACCTGTGCTCTACAAAGTGAAGTCACATTCCAGCTCATGCTTGTAAAGGAGTGTGTCACCTCTATATTGTCTAAACCCAGAGTGGCCTTCTGTTCTGAGGTTAGAAATGAAAGTTTTAGCTCATAAAACTATTTCACCTAAAGTTTTGTACAGGCTAATAGTGTAATTAGGATCTTAGGACAATGCTGGGTATCTTTTGTCCTCTGCTGTATTCAATGAGGCATCTTCTGTAAGAGCCCCTCACCCACGGCTTGGCTGCTGAGATGCCATAGACGAATGTAAAATACTTAAATAAACCCCCAGACTCAAAGTGAAACACCAGATTTCACTGCTATGCAGAGGCATATTTCACCTACTAAAAATGCAGCAGTTATTTCTGCCATTCACCAAATAACTACAGTTCTTCCAAGCACCTGGTGGGATCCACTGTTCGACTCCTTTGAAGTTAGATGTGGTTGGTAGCTTGCTTTGGAATGATGAAATTTTAATCAGTAAATGAGCTGCTGTTTTCTCTCTGCCGTGGCAACCAGTAATGTTGCCATACATTAGTTGCTGTGAGGGTGGAACCGCCAGCTAGCCCTGAATTTTCTATAGCAGGAACGTGACGTGTCTGTGTTGTGACAGCATACTGAAGACTGGTCATTGTGACCCATCCCAAGCAGAAGCTGAACTGCCAGTCACATGGTGGCAAACACTCATTTTCCCTAGTAGGTGGGCTTCTCAACTCAGTTAGTTTAGAGAGAGGTACCTTAAAACTTTCAAGATCATCTGAGGGTGGTGGCACACGCCTTTAATCCCAGCTCTTGAGAGACAGAGGCAGGTGGATCTCTGCAAGTTTGAGTCTAGTCTGGTCTACAGAGTAAGTTTCAGGATAACCAGGGATACACAGAGAAACCCTGTCTCAAAAACAAAAAAAACAAACAAAAACAAACAAACAACCAAAAATCAGGAAAACCAAACCAAAACAAAAGAGCTTTCAAGATCAACTCCTGCACTGAGCATTTGTCACATCCATGTTCCTTTCTGCCTTTCAGATGAAGATCTTTGACAAAAATAAAGATGGCCGTTTGGATCTTAATGACTTGGCCAGGTGAGTGGTGCAGAAACTGGTGGCGAACTCAGAAGTTTCTGTCCAAGCATCTGATGGAAACACACATCCTTTGAAATCCGAGACCAACTCTTTCCTGGAGTCTAAGAGATCAGGTTCATCTTTTTAACCCAACTGAAGTGCTTCCAAATCACATTGGGTAATAAATTCCTTTGGGAAGATAATCAAAGCTCCATGGTGCCTAAATGCACAATGCTTTTTTTTTTTTTTTAAGATTTCATGGACAGGTCATGGGTTGGATTTTGTCCTCAGAGGCCAGGCTTACATAGTCCCACATTGGGATTCCAGGACCAAAGTAAAAATATCCCCCTCTAAGCCCAAAATCTAACAAAACAAAAGCAATGATGATGACGATGATAATAATAAATGAATAATAAGATAATAAAATAATTTAATAAATTTAAATAAATAATAATGTTAATTATTAATAATATTAAATTTATTGCTAAAATTATAAAAATAATAATGTTAACAAATTTAAATAAATAAGAAAGAATCTTGAAGCTATTCACCAATTTTAAGAATGCTGTGTTAACTCAGAACAAAAGTAACAAGTGATTGAACTTCAGTAGAACTATGTCTCTGCTGGCCTTTGAGGGCTGAGTATCCTCTGTAGTCCCTACAGGCTAGTAGGGGAGGATGGAAGGAGGATATCGGTGGAAGCAACCCAGTCCGTGAGCCTGTGAGGTGACCTGGGATTGAGAGATCACCGTGTATTCTTGAGAGCTTTCTATAATGAAGTGCCTTGAGGTAGGCTAAGGTACAAAGAGAAAACATTTAATTACTTCACTGTTTCAGAGGCTGGATATCGAGAAAGCATGACACAACTTCTAGAAAGAATTTCTTGGCTGTGTCACACCATGGTGGCAGCATTTAGTATTTGTGTGGTCCTCCATCCATTTCTTGTTCTTTTTTTTTTTTTTATTTAATACTTTATTTTTTTTTCTTCAAGTTACATCTCAGTAACAAACCCCTCCCTATTCCCCCTTCCTAACCCGCCCTTCCACCCTCTTCCCTCCAGAGGTTTCCCCTTTCAGTCCAACAGCTGGTTCCTTCTCTTATAACAGTAAGTATTATACAAAACAATAGA